>OX602125.1:4868565-5477136 GCA_951449985.1 Falcaria lacertinaria | reverse complement strand
CCAAGGTAAAAAAATAAAGGCATTGTTTTAATCTAGGCACAACGTCAGACGCTCATGTTCTCGGCCACGTTTCCGGAAGACATCCAGCACTTGGCAGGTCGTTTCTTGAACGACTACTTGTTCGTGGCGGTGGGGATCGTCGGTGGCGCCAGCGCTGACGTAGAACAAATATTCCATCAAGTCAGCAAGTATGAAAAACAGACTACTCTCAAGAATCTCATTGAAGAAAATGGTAAGTATTTTTTTGTTTTCCGCTACTGAGGTTCCATACAAGCAGGCCTGAAAGTAAGCAGTTAACGTAGCCTCTGGATGCTTGTAACACTTCACATATAACGAGCATGTTGCCAACCCATAAGTAATTACCATGAAATAAAAGTAACTGTATTCACTATGCTGCATATGTCTGTAACTGTCTAAGGTCTCAGTTACTTTAGTAACATACTTACTGCCCAGCCTATCACCACCGATCGCAAATAGTATAGCGCCGTTGATCTCTCCATTAAATATGTAGTAAAGCGCGTTGCGCTTCATCCTCTCCCCCGTACTCTTGTAAAACTAACCACAGCACGTCGTTATTGCGAAATTGTAACACATTGTAATCTACATACAATATACAGATGGCAAGCGCATTTTGGTGTTCGTGGAGACGAAGCGCAACGCCGATTTCATCGCGGCCATGCTGTCTGAGCAGCAGATGCTGACGTCATCCATTCATGGTGACCGCATGCAGCGAGAGCGCGAGGAGGCGCTACATAACTTCAAAACCGGCCGCCACTTCATACTTGTAGCCACCGCCGTCGCTGCCAGGGGCCTTGGTGAATATATTACTTGTTCTTATGTAATCATCTACCGAGAGTACTAGAACTAAATTTCCGTTTATAACATCATCCACCCACATACTTCAAATACACGTGAACGCATTGCATTGTGTCACTATGGGTGTTAAAGACGAAATGAAATGTGATCGATAATATTATATCAACATTGTGCTTGTAGCCTTTTTGTGGCAGTGGTTGCACTTGAAGTTAAACTTGATGTAAAGTATATAGTGAAGACTGCTAACCTCATAATGTATCATTCATTTCAGATATAAAGAACGTTGACATCGTCGTGAATTACGATCTACCAAAGAGTATAGATGAGTATGTGCACAGAATTGGCAGAACCGGCCGCGTTGGCAACAGAGGAAAAGCTGTTTCATTTTATGATACGGATCAAGTGAGTTTATTTTCTCTACTGATTTTTCCTAGATTAATCTTTCAATATTTATTGATATCCAGGTTGTCTAAATAATTAATAACATATATATTTATTTATAATATTGTATGTACATACCATGTTTAATCTATCAATACTAGATCCATCACGGTAACGCACAATAATGTAAGGTATGGTTACCGGATGATCGCTTGCTATTAAGATGGGCAACACAAAATGATGAGGAAATGAGCAGTAGGCATGTGGTGGTAAACCTTGCGTGCTTTCCCTCAGGACGCGGCTTTGGTGGCTGATCTGGCCAAGATCCTTCGGCAGGCCGACCAAGCAGTGCCAGACTTCCTGCAAGGCGGCGGCACCGCTACCTACAGGGGCAACAAGTACGGCGGCAGTGACGTTAGAGTTAGTACCACTTTTATATACATCCTACTACAGAATATCTTGAACACTTCCCTAAAATATCGTTACTAAAATAGTGTTACTAGTACACGCTAATAGTTTTATGTTTTTACTTCTATTTATTATTATTATTATGAAAGTGTTCCTACTTTATGGTAATGTGCTAAGTGTTATTCTTTATGTCTTTGATTTCATACAAATGTTTTACATATCAATGAAAAACATCACTAACAACTTTCATAATTTGTGCTATCAAGAGGAGTGATTTTAAGGTAATATATCTTTACTGCTCATTTTACATAATCACGCCCAGTCCCTTACCGTTGCACTCTTGACTTGCATACCTTCTACATTCATCAATCTCTTCATATATGCCTGCTAGCTAATCATACACATTTAGCATAGGCATACACTTTTTCATCTTTACAATTATTACACATTGTTTTATGATGGGATAATATAATACAACTTTAATTTAATTTAAATACTAAATTACGCATTTTTTTACAGAACTTTAATGCTCCTGCTGCTGCTGTGGCTGATCAAGGCCAGGAGCCTGAGGAAGATTGGTAGTTTTTAGATTTTTAAGGGACTTCTTGAAATTACACTCTATAAGGGTGACCTTTTTTTAATGTGTGCAAATGGTGGTGAGTGTGCGTTTTTGGTGCTTACGTTGTATTAAGTGTGTGACTCCAGTACTGCAGTGGATTAACAAGGTACTTAAGGTAATTAATGTAAGGTAAAGTTTACAAAAATGTGGGACCACTTCCTGCAAGATATGTGTCTAGAACCGTATGTAAACTACAAAAGGATACATTATTGTGTTTGATATGTTACATATGCAATACATTGTAGTGTACACAACTGTCTGGACACAGTGTACGAAAGCCTTAATGTGAGTTAATCTAAAATGCATTCATGGTGATATATAAAAAAATATTGAGTAATGTATAACAAAATTATTATAAATTACTCTGAACGAAATCTGCTGTGTGAATTAATGGGGACAAAAAAATGAAAGAACAATTTTGGCAATTAATTAGATTTAAGTACGTTCATTTTTTATCATCATGAATCATCCCACATACTACTAAGCCTAATATGTTCCTTTTTTAGTACAATAGATTAATTTACTCAGGGCGCGTCTTATTAAATGGGCATATGTTAACTACAACACGTAAGCATGTTACATGTTATATTTGTTTTGTTTTTACTTATAGTTTATCACAAAAAAAAAGGTTATGAACAAAAATTCTATAGTATCCATTAGTATTTTTCAGTCCATTTTTTAATAAGCAGTTATGCTGCTTTTTCAGCTCTTACCTTAGTAAAAAAATTGCCATTTATAGCCACTCAAAATATAGACCTCGATACAAGACTGTTATCTAATTTTGACAAATATAAGCAATTTTTAGTATTACGTTTTCTTTTACTTCATGTTTATATTTTTACAGCTAGTTCATCATACATATATTCCATTTAACACATCCTTTATTTGGTTGTACTTACTGTTTAGTTTATAAATAATTATAAGATAACTTTTTAAATTTGTTTTTGTGTTTAAATGCTAGCTTAGTATTTGGAATAGAAAACAAGTCAGCCTTTTAAGCAAGGAATGCAAAATCTGTGATGTTTAATATTAAAGTTGCTCAGTATACATTTTAACTAGCTACATATATTATTATGTATAGATTTATCCTGCTACTAAGTATTACTATTTTGCATCTTTCATATTACATAATATTCGGAATCTCATTTATGTATCCACTCAATCCTTTAAAATATTATAATTAAGTTCAAAAAAGACAAAAATATCAAGCAGATATTTGTGTGATGAGATGATTTAAGAATGTAGCAATAATTTAGCATTAGGTTTATGCTATAAGAGAAGAGAAGTAACAATAAAGTAGAAAGTTACGTTCAAAGTTCAAATATAATTTTAGTCTGCCAATTTAACAATATTCAAGGCATGGGACCTTTTTTGTACAAATTTTGTATAAAACTTCTGTTTTATGTGATTACTTAACAGTGGTATTCATTATTTGTTATAAGACGTTGATTTTCATGATAAAATAAGGATTAAAAGAATGAAGTCTTTTTCTTTGATCACCTTATTTAAGTATCATAGTATAAGGTCTCACTAATTAAGAAATGGTCCTATGGATTTTTTTTCTTAAAAGGGCCCCCGCCCCGGCTAAATGAACTATACATAGGTACCTAAATACCATCCTTAGGAATCACTCTAGTGAAAATCGTATTTAAATCCGTACCGTAGTTAAAAGATTAAGCTTACAAAGGCGGGAAGCGGAAGATTACACATTTTTTCGTTCTTAACCTATCAATTTACTTAACTCAGCTTGAAATAACACAATACATAATGGTTTTACCTCAGAGTAGATAATATACTAAATACCAAGTTTTACTATCACAAAATACCTAATAATAAACCCTCATCTGTATAAGATCACAATTAGTGCAATCACTGGTTACCCTGTTTTATTTTTATTAGCCATACCTCAATAGTAGATAATATCCTGCCTATGCTAACTACAACCTCGTATCAACGGCCTGATATGGCGATGACACCCTCCAACCACAGTATTGTGCTAATCTGGAACAGGAAAATGGTTTATGTACTTTCGTTGATTAAATTAAACAAATTATGTGCGGGTAAGGGCACATCGCCGTAGCATTATTTAAAAAACTTGGGGTCTGCACTAGATCCTATCCGATGTGGATGGTAGTTTTTATAAGAAGCGACTGCTATCTGATCTTCGCAATTCATTTTACAGGGAAATTCGGTTACCTGGGTTATAAACATGATATCGTTCATAAAATCTAATGTTATGTTCTTGCGAAGTGAGGGTTCCAAATACCCGTCTTAAGGTACACTTGTTTGTCTATAACACAGGAATTAGACTAAGGGAAGCAAGGCGAAGCGCGATTGATAGCCCCTTAATTCTTATCTTAAATGGACGCCTGATAGGTATATAGTTAATTTACACTCACCCTACGAGTACCACGCAAACTCCAATAATTCCTGCACTAAGAATGTACATCGCACCGGGGAAGCTCGACAACGTATATTCATACAAAGTATTGTATATGACAGGAGCGACGAGTGGGCACAGGCACTCTACAGTACTCATCAATGCGAACACCTTTGCTACATCAGACGCTGGCAATATTTTAGTCGTTAGAGATCTTATGAGAGGACTTGATATGCCCTTGAACAGTGTTATACCAGCGGCTGGAACGAACATAATAATATTGTTATAATATCATTAACAGCATTTATCACATCCAACTTCGAGATATCAACTTACAAAAGTACATCTGCCATGTGGTTACAGCAAATGCTTTCATTAAATACTCTACACACGACGAAATGAAGGCTATATTTGTACAAGTCAAGTCGCTGATACCTAAAAACTTTTGTATGATTGCAATGCCTACTAAAGAACCAACAAATGTTATCGTTAAATTGATTGAGGAGTACCAAGTGTAATCCATCATGTTCCAGTTTAGTTTCCCTCTGGAGTAGAGATATTCCAAGTTGTCCAGACCGAGTGTTGTGAAGACCAATAGCCCATTGGCTGCTGTTAGAAGGAGGATCTGCGCTCTTCTATTGTTCGGGCGCGTTTTGAAACACTCGTAAAACATTTCTTTGACTAACGAGATATCTAATATTGTTGTAATGCCACCCTGAAACAAGATGAAAATATTTTGACGAATTTTTGAATAGTAAACAACAGATAAGTACCTACATGAATATTGTTAGATTATGACGTCATTCAACTTTAGACAGGTATAAAAATACCAACTAGGTACATTGATTTAGACAAAAAATTAACTTATCAACATATTGATAAACGCAATCTCTCATAACATTTTATCAGAATGAACTGTTTCAATGTGACCACTAAACAATGATAAAATAGTGCAAAAACAACAAGTATTGTCTCGTTGGAAATTTAATTGAGGGATAACTGCACCATGACATAATTTTACTATGCAGCGCACGCAAAGCAAGGCACAGCTGTTCAAGGAAATAAAATCTAGGTTTAACACATATAAAAGCCTATTCAATTTATAACAATTAAATTCGCCTCATGTAGCTAAACTCTAAACCTTAATTTTGATAGCAATCACTGTCACTAAGTAAGAGATACTAGTCCAAAAGTTACCTGAACGACGTTCGTTAAAGATTCAGCCAAACATAGATTTATGAAGACGTACTGTATTACATATAGCGTCGCAGCTATGAGAAGTAGGTAGACGTGGCCGACTACTTTCAGTACGTACGAACTGCTTAGGCCTCCGATCACGAAGCCCATTGACCCTATCGCATCCAACACCGTCATTCTGAAAGTCAAGTAACCATTAAGCTATCACATTTTATTAAAACCACTTTATTATTATACTATAATACTATAATACTTAATATAATATATTATATATATATATATATATATATATATATATATATATATATATATTAGTAGTACCGGGGATATACTAAGTAAAACCTCAGAAGTGCCCTGCATTGTTCAAGTAGGTATAAGATATCAATATGAATGAGATAATGTTGTGTAGTTTAGACGCTTCATTTGGTTTACAGGAACACTAATCACAGACAATTAAGTTAACATACTATACAATGTATTGTTTTTTTTAATGAATAAGGATTCCCGACTACCTGGACGAAGACAAGAGAGACACCTACAACTAGATCTCCCGTTCATAATTCATGCTACCCGGGCCCGACTAGGGCTTTACAGATTAGCTTACAGAAAATCGCAATGTTCATCCCTAGTCCCCATGCCATGCAGCATAGCGAAAAGCGATACCTACTTTTCAACACAGTCGTCAACGCACCGCTGTTGCACGCGTTCATAGGTACCAGATAATGAATAGAATACTTATTTTGCTTGATAAATACATACTTATAATACAAACCAAACACCCAGACAGAGACAGGCATACACAATAGTTCGCCCTGGTGGTCGTCGGTAATCGAACTCGTAACACTAACGTTCGCTAACCACTGGACTAACGGTTCTCTCGTATTAATATACCTATCACCTAAGGTCTTTACTTATGAGAAATATGCATAACCCTCCTTTTTACTTCGCCGTAGTCGGGTAAAAAGCACTGAGGTCCTACCTACTAAGTAATTAGTGGTAGGATTGAAATTATGAAAAGGCTGAGTCATATTTTTTTTCATGGCTTAGATTACGTGAAAGTGTAATACAAAACAGGCAAGAAATAATGCCTTTCGATAATCGTGTCCTTTACGTAAGTTAGTAGATAAGTAAGATTTCCGTGCTGTAAATAACAAATATGAAATGAGAAACTAAAATATTTTTTGGTGCAAGTTTGGATGGATTGGGTGCATTGCGCGTGGCCATTACCTCAAAGATCTCTGTTCGCTAGTGGTGACATCGTTCAGGTAACAGAAACATCCTATGAAGAGAACTAGATAGCCTCCAGTTAGGGAAAAGGGTACGATTGTTAGGATGTACCACCACGGACCTAAGCCATCCAACATAGCGTAGATGACCATCAACATTGCAGTCAAGGACAAACCTAAAAATAAATCTAGGTAATTACATGCAGTGGGTAGTAGCAAGCAGTGGAAGATAATGTCGTGGTAGCATGTGGTAGGTTGGTCAAAATAAAAAAATATTGAATTGATTCAGGTTTTACTTTGCGGAAATTCATATTTATAGAATACAAAATATATTATAATTTGCTTTGTCCGCTTAATGAGTGTGATACGGTATCACACTCATTAAGCGGACAAAGCAAAATATAATATGTTTTGTATTCTAAAAATAAAAAAAAACCGGCCAAGTGTGAGTCGGACTCGCGCAACCGAGGGTTCCGTACACACTTGTAGGTAAGGTCAAAAGTAGGCGAACTTCAAATGAGGCCATTATTCGTCGGTGACTCTCAACAGCGTGGAAAAAATTGCCACCTGAGAAGAACTCAGTGCTCTGTTTTTTTTTTATGTAACAATCAATCATGATACAATGTTCATTAATCACCTAGCACTTAGCACCCGATTGCAAAGTAAGGTGGAATTGTCAAGATTGCGAATCCTTTTAGCTTGTAAAAACATAGCTCACCCGAGCCGAAGGCTAAACCAAATCTTTTTATAACCAGCCAATGATTCTAGTGCTTTGGAAATTCGGGTCGATAGAACAATCTAAGTATTGCCCATTATTAGAGTTTTACAATGATAAATGACTGCAATATGATATTCCCCATCTGTTTACCTAATATTAGTTTTCCAATTTCATTCGTCGTAATTCGTAATATCATCGTTTATATAACTGACATAGGTCAGTTATTTTTTACAATATCCATATCTTGTCTATACAGTTTGAAAACGAGGAAAACTTTAACCGCTTGTTCCTCGTACATTACCAAGTTACATTACCGGCAATGTACAAGGAAAAAATATTCTTCGTACATAACCGGGTAATGTACAAGGAATTATTTTTTCTTCGTACATAACCAGTTACATTACCGGTACTGTGCAAGGAAAAACTATTCTTCATACAAAACCGGGTAATGTAAAAGGAATTATTTATTTCTTCTACAAAACCAGGTTGCATCACAAGGGATGGCAGTGATGTACCTACCAGAAAAAGTAATTCATATTAGACATAAATTTATTTCCAGATATACGGTAGCCAGGTATATAAGATCGTGAAATATGGAGATCAGACAGTGCAGAGCTGGATAAATCCAAAAATTTGTTTATAGTGGGTGGAGTCTACCTGGTAGACGGTAGAAAATAAAAATAAAAATTGTGTACTTTATAATTAACTTAAAAAAATCCTGAGCCTGCGTATTGCGTACGCGTGGAATTAATTTTGTTCATGAATTTTTTGATGTTGTGCGGAACTACAAATATTTGTGCAAAATAAAAACAGCCTATTTTACGCCTTGTAACATCAGCTCTCTGCCAGTAAAGGTCCTGATTTTTGGATTTGTACCCAGCTCTGCAATATCTGATCTCCACGCTAAGAGCTTATATACCTACCGTATTTCTAGAAATAAATGTATCATTAAGAATTACTTTTCCTGATAAGTACATCACTGCCATCCCTGTTAATGCAACTTGGTTTTGTATATGGAATAAATAATTCCTTTTACATTACCCGGTTTTGTATGAAGAATAGTTTTTCCTTGCACAGTACCGGTAATGTAACTGGTTATGTACGAAGCAAAAATAATTCCTTGTACATTACCCGGTTATGTACGGAGAATATTTTTTCCTTGTACATTGCCGGTAATGTAACTTGGTAATGTACGAGGAACAAGCGACTTTAACCAACCCAAAAATGATAAACACAGATCAAGAAAGGACACAAGAACCAAAGTAATTAATTGTTTACATGCAATTAATAAAATTTAATTGGGTGATTATTTAAATGAGTTTATGCCTGGGACTATTTTTAGCTATTTTAGCGTGTTTGAGTTACAAACAATTATTCAAAGATTCACAATTATTATATTAGTAGGAAGTTGTTAGTCATACATATGCTTGTTGAAAATAGTTATGTAGGCATCTCATATAATAGGCAGGCATCACATGCAGATAATTCCTCACATTTATAGTTTGAAGAGGAGAGTCAAACATTTTAGCCAACCAACTAACAATATTGTTAAAATCTAAATAGGTTTAATGGATGTTCCATACTAGTCCTAATTTGCAGTGAAAATCATACTTTACAGTGATTAGAATAGAGATTAATAGAAGAGAAATATGTCACAGCGATAAAAAAAATCTGTACTGAACTATGGAATGAAAGAGCTGAGGAGGAAGGCAACTGATGCTTCTGATGTGGCAAGCAACTATTAAATATAGATACCAGTTACCAACAGGTAGGAGATCTCATGGACTATTTCTCAGATACAATCAAACCATACATTTTGTATTTAAGATTGAATTTAGAACATTTGTCACTAACCAAATGTTGCCCATTCAATGAGTGGCTTCCTTCCATGGGTATCAGACCATACTCCAAGAAACAGAGACAGGATTGCAGGACCTAGAGACTGTAGGGTAGACTTGACAGTGTTCACAAATGTAGTGTACTGCTGTACTTCCTTCTCCAGCTCTTCAGTGCCATTATGCTTCTCAAGAGTGAGGAAGATGTGGCATTCTTCCTTGGAGTGGTTCAATGCATGGACACAAGTCCTGTAGAGGACTATGTTGCTGACTGCAGCACCTACAATAAAATACAGTTAAGTTATTACATAAAATAAAGTTTTCAATCCATCAGGTCAATACTTTGAAAACAGTACATGGGGGCCCAGATTTTTGACACAGTGGGAATTAAAAGCTAATAATTATGGCTTCATCTCTAGTGGGTTGTACCCACGAAATTGTAGCCCAATAGGCCTGTACCGGAGTTAAAACAGTGGACATAAAGTTGCATAAATAGAAAGAGTAGGTACATGATTATAATAATAGTAGGTATGTTTTTTTTTTCAAACTTTATTAACATTTTTTTAATAAAGGAATTGATTATGATTACCTGCTAGTGCAAGAGCAAGTGCTGTTAGAAACACAGGAATCTCCACCATAATACTGAAAAACTTCACTGGTCTATGAGACAATTCTCCGTCTGTGTCTGTATTACTGTTGGAGTCTGTATATACCCCATCCTCATTTCGGGTCATCGTAAAAAGTATTATTTTATGTTTTGTTATAGAAAAATTAAAATGCCATCCTTGTAACAAAGTTTATAGCGAAATTTAATTTCAAACAATTACAACACTTTTACAACATAATAAAATAGGTCTGTCAAGTATTATCACAATAATTAAATAAAGTTAACGCAACGCTATTTGGACTATCAAAATATTACAAGAGTTCAAGAAACAATAAAACCTTTGTTTCAAATAAGCTTTTACACTTTACAATCACTTCGTTCGAATATTCGTACGTGAATGAAATAAATCAAATCAAAGTAATAAGGTATTACCTACTTTCTTCTTCTTCTTCTTCTTTAAGTTAATGGCGACGAGCTTATATACAGCTATTCCGCCAATGTCAAGTGGTGTGCAGCGTTGCAAAACCAAGAATTATAAATTCGGTAGGGTTGCCAGTTAAAAAACGGTAGTTTTCGGTAGATTTTTAATTTTTACAAATTATTATTTATTATACCATCCTTGAGACGAAATTTTACTGAACATGGCTTTAGGTATATTAAAATCATAGCAGTTTCTATCGCCTATGTGTCTCTTCGCATGCAAAAGTCCAACTAAGGCATCGGTTGACAAGCGGTTGCGGTTTTTAGTTTTTATTAAATTTACTGCAGAAAAAATTCTTTCCACGTTTGCAGATGAGTGCGGTAAAGATAAAATATGAAAAACGAATGTAGTCACTAATCCGAATAAAGGTGTTCCGTCACCGCCTTTCATTTGAGCCACATTTGCCCAGAAATCTTCGGCATCATCTTTAAACATATTAATTTCTTGAGTGTTCCTAAGCAGGCGCCACTGTGTATCTATGTCCTGGTAGTCTTCCGCATCAACGAGTCCGGGAAATGCTCTGACAAGCGGGATTAGACTTGGGTGAATTCCTTTTTTTACATTTTCTGGGGCCAAAACATTTAAGTCTTTCAGTGGGTTGTTTTTTAGGGGAAATCTTTGAATAATTTGCTCAGAAGCTTCAATATAAAACTGTAGACATCTTGTTCGAAATAAATTCAACTGATCTGCAGTCAAACTGTTATCATTCAGTAAAGTATCCATAACTTTTGCTCCAAAGTACATCTCATGCATATCCAAAAAGTTATGAGGATTTTTAAAGTTCACATCTTCAATGTTAGTTGCATTCAAGTAAGACCTCTTCAAAAAGCAGTCTAACAGCGTTTTCAAGGATGCACACACATGCGAGTATAAAATGTGAATTCTAGCACCCTCCGCTTGCATTTCTTTGTTCAGCTGGTTAAAAATTGGCAAGACAAAATCTAAAAATTGAAGGAATAAAAGAGATACCGGATCGTTCAATTTATGTAAAATATTTGTGGCAATTAGCAACTCCTTTTGTGAGGCGGCAGCATCGATGAAATATAATTTTAGAGCAGGATATTGCTCTAGAATCCGACTAACAGCTGCATGTACCGACAGCCATCTCGTCTGGCAAGGGTGTAAAATTTTGTGAATTTTTAATTGGCAAAATATTTGAAACTCTTCATACTCTTTTGTTCTTTTTGGACTTGAACCGAAGTAATTATAAATGTCCCGGACTAAATCTTCGACGAATCGAGGGATTTTCTCGCCAGCATAAGATGCGCATAAATGAAAAGAATGGCATATACATTTCATGATGAATAAATTTGGGATTTCTGATTTTAATAAAACCATCACTGAATGTCTTTGTCCCATCATAACATTTGCACCATCGGATGCAAATCCAATCAAATTATCTTTATAAGGAATATTGTTGTCCATGAAAAACTTTACAATGCTTTCACAAAGTGTGGTGGCATCTGCTGAAGAAAGGGGAATCAGGGCGAGAAAAGAATCACGTACTTGATTATTTTTAACATACCTTGCCACCATGCAAAGATGTTTTGTCGTTGACAGGTCTGTTGATTCATCAATAACCAACGAAAATTTAACATTACGCAAATCATCACAAAGTTCTGCGAAACTCTCTGCACCAATTACATTTTCCACGATAGACTGCACTCTTGGACGTGAGCATTTTAAACTTTTTGCAACTTTAGAGTCTGGACAAATCTGTACAACTAATTTAGAAAGATGGTCAGTAATATTATATGGAAGATTATGCTCCGCTACAAACCCAGCAATCCGGATTTCACCTGAAATTTACGAAATTGTTAATTTATCAACTTTCTCTAGTAAAAATAAGTCGAAAACAAAAAATATATACTAACTGATATTTTACATTGCTAACGGCGCAAAGATTTTTAATTACTTACTTACCTTCTTTCACTTGATGTTTAAACTGGGTAACTTCTTTACTAACGAAGTCTGTCAATTTTGGTTGAACAGCTAAGCTCTTAACACTCTTTTCGTGAAGTTTAGAACTGGCATGTTTTTTCAGAGCGTCGTACCCCGAAGATATATTTATCTCCTTATTACAAGATTTGCATATTGCAAAAGTAGGTTTTGATAAATGTGGAGATAACCATGCAGAGAATTCCTGTCGTAACTCCCACTCTTTTTTATATTTTTGTTGATATTTCTTTCGCTTGACACCTGTACTGGTCGATGCACCAGCATCAGAATCTGAACTTTCCTCAGACATTATAAAATTAACTTTACACTAATAAAATGAATATGTGATATTGCAATACGCTCAATCTACCTACGAGAAAGAATGAATCGAATCGAATAAGAAATGTTTTCAAACAAGAAATCATTTCATGTTTATAGGGGATTTCCCTTACTGTATCCTATCAAACCCTTCTAGTATTATGAATGTTAATACGTTGTCAATAGAGTCCATTTTTATTTATAGTATTTGGAGCATACGGCCAAACAAGGTTCTTCCCCTTGGCACCGAGCGAGAAGACAAGATCACAACATGCGCAAGAAAAGGCTAACTTAATAATGTCGTTTATAAGTGTGATTGAGACATACTATGGGCAGGGTTCATAGCATTTTCATAGAGTAAAATAGAGTAGTGTTGCTACAAATAATAAAATATTTGGTTTCTTTGTCGTAAAAACAAGCGGTAACTTAAAAATCGGTAGATATGCCTTCGTAATCGGTATTTCGGTAAACAAGGGCTAATATCGGGAGATCTACCGAAAAATCGGTAGGTTTTGCAACGCTGGTGGTGTGATAGGTACAGAGTACATAAGTACTAAACGTAGTGGACGTTTATTAGTGGTAGGTGAAGATAAATGATGGAGACTGGTCAGTGGAAAATTTTTAGTTTAAATTTATTAAATAAAATGGAGAAATTTATCTAAGAGAACACATTATAGAGTTAAAGTTTAATTTTGTTAATGTCAATAAATACTGATAGTTTTTTGACAAAGGAAGTATCTACAAGAGAGAGAAGACATTTCATATTGGTTGGACGGGGGACGTTAGGGGGAAGGATGGAATAGAGGGAAAAACTAAGCTTGGGGCAGTTAAAGAAGATATGATCAGCAGTTCCTTCTTTAAGACCACATTCACATAAAGAGTGGTCCCGTATCCGAATTTTAGCTAGATGGACCGGTGTGCACGCATGACCAAACCGTAGTCGGCACAGTATTGAAGTGGCAGTCTTCGACTGTAGTCTATGTTTAAAAAACCATGGTTTAGATGGAATTTCAGGGACGATGTCAGCGTAGAATTTACATTTTTGTGATCGCGAATGTTGGTAGTCCTCTTTCCATGACTCTAATAAGCGGGGTTTTGCTAGGTGAGCTAAATCTTGGCTATAGTATTTTAAATATTCCGAGGAACCTATACGGGTGGCTGATTTAGCACAGGAGTCTGCCGTCTCATTGCCATGGATTCCACTATGACCCGGAATCCAAGCCAGCACAACATTAATATTTTGCGATGCACACTCATGTAGGGATTCTCTGATTTTAAAAATGATGGGAGCTTTGGACTTACTTCGGAAGGGATTGGAGAGGATGGCTTGAAGGCTACTCATAGAGTCAGAGAAAATTATAGTTTTGTTTAACTTATGGGACTTTACAAACAGGATAGCTTCGAGGAGAGCAATAGATTCGCCTGTAAAGACGGAGGAGAGTGGAGGGGATTTGAGAGAGTCACTAAATGAAACTTTACTGCACATATCGACACCAAAAATACACATTAAAGATCACTATAACACAATTTACGACACACTGGAAAAAATCTCAACCGCTCCGCCTGATTCCCGCCAAAAACTCCGGAGGTTGTGTCGTCGCTGGCTACGGACTCGCTTATAATGGCGTTACGGCGAATGGCCGCCCGACGGGGATGGCCAAGAAAGATATTCTCCGACAATGGAACCAACTTAAGAGGAGCTGACACCGAGCTGCAGAGATGTTATAAAGAGCTGAACCCAGATTACATCAACGAGTATGCTACCAATCTGGGAGTCGACTGGCAGTTTATTCCTCCAGGAAGCCCACATATGGGGGGAGCGTGGGAGCGACTCATACGCAGCGTGAAGACGGCTCTACGAGTCATACTCAAAGAGAGAGCCCCCCGTGAAGAGGTTCTAGTTACACTGCTATCTGAAATAGAAAATATGATAAATAGTCGACCACTTACCTATGTTTCAGTAGATCACCGCGACGTGGAAGCGTTGACTCCCAATCATTTTCTAATTGGAACTTCTTCTAACTTGCCGCCTCCAGGGGTTTTCTTTGATGGCGATTTGAGTCTAAGGCGACAATGGAGAATCGCTCAACGTCTTAGCGATATGTTTTGGCAAAGATGGATTAAAGAAGTACTGCCTACCTTAATTCCAAGAAAGAAGTGGGATCGTGAAGGAAATCAGCTAAAGATAGGAGACATCGTTTACGTAGTAGACCCAGCCTTGCCGCGTAACACTTGGCCTATGGGAATGGTGGAGCAGACCCACCCGGGAGCTGACGGCAGGGTCAGGGTGGTCGACGTTAGGACTCGGAGGGGCATTATGAGGCGTCCCGTGACCCGTGTAGCGTTTCTTCCAATCGGTGATGAGTGTCGTTAGGGCGACACTGGGGGGAGAATTGTTGGCGAGCGCCAACCATTGCGCGGAGTGACATAAAACAATTGCCGTTCTAGGTCTGTGATTCGGTAAAGATACTTTTTTTATGTACACTGTGGTTTTTTTAGGCTCTGTGATGCTGTTCAGACTAAATTGTATTAAAACGAGTGCTAATTTCTAAAATTGATATAAAAAGTGAATAAACCATATAAGCTGTCGCCGATTGTGTTTATTTATTCATCACAAAGTCGAGGGAATCGTTTACACATACCTTGATAGCAGCAAAATTTGTGTGATATCTGAAAAGTTTACTACTGAGAAAATTAAGCAGTTACACACAGGAACTTTCAGAAAGTTTTTGACATAAACATTGTTTGACAGCGTCTTTTTTTTTCAGAGAGTTCGTTTACGAAGTTTGTTAAGTACACAAATTGTATAAATTCAATATTATTGGACTAAATGTTGCCACGTAAAAATTAAAACAGTAGTGATAGATGTGACTGTCAAAGTTACCATTGTGAATCAAAGTTACCCCGATTGATTGTAGAGGGAGGACAAAATCTATTTAAAACTAGCTGCCCGCCCCGGCTTCGCTCGTGTGGACAATTTTTTTTTGCATTTATGGGGATGAAAAATAGATACCGGATAAGCACAAAACAATTTCATCAAAATCGGTCAAGCCGTTTCGGAGGAGTATGGCAACGAAAACTGTGACACGAGAATTTTATATATTAGACTAGCTGCCCGCCCCGGCTTCGCTCGTGTGGACAATTTTTTTTGCATTTATGGGGATGAAAAATAGATGTTGGCCGATTCTCATAGATACCGGATAAGCACAAAAGATTTCATCAAAATCGGTCAAGCCGTTTCGGAGGAGTATGGCAACGAAAACTGTGACACGAGAATTTTATATATTAGATAAATCTATGTACAATATTTTATTGGCACAAAACAGATTAAACTATTTACAGAAACATATCTTAACCTACCTACTTATAGATAAAAGATCTGACCTAAACCGGAATCATGCGGTAGCGTGCCAAGAGTGCTGGCAGCATTGCCACGCTGGATAGCAATGCTGATTCTCTGAGCGAGATATGTTCCAGCACGCCTGTCACGGGAGGCCTCAACCAGCCGACGTGAGACCTCCTTGAAAAGCTGAAGAGCATCCGGGCCCCAGGGACCCAGTTTCAACCGCAAATGCAGAAAATATGTGTCCCGGACCAAGACATGCATATTTCCGGCGCTTGAGGCACTCCTGCTGAGCAGCAGCGGCGCCGGCCGCCACCGAGGTGCCAGGAAGATGAGACGGAGCCAGGGTATCGACACAAGTTGCATTCCACACCAGGGGCCGACCAAATCTCCATGGCACAAACGACATGCCATCCGGCCTCCGGCCATCGCCTCGCGCCAAGCCGACTGGTTCCAGTACAGCAGGTACTCCGACAGTGACCAGAGCCCAGCGTAGCAGGTCATTTAGGGTCGAATGACGTGACAGACGACCGGCACTACCGACACATAAAAGGCCATGGTGCCCAACACGTCAACCCCTTCTGGCTGGAGGCCTTAAATGGCCTCGCCACTTTAGTCCGGTTAAGCAGTAAAAGTTCCCTCGAACTAACTGCGAGAGACCATATCCCTAAAAAAAACGCGTCAACATTATCCCCGCAATGACACCGATGTGGGACAGTACACTACAATCTATGCTATGTTATTTTTTTTTAATGAACCCCGTCCCCATTCGTAAACAATAAACTCTTTGTTACTTGTTTATCAGGCTCTATTTAATCTTGCGAAATTTCGTAACGAGTCGTCACAAAAATTTTGCTTATTAGGCCGGAGACAGGCTTTTTATCCGAAACGAATGCCGGTGTGGTACCACACCGGCATTTAGAATTAGGTTACACATGATTCTTTAGAAAAATACACCACTGCTGCACAAACAAAAATGTACAAAATTAAAATTGAGTGGAGGGACTGTGAGGGCAGCACATTTTAGAGAATACATAAGGAACTATTTTATTGGATAAGAAATAATTTAAAAAATTAAACTAGGTAGGCACATTGAAATATTTATTGCATTCATTCATTATGTTTGTGAAGTGGCGTAGGTACATACGAGTACATCTTTGAGTACATATTGGTACCAAAAAATCTTTATTGCTCGCAGTTCACACGTAATAGGTACCTCATCATTTATTTATGAATTAAGAACTTTTACAAAATGTAAAAAAACACGTGTTGCATACATATATGTATACTACATGAACACGTCAGTTATCACAGTTGATGTAGTATGGTAACTAAACTAACACACATACCTATAATTTGTAGCGACTATGTAACTATCACAACCCGTCCACGTTAATTTCTCATTAATTCTCCCCTTAACAGTAACCATAGAGAAAATATTTTTATTGCTTAGCTCAGAGTAGATAATAAACTGGTTAGTAATAGTAGTTTCTTCGTCTTCTTATTCTTATCTTAGTCTTTTTAATAAGTATTAAGATCCATGAGATGAGATCGCTTACAAAATGTGAAATCTAAATTTTAAATTAAGGTAGTTATGTAGTTACCATTGATTGACTGGCAAGTGTATTACAATATCTTTTATAAAGTTGCCCTATAATTAATTAAACCTATTTCTACACTATGCTTAGTGAAATTTATAATAATGATTTAGATTCCGTGTCAATAAAATATACAAAATAGTCACTACTACTGTTTAAAAAAAACATAAAAATAGGTACAGCCTAAGTCCGAATATCTATGTGGTTTAACCCTGGTCACTGGGTAACTGCCTCTACCTCATCATCTAAAGGCTGATAAGGCGTTGTTACACGCCATCTGTACGATTGCACAAACCTGAAAAAACAACATCCTTTATTTAAAATCCCGTAAAAAATATAAAAAAAGTCTCGAATGCCTACTTAAAAAAAGCAGCCTTTATTTAACATCCCAAAAAATAATCAAATACATAATGTAAGGTCCGGAATTGCAAAAAAGGACCAAATACCTACAGGCTACCTACATAAAAAAAGGTGTTTGTGTCACGCATATGAAATAGGGGCTTCACATACATTATTTGTGTTATTGTGGTCCTCGCACTCTTCACAAAACAGAATGCGAAAGATTAATGCTTTTTTTTAACATAATATAAAATTTTCCACATAAGAAGATAATTTTATTATATAATTTTAGACTCATATCTGCAAATAAATTACGAAGCAAAAATCTAAAAATAGAATATGATATCTCTAATATACATTTTAAAAGGATAGGTGGGCGTTCATTATCTATATAAAAAAATTAAAGAAGTACCTATACAGTATGCAATAATATTCTTCATTTAATTACATAGTACCAGTTTGTAGTGACATCCCTATGTTTAAACTCGTTTCAAGTTTGTCCTTCATTCGTTGCAGTTCAAAATATAATATAACTTTAGATAACATATTGAAAACTGGTTAAATAAGAATCAAATGATTGGGATATTAACGGCGGAGGAATTAAAAATATACTTTTTTTATTGTGCCTTCACTTGAGCATATCGGGTATAATTTGGGACTCGACAACAACGCTAGACTGAATAACTACGTTTTTTATACCACTAATGCGCCAACAATCTAACGGCCCAAAGTTAGTGCAAATATCAAACTCCTGCCCGTACAAGCGTTGATATACTTACTCCACTTGGGTCTACTTTGCACCACCTCCTCCGAACTCGCAAGTTGAATCAGCGTTGATATGGTATGTAAAATGTGTCTACAACAAAAATACTCACCCTACAAGTACCGCACAGAGAAGTGCAGTGCTTGCACTGAGGAGGTACACTGCCCCAGTGAAGTTGGACAAGGTATATTCATAAATAGTGTTGTACAGCACTGGTGAGAACAGCGGGCATATCCCCTCGATGGCCGACATCAAAGCGAACACTTTTGCTATATCCACTACTGGCAATATCTTTGTCAACAGTGACCTTATAAGGGGTGCCGACAATCCTTTGAACAATGATATGCCGCCAGCTGCAAGGACAATATTTCGATTGAGAACAAAGGACATGACGCATGACTCACTATCACGAGCTGTAATAATGTCAGAATATTATAATTAGCTTACCAAAGTACATGTGCCATGTGGTCACAGCAAAGGCTTTAATGAAGAACTCAACGCCTGCAGATATAAAGGCTATAATTGTAAACGCCAAATCACTTATTCGTAGTAGCTTTTGTATGATGCCAATGCCTACAAGTGAGCCGACGAACGATATCGTACTTGTTATTGCTGAGTACTGGGTATAGTCCATCATGTTCCAGTTCAGTTTCTCCCTGGAGTACAGATATTCCAAATTCATCAATCCATACAAGGTGAATATCGATAAACTGTTGGCTACGGTAAGGAGGAGGATCTGCGCTCTGCCATTGTTGGGTCTCGTTTTGAAACATTCCCTTGTCATGTCTTTCACTAGTTGAAAATCTAATATGGATCTGAAGCTACCCTGAAAAACAATCAGACAATTAAAAATTCAATTTGATTTTATTATTCAAGGTTGTAATCGATCATTGACGTTAAATTGAGAGGGAACGGAACAAAGAGTGCTGGCTGTGAGAGCAAATATTTTGGTACGCAAGTTTTCACTTGAAATACCAGGTAAAAACAAATGTCGGGACTTAAAATGTGTTTTGACAGGATTCGCTCAAAACCCGTTCTTAGTCGGTGTCTGCATCGAGAAAAGAGTAAATATCCCCCCAAGTCATTCGATTCGAGTGCTTAGATTTAAAGATCTCATGATGAATCAGTCAGTGGTATTTCACATATAATTATTATTATTAACATATACGTGTATAATATACGTACCTACATAGAATATTCATATACAGGATACCTAATTATGTAAAATATTAAGGGATCAGTTGTGTTCATGTTCAATCCGAAGCAATAACACCGTGACTGACTATAAATAGTACCTAATGATTATTTATTTATCTTCTTAGTTAGACTTAGATAGCTTTTTAAAATGTAAATTTAATGTGCACTCAATATGACTATGTTTTATATTTAGCACAGCTTGGTGGCAATAGAATCTTGATGGATACCGTATGCAAATTCTATACAATTATAATGAGTATTGATATCTATGCAACTGAATTTAATTGAATACAATTAATATTATACTCATGTTTAGGTATGGTAACGTCGGCTGGTCCGTTCTTAATATTTTACCAGTCACTTGACTTGACAAACCGCAGGGACCCCTTGCGGTTTGTTCTAACACAAGAGGGCGGACGCAGATCAGGAAATTAAAAAAGAACGCCATTATATTCCATTCCACCAATGAAGCCAAACAATATTAGCCTATAGCTATGCAAATTATTCGATTCGAGTAGTTTACAAATAGGTAAACCTGTTTTAACTGGACTGAGCTGGAGACTGATAATATTATTATTCGAGTTATGACTTATGTGTATGTAATTCATACTTAAGTTATTAAGACCTACGGTCCCACGAAAAAGGAAGTTGTATTCCATTCTGAAAAAAAAATGTGTTCATAGGATCATCTCCTTACGACTTATCGTAACTTCTAGCACACATATTCTTTTCAGAACCGTCAAGTAAAATTAAAAAGTTACATTAAAAGAAAGGTATAATTTTATTATTCTCGGCAGAAGTTTATTGACTGAATCCGACAATGAATTCGAATGCAGCAATACGATGATGATGATTACGCGAAATTATTAATTATGTACGATGAAAATATTGGTTAGATCGATCATCCTTATTACCAAGGTTTATTGGATGTTCTTATATCGATAAACCTATGTCTCCCTCTTGTATAGTATCGAACCACTGTGCGTCGGTACCGCGCGCCGGGTTTGCAATTGAACCCATGAAACCGGATTTACGAGTGTGTTGTGAAACTTGTGAAAGACAGATAAAACTTTATTTAAAGGGCAGTGCGATCATGCGATGTGGCTTAGCAATATTTACATGTAACGGGTACTATTTACAGAATACAAAAGAGGTGCTTGTGTGCGAACATCGGCTCGGAGTATATACATACATATATATAATATGTAATAACCGTATTCCCAAGGAATATACCTACTCAGTTACATAATAGTCAGTAAGCAGATTGTTGCAAACACTCGAGCCTTATCAAACGCAATCGTTTGAGATTTATCACTGTAAATACATATAATATCATCGGTGTAAATGTAATCTTTGTCCCTATTATTGTCCATCAGGTACTTAAGAAACTTGATTAGTTACCTGAACGACGTTCGTTAGAGACTCCACTAAGAATAGATTAATGTAGACGTATTCAATGACATACAGCGTCGCAGCTATCAGAAGTAGGTAGACGTGGCCGACTGCTTTCAGTATGTAGGAGCTGGATACACCCCCGATCACGGAGCCTACTGATACTGCTGCCTCTATCAGGGTCATTCTAGAAAATAAAAGGCCTTTATAGCACATATGTGGAAAACTTATACGTATGATTCATGCAGGGGATGATATGAAAGTGATATCAAAATAATATAAAAGCGTACAGGAATCATTTTTAACCGCAATCTACGAAAACAAATACGAAGTAAGAGACCAAAATGCATTTGAAAATGCTGAAAAAACCGTCAAAATATAAAGAGTGCACATAAAAACAGTGTATAAAGTCACACAAAGATACTTCGGTTTATCTTTTGAGCGGCTATATGCTAAATGCCACAAGACTAGTTGTTACCTGCGCCTCGATCGCAAAAACTTATCTACAGATACATACGTATGTATGTAGCTACATCATGGTGCTGCCATATTTTTGAAAACAGTTTGATTTAAAAAAAGAGCGACCGCGTCCATCAGGACGACGGCTCAGAAAATGCAGGTCAAATATGAGGGATCCATGTTCTGTACCACACAACTTACTTTTTAAAATGCGGACTGGATTTTTATGTTTCCATGTCAGAAATTCAATATATAATGGACCTCCATATTTGAATATAAATATAAAGTTGAAATACTACTATGAATTGCATTGATTTGCATTCGTTGCGAAATATGACAAGTTGTTTTATACGTTTTGCTTTTTAATTGACCTTTTTCCGTTGTTTAGCGGTCACACACAGGATTAAAAAGTAAGAAACAATCATGTACGAGCAGGATTCATATCTTCTGGGCTCCTTAGGCAGACGTGTTGGGATAAAATACATAAAGCCAATAAAAACGTATATAGAATAGCCTCCCCAACCAACAATAAACGATTCACGACCCTAGTTATCTCTACTTTCTCTTCTCTATATTTTTACCTCACACCGCCCAGGTGAGGTAAAAAGCTTGTTACAGTACCTATGCTGCACACCAGGATTCCGAAAATAATTATATGAATGCATAGTGACATGTATTGTTTGTTATTTGTTCTATGCTGCTATGGAACATGCAAACCTAGGCACGGCGGGCCACCCCGATCACCAAATTGAGACAAATTTCTGGAAGCCAACCAATAAACTAATATTACAATATTTCTAGGTTAGAGCGCAGGTTACAGTTGGATATCTAATGTATCCTTACATATTTGTCAGATTTTTATATGTATACATATCTAGAAAATGTTCGATTAAATTACAACAGCATAATACGCTCAAACAAGGGCCATGACCTTAGAAACTTCTGGAAAAACCCATAACTTAGAAAATAAAGCATGATAGGATATATTGAATACTCTGGGTATTCAAGTATAAGTTGATAAATCTTCCGAGACGTTGTTAATGTTGGGAGTTAAAAGGTAAGCCGCACCAGATTCCGACCTAAGTTGCTTTTATAGAGTAGGAATTATGAGGGGACGGACGTATTAGAAAGGTACATTTAAGATAGGTTAATATTGACTTAAGTCGAGCGCCAAATGCAACTGCAGGCAAATATACAAAAAACCAGACCACACACTATCTGCTCACCGTTTGTCCAAAGCTTCGATGAAAGGATCCCATACTGAAAACTACAACAGGTGAAGTACGTACGATCGGTAAGTGATCCGAGATTACCTCAAAGATCTTTGTTCCGTAGTGGTGACGTCACTCAGGTAACAAAAACATCCTGTGAAGAGCACAGTGAATCCTCCAGTTAGGGAGTAGGGCACTATTGTGAGGATGTACCACCAAGGACCGAAGTCATCGAACATGGCGTACGCAACAGTGAGCATTCCAGTAATCGTCATACCTAAAAATATATTATAACTCACTATTAAAATTATCTGTGAAATTAATGATGACTAACCAGACTAACTGACAGACAACATACATAATTAAAGTTTGCACAGAAGTTCTTGTTCTATGATCTATGACGTCGGTGAGCAGTGGGCACGGCGAAAGGATTTATGAGTCATCATAGTCTGACCACATTTTCTAGCTCAAACTTTACGACATGGTCAATTTATGGCGCCTTTTCTCTAGTCAGGTTTTTCAAGATGCGAAAGATTTGATAGCAGATTCCGTGAATCGACGTCAAATTGGCTTCCGAAACCTATACTCAGTGCGGTATACCGTCGTGGTCGTGATATCCGTTAGAGAATGTTTTCACGAGGAACTAATTTTTCGTAGGCAAATACATTGAGAGTAAAAAGAGGGCCATGGCATTTTTTGGGCACAGTAGGATACCAAAAAGACTCAAGATTTAAAGATATTTCGGACACTTTGCGAGTTGTTGTCGATGGGACATCCCATCGGGCACACATAGGTCTTCTTTGTGACCAATAAACCTCAGAACTAGTAATTTTACCTAGAAGCTTAAATTAGATTTTGACTCCGAGCTAACTAAAACAAAATGGTGACAAGAAAATACGTGAAAACAAATAAATAAACTGCTTAGGTCCTCCCTTTATGTTGCCGCCGCGCGCCGCCGGCGCCGTTCTACGACACTACGTCTTTTTTTGAGTTTATTGTTTACTATATGTATAGGTAGATATGTGATGTGTTGTGCACTACTAAAACATACGGACAAGGTCATCTTATGCGAAGTAGGTGAAGTGCCAAAATAAAAATGTCTAGTCATAATGACGGGGATAACCAATAATGTACAGCGATTTGTCTAACCTAAATTGACAACAGGTTAGATACCTAGTTAACTTATTCTTTACTTAAAATGAAATACTTCTTTACATACTAAAATGAAAAAAAAGAAACGAATTGTGATAACCGACCAATGATCGTGTGTAAGGGCGACAATAGTTGTACATAGTAAGTTTTAAGAGAGGTAGGGCGATATGGGTCCCGTGGGTTTCCCATGAACATTGGAGCCCCCAACTGTAACTCCACCTTACAGAAGACCGCAGTCAAATAACACTACTTTGATGTAGTGTCGCGTTTCTGCGGTAAGTAAGGCTGCAAGTGCTCCACGGGAATACACTGCGCTAGTAGTTCTGCTAGCAAAGTGAGTCCTCAACAACAGCAGGGTTGGCAACGCGTTAGTAATACCTCTGCTAGCGGCTATAGGCTACGGTGCTTGCTTACCATCAGGTGGGCCGTATGATGATGTGCCAACTGTGTTATAAAAAAAAATAGTAGTTCAAAAACTAAAACTATGCATACATGTATTGGTCGCAATCAACATTAGTCGTTAGTGAATTAGTTTGTCATGCGACCACTATACCTATAAGCATATATTTAGAAATAAATAAAACTGCTAATCTAACCAAAACTCGGCGAACTAAACATTTAGCCAAACACGAGTAGGTTCCGTGTTGGTTTATGTAAAATAGATAATTACAACCACGTTATCTGGTAGGTTCCTAAATTAAACTTCAGTAGGTATCTATAGCGTATGCTCTTTTTTATAGTAAAATGTTTAAGTAGTCGTTAATAAATCAAATGTTGCTCAACAAGTAATAAGGTGCCGTTGTAAGAGAGAGAAGGGCGCATTGAGATTTCCACTTATAATAGACATTCCTACCTTATTAATTTGTTTTTAAGGATTTCTCATAAAATATTGGAGCCTACCAAATTCCCGATTTTGGGGTAGAATCTTCACTCAGAATAACGGCCCATCTCAGGTAATTATCTACTACTTTGATGTAGTGTTGTGTTCCTTCGGGTCGGTTTTCAAAAGGCCAAACCAAATTTATTAAAGGATAGCTGTGCCCACGACTTCGTACGCGTGGACTTATTTTTGTTTACAATTTCATGGGTTGTTGCGCGGAAACCTAATTATAAAAGTAACCTAAGCTACGCCTTATGGCATCAGCTATCTGCTAGTAAAAGTCCAGTTCAAATCGGTCCAGCTTTTCGGATTGCAAGTTGTACTTAAGTTAGGGTACAGACAGAAATGAACACAAGATACGTACCAGAAAATATAACGAGGGCGATGTCATGCCATGGGTAAGAGCAAGTAGTAACTACGTATATATATCATAATACATGTTGAATGTGAAATACAGATGTTTGTTCGTCAATCACGCCAAAGCGGCTGATGGGTTTTTTTTAATTTTGTGAACAGATAGATAGACTTTGACCTATTATGAGTTAGATTTTGGTTGATTTTAGTATAATTTATTGATTTCAATAAATAAATAAAATATAGTTAAATTGCGAAAGGTAGGGTAACATGTCTGTTCGTCCCATTTCCACGGGTGAAGTTACTGAATCGATTATGAGTTTTACAGAGAGATTGCTTCATGCTTTAAGCATCACATAGGCAGTCATTTAATGCGAAAACATTACGCGCGGTTGGGGTCTCGGTAAAGTAATACGGAATCAATTCTGCCACCAGACAGAGCTACGCTGTGATATGAAGGAGGCCGCGACCCCCTCCTGCACCAAATGCTGCGAGGGACCCGGCTGGCTTCGCTTGCGTGCCGGTACACCTAGTTAAGTGTATACAAAGCATGAAGTGACTATGTGCCTCTTTCTAGTATTCTTTAGACATATATGCTAATTTGTATTCGGATACGTTTAACTGACTGGAAATAGAAATAAATGTGGCAGTGACTTACCAAATATTGGCCATTCTATCAAAGGTTTTCTCCCATAAGTATCAGACCAAACACCAAGGAACATAGATAGTACCGCTGGAGCCACAGCCTCAATGATAGACTTGACAGTGTTCACAAATGTAGTGTACTGCTGCACTTCCTTTTCCAGCTCTTCAGTGCCATTGTGCCTCTGAAAAGTGAGGAAGATGTGGCATTCTTCCTTGGAGTGGTTCAATGCATGGACACACGTCCTGTAGAGGACTATGTTGCTGATTGCCGCACCTACGATATAATATTTATTTTCAAAGCATTCTTACTAATTATTTTCAGTTAGGTTTTACACTAGTAAAACCTAGGTACCTAGGTAAAACTTAGTTACCTATTATTATACCTTCAGCAAACAATGCTTATGGTTGTTATGTGTGTATTATAAATATACATTATGTTATAATAAACCAAATTTTAGCTTTTCTTCCTAACCTTTAGATAGCCACATTAATTTTAAAATGTACTAGATTGTTAAAAATAAACACTAGTCAAATCACTTTTAAATAATAATTATTATTTGGTAAGACACTAGCAGATAATTAGATGAGTCTAAAACTATTTTCGAATTATTAACAAACTTTATGTTAAAATTTAGTTCCCTAAAGGTATGTAGTTATATAAAAGTTTTATATATTGGAAATTTTAATATTTCTTTCTACTGTGGTAAAATGTACCATGATCCAGGATATAACAATTACATATAGTAGAATCTCGAGTATGGGAACATCAATTATCCAGATATCCAATTATCTGACTCATGCTTCACAACTCTTTTTACCAACCTAAAATTATTTGAGGGCACAATGAGACATGTTATGCCAAGTTTTTCTCTTTTTTCCCACCTCCAATACAATACCTAACAATTACATAGGTTACTAATTTTTTTTGTCTAAATAAAATATAAAAAAAATATATAATCGAGATTCTACTGTACATACATACATCTAATATTATTTAAATTTTATTTGTCATATTTTTTAATTCTTTTCTCATAACTAACAACTTCATTTCTGGAATTGGGCAAAATATATTAATTTAAAAAAAATGCATATGTATTATACCTACCTGACAGTGCAGTAGCCAGCATTGTTATGAACATGGGAATCTCCACCAGAATCCTGAACAAATTCCGCTCCCTGGGAGGTGCATTACTATCTGCTGTATTAACATTGTTCAATGATGTTTCGTCCTCAGGCTGTGCCATTTTACCTAAAAAATACACACACTTCAGGTCCATACACAGCCATAATTCTGTGCAAATTGTATTATTTAATGAACCCTACAATATCTAGAGTAAAATGTTTAATGGGAATTATGTGTTGGTAATTGAACAAACAATGCACCGACCTGGTAGTAAGTACATAAAATAGGCTCAATAAAAATAAATGAACTACTATTTAGCAAGGATATCGAAATATCACAAATTTTCGGAGATGTTGTCGGAGACAACCAACAACGAACCTGACTATATTATAATCAAAGCAATTAACCAACCTACGTCCGTAGTCACTGACTTACTACTGCAGTCTGCGAATACTGCATCGTATCGTATCGCAAATATTATTTAGTTTACGCACTGTAAGCAACTCAACTTGCTTCATTCGCATTGTATTGCTCTAAAATTTATTTGCAGATTAAAAATTAATACAACATCCGTCATGTAATTGATCTAATGGAAAGAGGGGAGAGAGAGAGTGATTCTCCATTCTGCAATTTCTGCATAAAATGCAATCCGTACCGTACCTAAAATATATTTAAAAATAGTGTCACAAAATTCGGTATTAGCATTTAGCACCATAGGAAGATATAGTACTAGAGAGGCAGGGCTGCCAAGCGTAAAAAAACAAACCTCGTACATATGCAGCTAAAAACCTCGTATTTTGACTTTCAAACCTCGTACATTTATTATGAATCGAAAACGTGCCAAATCCAAAATTAAGGCCTATTGAAGTACTGGATTTAGGACTTTGGATGAAATCAGGATCACTACCGTGTAGTGTTATTTTAGTCATGAGAACTAATTTGAATAATGAAATTTGGCAAGCACATACTATAGCACCCCCATTTTAAATAGTCTTACAACTATTGTCATACATTAGGGGCACTGCCAGAGAATAAAAAGTTGTAAGTACTTTTTGCAAGAAGAAATTTTTGGTGTAAGAACTTTTTAGAATGGTATCAAAATCAAAATCAAAATCAAAAATCATTTATTCAGTTTAGGCCCTAATAAGGCACTTATGAAGGTCTAAATTACCACCGGTTCGGAAAAAAAAGCCACCTGAGAAGAACCGGCAAGTAACTCAATGCTCTGTCTTTTTTTTTCATGTAACAATCATTATATAACAATTTGTAACAAAATTCTTCTAGACATTGGTATGAAATTACAAATATCAAAATGAAAGCTACCAAGTTGGTTTTGTCACTGCTTTCATGAAATACATATTTTAAACTATTACAACTACCAGGAGCGGGGAGCCACTTGTGCAGAGTGAGTCTATGTATTCCAAGCATTTTTATCATTTACATAATCATTAATTTTATAATAGGCGTAGGTAGTAAAAACTAGTGCCATTGGTGATGCAAAATGTTCGTATATCCATATTATGAAAATCTCGTACATAATTGTACGAGGTTGATAGTGCCCTCGTACCTCGTACGGAAGACCACAAATCTCGTATTTGTACGAGGAACCTCGTACGGTTGGCAACCCTGTAGAGAGGTGAGGGAAGCCGGAGAGGAATGACAGCAATGACAGTGTCACAATGACAACAGACACACAATTTTAAAAATACAAACTTTATGACGGTAGACGGTATCAGGAAATAAATAATACAAAAATCTCCCTTGGACAATTAAGTTGGACTGTATCCGTCCGCACTTGGTCCGGACAAACCTTCCTCGGACCAACTACATAACCGTCCGATACGTACAGAAAGCTATTACCTGAGATAAAATATGTTTATGAAATATTTAATAAATCAGAACCATTTCTAAAAAATATTTTATAGTATAAATTATCGCATCGGGCCAGTCAGTCGCTCAATGTGCTAATTCCAAGGTGGACCCGAAATCCTGGTAGCTCCTGGTAGTAATCAAAGCTGGTAGGTTAGGTTAGATGTGACAAATCTCAGAACAATAATAATAACAATGATATTATTATAGGCGAATAATATAATTGAATAATAATAACTAAAGCTAATGTTAGCGATCTTTGGTTTTGACCTGCCACCTACGCTTAAACTAATGAACTATTAAAAAGGCATAGACAAAACAGCGCCATTTTCGAACATTCAAAGAAATAAATTTTGACGTGTCATTGAAATTTGTACCTAATCGATTTCAGTGGATGACGAAATAAGTAAATTCATAAATTAATCATAATGGTTTAGCTAAAAATAATAAAACATTGAAATAATAGAAACCAGCAAAAACATGTATGACATTTAAAAGGCATTGAGATTTTCAATAGATTGCCTTTTGTGGAGTAAGCTTAGTTTATTGTAGAATATTTTAACATTTTATTGTCTATGATTGCTCAGACTGGAAGGAAAAGGTTAGCGTTTCGGACACAAATTCAACGTTTTTCACTGCATTTCCGAAGAATATTTTAGCTTAATTGAAGAAAACCAATTTGTAAAAGCTGAGTATGTATTTATTAATCATTTGTAATTTCTATAGTTTCTTCAACATTTCAGGCGAATTTTTATTGGATGAGTCGTCTTTAGGTCTTTACCGACTGCCTGCCTGTACTGTCATTAGATGGTCATTAGCCTATCTTTACTTCCACCGCTTGAAGGATAACTGTGTTCTTCCTAATTTGGTTTACATGTTCAGTGAAGGTGTTATAACAATTATTTTATTATAAATTTGATAAAGATGCCATTGCATCTCTTTCATTTATTAATCGTCACGGATGTGCCACGACCTATTTTTAGATCGGCTTTCTTTTTCTGAGCAGCACTAACTCCGATTAGCCGGTTTCTATCCATGTCTTGTCATGTTATTTATGTGCGTTTTGTTTTTATTATAGACTAAAGAGGTGGTTTTATCAAGATGGCAGTGAACGTGTATTCAACGAATGTTACTTCTGAGAACCTTTCGCGGCACGATATGCTGGCGTGGGTGAACGACTGCCTCCAGTCAAACTTCGCCAAGATCGAAGAGCTGTGCACTGGCGCCGCGTACTGCCAGTTCATGGACATGCTGTTCCCAAGCAGTGTGCCTTTGAAGAGAATAAAATTCAAGACTAACTTGGAACATGAATACATACAAAATTTCAAAATATTACAGGCTGCCTTTAAAAAAATGGGAGTTGATAAGGTATGTTTCCACAACATCAGTTTTGAAAACTATACTATAAGAATCACATTTCAATTTCAAATACATATAAAATATGTGACTGTCAAGTGTGTTTGATAACAATAAGGATAGTAAATGTTTATTGTTGAGACACACCCTAAACATACCTATGTTTGAATGATCTGCCTGATGCAAGCCACAACTTTATTTGCCCTAGGTGCCATTGTCTAATTGTTTATTTATTATGTTTTGGGGTTTGATATAAAGTTATATACTTTATTATTGTATTACTGAACTGTTTATAGGTAATACCAGTCGACAAGCTGATCAAAGGAAGGTTTCAAGATAATTTTGAGTTCTTACAGTGGTTTAAAAAGTTTTTTGATGCTAACTATGACGGGCGGGAGTATGACGCATTTGAGGCGCGCGGGGGTTTCACCATCGGATCAGGAGCGTGTGAGTCGGGCGTGCCGCTGTGTAGCGCCCCGCCGCCTCTCCGCGTGCGTCGCCCCGCGCCCTCCGCAATACACCACGCCAGTACGCATCTATAACTAAAAACCGGCACAACTCACACACCACACTAGAAATGATGACGAGTCAGCAGATACCTGCAACACAATACGCATTTCTAAGTGTGGTGACCCATCGAAATTCTAGTCTCGGCAGACTGCCTGCACCCTTCTGTAGCATTTACATTAATTCTTATTTATTTTTACCTTTTCACATTTTCTTTTGTAGATAGTACCCATTGACAAACTGGTGAAGGGTCGTTTCCAAGATAACTTTGAGTTCTTGCAATGGTTCAAGAAATTCTTTGATGCCAACTATGGAGGCACAGAATATGACGCGGTGGCGCAGCGTGAGGGATTGCCCATGGGGCATGGCGGCTCGGCGGCACCTCGAGGCGCCGCCACGACCATTAAGAAACCTCCGGCGCCTGTCGCCAAAGTCGCCGCTAGACCCCAAACCAGTACTATTTTATTTTATTTGTACAACAAATAGATTGTATGCTTTAATATTATTTTGTATATAATATGAGTAATATATTAACGTAATATATCATCTATTCTATATACATATGTTTGTATGTAAAAACAGAACCATTGCACTAAAATATAATATTTTTAATGTCTATTACTAAAACTCAAATCATTGTCCCAAGTAGTTGCTCAAATTCTGTCAACAGCATCTTTTAAGAACAGAACTTTTATGGATTTATTCAGGATTAGTTCATTTATATTCCAATAGAACTTTGTCAGTATTTTAATGGGTATTTCAGAAACAACAAATCATATCAAAATAAAATAAGTTTTAATGCATGTTACATAGTATGCAAAGTACTATGACCTTAAATGCACTTGTATATTGTATGTCTGAACACATGTCATTATAGTATGCTGTCACCTTATATCTTTATTTATCATTTACTTTATCCTTCACTTGATGAATCATTTAGAGCCAATATAATATTACATCAAATTATCCCTATTGTACATAGATAACTAATGAATGTATGTATGTAGCAGTTACTAAAACAAAAATAACACTCATTTTTATAGCACTATGGTGGCAAACAACCGTACGTCCCGCGTAATGGTAAGCGGTTACCATAGCCTATGGGCGTTTGCGACACCAGGGTTATTACTCGCGCGTTGGTAACTGGAAAATGTGTATACTTTACTGTCACTGTTGTTGGTGTAGTGATAAGTAAACCTGACTTCTAAGCCAGGTGGTTTGGGTTCGACCCTGCATAATGCAAACATGAATGTGTTGAACATTGCCCAGCTAGTCATGATGTTTATTGTAAATCAAAAGTATGAATTTATTAACTACTATTTGTCTGATACCTACCAGTGCAAGCTTTGCTTCATTTCGGACTAGACATTACTGTAATAATTTCCAAACATTATTATTTATTTAAGCGCAGGTATTTTAACAAATGTATCTCTTACAGTTAGCAAGACAAACAGTACTGTAAGATCTCCACCAGTCAACCTATCAAGATTAAATCAAAATGCGAAAGGCGATTCTAAGGTACTTGATGAGCTTAACCACCAGGTAAGCACTTTAAACCTTGAATAAACAAAAAATGTATGTGTGCAATAAGATGTTTATGTGTTTACTTTAAAATTGTAGGTCAATGAATTGAAAGCCACAGTTGATGGTCTGGAAAAAGAAAGGGACTTCTATTTCGGGAAACTCCGGGATATAGAGGTGATCTGTCAAGAAGAGGAACAACAAAGTGCTCCTATTGTCCAGAAAATCTTGGATATTTTATATGCAACCGAGGTAGGCAATATTTTTTTCAGCAATAAACTGACAGTCTAGGTACTAACATAATTTGTGATACTGTGACAGAAACACACTTTCATGTTAACTAAATATTAGATATCCTATAGATTTAGCTCTTTATTATTTTTTATGTAACGTTCATCTAGGTTCTATACTGTACTTACAACAAAAGGATTATGGAAACTTTACTCAAGCTGTTAATAAAATATTGTTTGTAGGAAATAAGTAGACGTAACAAACATAAAGGGTATCCATAGATTTTAACATGAAGTAAAATATAATGGAGTACGTGTTTCGATACTGGGATTTCGTTTACAGGACGGGTTTGCGCCTCCAGAGGAGATAGAGGGTGACAACCCCCACCCGCCAGAAGAGGACGAGTATTGAAACACGAATACAACATCTACGCGTATCATAGTGCTCTTGTATATTATATCAACTCGAAATTATATCGCTTATAACAATAATTACAGACAGTATCAAGTGCTTAGTATTTCACAGCCAATGAGTCGTAACTCAGTCATGTAGGTTAAATCTATGTGGAAACGGTGGCCCGAAAAGCTTGGCATTATATGGATTTTCTACATATTTCCGCGAAAATGTATTATTATCCTAACTATCTACTGTAACTAAGGACACAGTACCAAAGGAGCAGTACAACGGATTCATACAAACGGCAGAAACACACCTTGTTTGATGTCGTAATTAATTTTGACAGGATCAACTTAATACTTCAAGTCCATTCCCTCATTATTTTTTTAAAGGTCCTAATTCTCTGCTTTGTGCTTTAACTGTAATACTCTTATGAATACTGAGACGTACCTAGTCTTAAATAAACCGGCCAAGTTCGAGTCGGAATTGCGCACCGAGGGTTCCGTACAAACTTGTAGGTAAGGAGAAGAAGTTATATTTTTGTAAGATTGTTATAGTAAATTGGCTTTTTTGTTATAAAACTACATACCTGTTTACGGTTTTCAGATTTTTCCCTTTATGTGTGCTGCAAGACACAGCTTCTTGCCAAAGATTCATGATTCTACGTCAACGGGAAATACCCTATAGGTTTTGATTACCTTGTAAAATCACAATATATTTGAAAATTTGCGAAATAAACGTTCGTATCTTTTCTTCAAGTTGACTTACAGGTTTGATATTTTTACAGCTAAAAGAGACCATAGACCCGGGTATTTAATAATTCCACGCGTTCTTAAGAAAAAAAAATCTTGACAGACAGACAGACTGATAAAAAAGTGATCCTATAAGGGTCATCCTTTTGAGGTCGGAACCCTAAAAACTAGACCTAATCTATCCAAACCTATTTCTAGGTAATTTTGACTATTTCATCAAATTGATTTTTATTTCTATACATATAACATTATCAAATATGTATCGCTAGAGCGGCAGTCAGTGGGTTTACCTTATTCCGCGTTTGTCCACTGGCCGAGCGTAGATAATTGCAAGCATAGTGCAAGGACGTTATACTGTTCCGCTTTACTTGTACTGTACTAAGGACTTCCAGTTTACTTGTAAGCTTCCATGCCCTTATAATGTGTACTGTGCTATTTAAGGCAAATAATACACCAATTAGATATTATTTGTTTTTATTATTAATAGCTGGAACATAGAACGTTTGACTAAATCCTATTCTTAAAGTATGTTCTTTTATGATATAGTATAAATATATTTTATGGCATTTTGTGAATTCATGTAAAATTCACATCGAATATGTACAAATTTGTCTTTTTATGAATATATAATCACAATTTGTAAGTAAATTAAAACTGCCAGCCCTTATCACAAGTCAGTTCTGGTCCTAAGATCAAATACACATGGCTGTGTTATACCTAAGTACATTCCTATTATACTATTATTGGGAGCATTATTTTCTTGACTGAATTTCGTTTTAATTCCGGAAGTTTTTGAAAGAGTTATCCTATTCTAATATTAATTAAACGTTAAAACGTAATACTGTATATTGCTGTATAAATGGACCTGTTTATATATTATCTTGAACAACATCTGGGCCACTGGCGCCTTTATTAACGTGCATTTAGTAGGTTGTTAAAGTATTGGGAGAGTTTTACTGTTAATTCTGTTAGTGTCTACCGTGCCACTGAGGGAGGAACCTGGAGTTTGGTACATCTGACGAACAGTTAGCTGATATTTGGTTCTAAATTAAATACCCAGTCGTCATGTAATATACTAACAATATGAGATCTGAAATGGAGTTTTAATATCTATTTGTTATACATGTCAAGGGTGGGTATGTCGTTGAAATTGGTAGGTGACTGGCTTCATGTAAGTAGTGTGATATTTACATGACCATGATTTAGGTTTTAATCAATACAAGACTTGACAATTATTTTGCACTATTATTTTATAACTAACTATAGGAAGTAATACTAATAATAAATACCTATTCAGAATATTTAATTTAGTAGAGCATATCCTCAGACGCGCGGAATAACTAACGACTTGTTGGCGGAAAGAGATGTTATTCGCTGCATAAGACGAATAGTTAATTAATTTATTTACTTTAGCGTTCATAAATTGCCTTAACAACAGATTAATTGCCTCTGGTTTTCAGATTGTGAATGTCTTATCCAATAAATAATAACTTTATTATTGACGAGTTTCATTTGCCACATATATGTTTATCTGTATCTTAAAAAATGGTGCGGATTTTTCCCGCTGTTCTTCATCACTGATAATAGCATAAATAGGTATATAAACGTGTTTTAAGTTGTTAAACTGTTATGAATTTAATGGTATGTATAATTCATTTTTATTAGAAGTAATGATAAATTTTTCAAAGTGAAAAAGATAGAAAAATCAATACTCTTACTACTACAACTTCACCTATTAATAAAAAAAGATGTTTAATTAATATGTAAGAGATATACAATACACAAACTCACAGAGCAAAATATATTTATTTATCTTAATTGTCCAGCAAATAAAACGAAGTACCTAGTTAACATGCAATGTTCCTCTGCGTCTGCCTAGATGTGTACAATTATCGGATTCGTGTATAAATGTGCAAAAATTATCTAGATCACTTACAAAAAACTGAAACAATACATAAAATAACATAATTTATTACTAGAGTTCTTAACACTAATTATTCATAATTAGCCATTTCCTTTTTTTCATATTGCAGTAATCTAGCCCAGACACTTGCAATAATGCATTGTCAAAATATTCTTGAGAGAACTCACTGTACTAACAGAATGTCTTAATCACCGCAGAAGCACAACACTAGATCACAGTGGTACTATGTTATTGCAATCTCTGCTGTAAGGTAATGGTTCTGACCTCAGGTGGGCAGCTCCGATATTTATACGTCAACCCATACCTCTTTTAATGCTCACGGTGTGATTAATCACTATACACGGCTCAGTATAAGCTGTCGGGGTTTGAACTCTGTACACTTCAAATTTTAGACAGTCGCCAACAACACGGGTACCACGGTTGACAAAGTATGTACTATATTACACAATGGCGAATTGCTGTCGTGTATGTCCTATGTAGTGTTTAATTCTTAGTTGCTCTGGATTTTTTATTACTATTTCTCTGGGGAGTATGTTTTTTAGAGTTCTTTAATTCAGCTGATTTACCCTTCGGAATAATCTTCGAGTTGTTAAGATTCTGATTATTCTTATTTCGATTATTTTTCACAACTGTAGATTTCTTATTAGGTGTACTTGAAATTGAAACGTCAATCTGTGTCGATATAATTTCTCTTGATTGACTACGTGTGAGAATTCGACTTTCATTGAATACATTTTTGTTTTGAGCTATGTCTGTTGCAAGTAAAAATGAAACATCACTTCCTCTAGATTTGACTTCTTGTATATTTTTAACTTTGTTCTTTACGACCCCTGCTAAATTTTTAACAGGCGATAATTTTGACTTGACAGAATGATTTGAACCAACAGTTGTATTAGTTACTGTGTTCATTGACAAATCAAGTTTGGAGCTGTTCATGGTGCTGTTCTTGGATATTCTACATGACCTGACTGGTCTACTTGTATTGTTATCAGACACTTGTGAGGCATTCATGTGATTTACTTGCATATTAGATAAAGGTTTAGGAGTTTCTTTGGTTGGTGGAGACTCAATTTGAATTGTCTTATTCTTATTGTGCCTTGTGATTGTTTTAAGGGTATCTGAGTAGGTTTGGTCATTACAGCATTGTCTTACTTTAGTTCTGTGAGATCTTATGTTGAGGTAACTGGTACTCATTTTTTGCATGTTGTTCACGGTGCTGTTTAGAGTTCTATTGGAGTCTATGTTAGGTAAAGTTGTCTTTAGATTTGACTTAGGTTGTATTTGTTTCTTAGACTCCTTTTGGATGCTTAAGTTACCTGTAAGAATAAACAATATATTAATTAAGAATTTTAATAACCCTCCATTTTGCTTCACCATAGTCTGGTAAATCATAACTACTGTTCTCAAATAATATAATCTTACCTGCAGATTTATTATTTCGTGGTGCTATTGAACACTCCACATCACTTTCTAAATCTGTGTCCCAAAATGATTTTATGCCACCTTGTAAGTTCTTTTGGTTCTCTGAAACATAAAATGCAAAAAAATGACCATTATATCATGTATAGTAACTAGTAAGTTATTATTAAATTCAACAAATTACACAAACCATTTTTACTTTGTTCTATATGCTTTGTGTTCATCCTACCAAGCTCATTATCTTTCTTTTTATCCATTGTATGTGTAATTTTATCTGGCATATTTTCGATAACAATCCTACAATCTTTTACAATCTTAGCATCATCAGTGGGTTTTGTTTGTGTAGTCAGCTTTTCATTTACAGTCTTATGAGATTTGAATATTTCCTCATCTGTGAATGTGTCACTGACATTGTCATCATTGCAAGTGGTTATTACTGATGTAACATCCCATCTGTCATCATCTTTAGATTTATTCTGTTTATTATTGAAGACATCACTTCTAGTTGTTTGAGTAATATTGATGCGATCAGGGGGTACAATTTTGTGAATCAAATCTATCAGATTGTCATCTTCTTGAACATCTCTACTTAAACATGATTGAGAAGTAACTAGCTTCCGGGCTTTATGTTTTACTTTATGTATAGCATTATATACATTACCACCAGGACTGTTAGCCGACAAACTGTCACTGCTAGCATTTCTCTTCTCTGTAACATCAAGTTGCTGGGTGTATAATTTTCTCTTTATAAAGCTTGGTCTCATAGCTACATCACTGGTGAAAGGCTGAGATGGCTCAAGATTAACAATCTGATTTTCTTCTTTGTTATTTAAAATAGCAGGGTTAATAAGCAATGTTTGCTTATCTTCAATTGGTTTTGGTGACTCATAATTCTTAGGGACATTTTCTGCTATATCTTTCGGTAGAGAAGATTTAGATATTAATTTTTCCTGCTGAGTCTTCAAATTAGATGATTTTCTCACTGGAAATGAGGGCTTTACGAATTCAAAGTCAGGTGCAGCTGTAGCTTTTATTGGTGACAGCTTTTTATTTGATCTATTTTTCCTGATTGGAGAAGATATCTTAGTTCTCTTCATTTTAGGTTCAGTATGGTCTTCATTGTCAAGACTTCTCTTATGTTGGCGTTCAGAAGGGATATTTAGAGTAACATTCTCTTTGACTGTTAGCTCTGAAAATATTTCTTCTTGATCACTATCACTGATATTTCTCATATTTACTGAAGGTGCTTTAGTCTGCTTAATTTTTTTTTTGTCATCTTTTACTCTTTCACAATCTTCATGAATGGGCACAGAAGCATTAGATCTATTGAACCTTTGAGAGGGCCAAAGAAATCCATTTTTTGATTGTTTTCCCTGTACACCTGGTTTAAGGGGCTTATGCAGATCTTGTTGTACACTATTAACACTTCTCGAGCCAACAGTAACCATGTTCCGAAATTTACTTTGTCTGATATCTTCAGAGCAATCTTTGTACATGTCACTTTCCATTATGGTTTGTTTGAAATCTGTTTGGTATGATCTAGTTAATCTACCATTAGACACATTGTCTCTGAAAACTGATCCTTTTGTTGATCTGCAGTCATTGCTACTGCTAGAGGAATCACTTCCCAGCTCACCTGAATCATAGCCAGATTTCCGACGAACACCTTTCATTAATAACCTGATGTTCCGTCTTTTATCAATCCTTTTCCTAAATTGATGTTTCTTGATAATAAACTTGTTATATGCATCCTGTATTATTCTTAGGTCATATCTGTTAAATTTCTCATTTTTGAATGCCAGTGCTATGTCTGTTGCACTGACAGAAGCAGTAGAATCTAAAACAAAATACCTACTAGTTTATATACATCAAACAAATAGCATTCTCAAACATGGTGTGCTCAGTCTTATAAAGTGAAAGGAACCACACAATATTTATAAGAACCTTCAGAGCCAGCCCTTAACCATAATTAGGGTGGAGTGAGATTATCTTTTGGTGCCCTTATATCAATGCACTTATAACTATTAAACACCTGTTTCTGAATATAAAGAGGGCCAGCGCTGAACATGTTACTCAAAGAGGAAACATTGTGAGTAAAGGATACAGATGATTATGAGACTCACCAATAGTTCTTATAGACATAGGAGAGCCACTTCTCCCATTAAAAACGGACTGGCTCTTGCCTTGAAGGTAGCAGTTTAGGTTTCGCGCACGCATGTCGCTCCCACTGTACATAGACATTGGCGATGTCTCCCGCCGATAATAAGGCCTTCTGTGATCAAATCTTTCATCATTAAACTTCTCGCGTTCAAAATTGCGGGGCATTTGCATTGTCGACGTCAAAACATTGTTGCGAAAAGTTAGCCCAGTCAAATTTGATGCATTTATATTTGGACCCCCAGCCCAAACAGTCTGAAAACATTTGGTTACATTTTAAAAACGATAATTTATGCACATCTTAAATTAAATTGAACACAAGTTGTTTGCATGGCATGTAAATAAAAGGATAATTTTATGAAACATGAAATATAGTTTGACTGAAGGTTTGTTTATTTTGATTGCATTGTTAGATAGATACTAACCGTATTTTCATTCTGAAAAGAGAAAACATTGTTTGGCATCAAATCGTTATCACTATCCGACATTGTATCTTGACGAAAACATCAAACTCACTTAAAAAAAACAATTAGAATTCAAGATCTTATTGTAAGATTCACAGCATTATAGAGTTCATTTTCACGGATAGATAAACTATGTAAAGTAAAATAAACGCAATGTTTCCGTATGTAACGAATTTCAAATTTTTAACGGCCGGCGTACCACTGCCAGATTCCAAGAGAATACAAAGTAAACGCTACGCTGCCACAGAGTACATAATCACTACGTTTTTCTTCTTCTTCCTATGTATGGCAATCAATCCCTTCAGGGACTATTTTTGCCAGTGTCGAGTGTTAGAGAATTTTCATGTTGCAAAATTTCTCGTGTTTGCCGCATTAAAATGCCTAGTGTCATGCATTCTAACGCCCAATGGAGTTTCTGGAGACAACCCACGGCAGTAGCAGATCGTAACACGCCTTTAGATTAGAGGTAACCTATTGACCAAAATGATAAATCACTTAACCTAAAAGTCGTATTATGGCATTATTTCCAATGCTCCTATAAATCAGTCACTAAATGAAACTTTACTGCACATATCGACACCAAAAATACACATTAAAGATCACTATAACACAATTTACGACACACTGGAAAAAATCTCAACCGCTCCGCCTGATTCCCGCCAAAAACTCGAAGGCAATGTCAATCCGGTCCGGAGTCACCGTAGAGCACAGACCTAGGTATTTTTTCGGTACGCCCGTAGAGGGTGATTAAGTGTTTTATCTATGGTAGTAGTAGTACCAATTCTGTTGTTCAAAATGACTAATCATAACTAATTTTACAGGCCTAAAAATATTGCCATCCTTATTTAACCCCGCACATGAGAAAGGGATAGCAAGACTTTTAGATATGTCAAATTAATTAGGTTTAGTTAATATACGCCCTCTAGCTAGACTCTAAGCTACGGGTGTCAGACAGACGTCAGTCAATTTCGTAAATTTGCTTTCTGTCCGAACTATCAGGTTATAAAGTAAATTCTTTCTTTTTAACTCTTCTAACTCTCTCGAAAACGATGAGAGTTAATATTTGTTAATGTATATTATTTATTAGAGACCCCAGAATGACGATGGTTAATATAAGGCAATTATTGCCAGTGACCAAAAGCTTCTATCAGAATTTCAGAAACCCCACCATACTTCATGTATGTAATTATAGTGCGAAATCAACAAGTACTCCAGTTACAATTTTAAACAATTTAACAGATTGGGAGACATTAAGCAGGAAGAAGAAGATAAGTAAACCTATGAAAGCTTATTTAGAAAGGGCGAAAGCACATGATGATTTCATGAAAAGGCAACAGTTTGAGTACAATATTGGCAAGAGACATTTGGCCAATATGATGGGAGAAGATCCAGAAACATTTACACAAAAAGATGTGGATCGTGCCATTGAATACCTTTTCCCAAGTGGTATCTACGATCCAGCTGCTCGCCCCCTCATGAAGCCCCCAGAAGAAATATACCCAGCTCGCAAAGCTGCTGAATTTGATGAAGCTGGCAGGCCACACCATTTTATGTTCTATACTGGCAAGCCAAATTTCTTCAAACTTTTGTATGATGCAGCAGATCATTTACAGCATTCATATAACTTTGAAGATAAGGTAGTCAGGAAGAAAGCTGTTCCAGACCCCAATGGATCTCTCAATTTATCTAGCAGTGTATGGTTGACCAAAGATCAATTGGAAAAGGTATTGGTTGAGAACATTTCAGATTTGGAATACAACAATTTTAAAGTTGTCATGGAAAGACTTGCCAATCAGCCATATTCTTACAGGCATAAGGAGTTCATTGAGAAATACAGAAAACCATTGACTTCTCAGAAGTTTGCATTAGAAATCCCAAAACCCAGTTATGATAGTGAAGGCCGTGCATTTATTACAACATTTGAATGTTTGAGAAAAGATGCTAGAGGTGATGTAACAATCAGATCACCTGGTACTGGGAAGATCACTATAAATGGCAAGGACTTGACATACTTTGATGACGTGCAATCTAGAGAACAAGTGATATTCCCACTAATATTCACAGAAATGCAAGACTGTGTTGATGTGGAGTGTAATATTGCTGGAGGTGGACCCTCTGGCCAGTCTGGGGCCATAAGGTGGGGGATAGCTTGGGGGCTACGCAGTTTTGTGGACAAAGAGATGTTGGAGAAGATGCAGGTTGCAGGATTGCTAACTAGAGACCATCGCCGCCGTGAGAGAAAGAAGCCGGGCCAACCTGGTGCCCGAAAGAAGCCCACATGGAAGAAGAGATAAAATGTTTTGTTTTATAAGCAATCAATAAATTTATTAGATCAGAAATTTTAATGGTTTTTTTAATTTTTAGATTGTAACATTCTTTAAAGAATATTTGTTCTATCTTCTTTTTTTCATGGATTTCTTTCGACCACCGATTTTCTTTTTAAACATTTGATTCTTTCTTTCCTTGTTGTATATTCTTTTCTTCATAAGTGTTTTCAGTCCCCTTCTTTCTTTGTGTGTCTCTGCCTCATTGGGTTTGGTGAAGAAAGCCAATCCATCTGTGAACGTAAATTATAATATTTATATTATACTAAATTCAAAGAGGAAGGTTAGTATTTTATGTATTCACATGGAGTGTTCTTGGCTTTGTAGACATTTGATTATGGTTAGTGCCATAAGTAGCCTTTTGTGCGCCTGGTGCGAGCTACTATAACCGCACCCTTGAAAAAAAATTTGTGATCCCGTTCTGGACCTTCCCGTCTGTACCCTGTGCCTCGGCACCGCCCTATTTATGGCACTGATTATGGTGCCAATCACTACCGCAAGTTACGCAAAATTTTATGTTAGAACACTAAATTTAACATTTTGTGTTATCAAAATCAATTTAAGGCTACAGTGATCACTTGCCAGCAGGTGGACCATATGATAGCTATTGATATTGCAGGCAAATATAAATGTGAATTCAACCAGATAATTTAATACTAAGTTAAATATAAACTAACTAACCAAGTTTTCCGTTAAGTGCTGACAATATGCTGAATATTCATTTTTAATTGACAATATTTAAATTTACTAATAGTATAAGAGCTTTAGCACCATTGTGTACCTATTTAAATCATAAAACTATGTGTTTAATAATCCAACCTTTAAATCTTTGATCAGATATGGTGAAAAATAGGTTTTCTTTCCACACAGCTTTGCATTCAGGTGCAGCAGGTAATGATTCAAGTTTTGGTTCAGCTTCTGTTTCCTCAGTTTCAGATTCAGAAGAATCATATTCAAAAGGATTCTTTTCACCAGGATCCATGGGATTCCTCACTTTCGATGATTTGGGTTTTTCTAATGGAATATAATTTGTATCTTGATCTTGAGCATCTAAATGGGAAAAATAACAATGTTAATCACTAGAAATATTAAACTGTTTCATTAAAATAGTTTATATAAAATTCATACATACCATTATCACCATGTTCATTTTTAGCGAATAAACTTCTGAGGCTGAATGATGTGGGCTGCTCAAGAGACTCCTTCAATGTTTCACTGACTTTGTAAAATTGTTCCGTGGAAACTTCAATCTTTTGCACACTTTGTTGTGATTTTTCTTCTGTCTGAACTTCTTGGGTTTCTTTAAATTTTTTCTTCGACTTTTTTTGCTGGTCTTGTTTTGTATTTTCTATTGGTGCTAAGAATTTTGCATGTTCTGGATGTGAAGGGTCAAATCGAAGCATTCCTAACTTAGACCTGAAGATGATAAGACAAATAAGAATAAACTTTATGCAGTTTGCGTTACAACTAAGTTGCTTGGATGGTTTAATGGACTGAAGACAATAAATATTGTAAAAATATCTAAGTACTTACTTTGTCTTCTTACTATCTTGTTCCCTTGTTTTTGCTCTGATGGACACCCCTAGCACATTTTGTAGTATATTGAGCTGGGTCATCTTCTCATCAGCCTGTTCCAAATCTACTTCTTCATGGTTTTCTTCTTCGTTAGTCTCATTGTCTGACTTGTCTGATTGTTCATTATCAATGAATCTTTCATCTAAGATGAAACGTTTATCAGATTTGTATCTCGATTGCAAATCTAAAATCTAAGTATTTATGCATATTTAAAATATTACTACTAATGTTATGAATAATTGTAGGTACCTCAAAATGTTTCTAATTTAATAATAATAATGAAGACATCTACATGCCTTCCAGAAAAGAGGTTCGGAAGTGGTAAAAGAGGTGTGAAACCAGTTAACCTAATATACATTTCACTGAGGGTATGATTGATCCTAATGTGACAAGTGGTGAGTGGTGTAAGCCCATTATAATACATGAGCAGTTCCAATTTCTGCATATACTTTATTATGAACAACTTTAAGCGTAAAAAAACATTGTATATTCAAGTCCAATTGGGGAATCGAAACTGGAACTCAATGACTCTAAATAAGCATATTACTGCTGATACACAGAGTCTAACATTAATAATAATGATTATGTATTTATTTGTGTATTATAAAACATTTTTCAACTAGATAATTGTTATATACTTAAAATTGGGACTTGATGAGCACTAAATTTCTAGAATAGATTTGATTGCAGCTACAGTGTGAATTTCGAAAATAAGATTAAATACTCACTTTTTGGCCCTTTTTACCCTCATATTGTTTTTTTATTTCAAAATTCACTTCATTGTCACTTTCCTCATCATCAAAGAGAGTGCTTTTTTTATCCTTCTTTTCTCTACCAATTGATGCATTACCATTTATTCTAACATTTTTTATTTCATTTTCGTTATCTGAAAATATGACCTTCTTATTTTGAACTTTGTCCTGAAATCAAAGAACACAATTTGGCTGTTGTTTAGATCCATCTTCAACATCAAGCAAAGTAATTTTCTTAAATACATATATTATATTATTAATGATAATTCTGAGGTCCAAGTATACTAACAACTCCAGTCAGTCCTGTTTTAATAATCATCTGCTTTTCCTTAAACTCTTGACGCTTCTTTTTCATGGATTCCATTCTTTTTTTATCTGAATCAGTTTTCTTTCTATCTGCTTCTGATATTGTTTGGCTGAGAACTTTGCCATCACCAACTGCATGTGAAGTTTGAATGGTTTTCTTGCCAAAATCCTTTTTCTGTGTTTTACTACCAAAATCCTTGTTATTTGCCTGTTTAGCATGATGTGGCACATTTGTATGTGTTGGATCAACTTTTCTTTTGCGAGGGTTCAGCTTATCGCCTAATTTTAATGTGGGGTTCTTCTTAGAGCCACCTTTATGTGAATCCTAGTGAAATCAAATATATTTTATCATTAATGAATAACTAACAATTTCATACTTAATTATCAATTAAATTATTGTAATAATATTTTATTGTTCCATATATAAAAAAAAATATAGTTACAATTTGGGACATGTTTTATTTATTTTACATTAGTTTTGTCGTTATTTCTTTTACTTCATTTAGTTTACGTTTTTATTATTATTAGTAACTATTAATTCTGATGATTAGAATATGCTACATTTTGTCATTATATTATAAAAAAATGTAATATATTTAAAAGTTGGCAAGCAGTCTTTCAGCCCACATCTTATGCTAAGCAGTCACCAAAGCATTGCCAACCCTATTGTTGTTGAGGATTCACTGTGCTAGCAACATATCCCTACTATTAGCATGCAGTGTATTCTCGTGGGTCTAGCAACTTACACTTACACAACAGCAAGTAAAAAACGCTTCAAATATATTGAGGAATGACCCAAGGATGGAAGGTATTCTTAGTTCTGTTATTACTGACCAGTAAGCTCACAAGTCTGTGTTTCTGCAGCATGTCTTACCTTTTCAGTTTCTTTTCTTTGTGCTACATCTCTTTCCCGTTGAAGTCTTTCTAAGAAACTTTCGCGCGCACGTGTGACATACAGTCTTTTGCCTTCAAAATCTTCATTTGAGAAGTACTTAATACCTATAATTTTTGTAATTCGTTATAACACACATTGGGCATATCCACAAAGAGGAAAAGGAAGAAACCCATCTAAAACAAACTTACATGATTCTATATCGTAGTTAGAAGCTGACAAGGTAATAAAAGCAAATTTCTTGTTTTCTTCTGGTGTGGCTGATTTACTTTTCAAATCAAAATTTGTTATTTCTCCATACGAAGAAAAGGCACTGCGTAGTTCATTTTCATTTATTTTGTCTGGTAAATTACCCACGAATAGACGTGTTCCTAGATCCGTCATTTTACTTTTATTTTTTAATTTCCAATTTTTTTACTTAAAATTTATAAACACAAAATGACATTTCGAACACATGTCAAAGTGAGGTTATATTAGGGATGCTCGATATTCATAGATGGTAGATAAACATCGATATTCAGCTAGAAATCATCGATGTTAAGATCTCGACTACAATCCCTTCAGGGACTATTTTTGCCAGTGTCGAGTGTCAGAGAATTTTCAAGTTTCAAAATTTCTCGTGGTTGCCGCATTAAAATGCCTAGTGTCATCTATTCTAATATCTTGATGTTGCAACATTTAATGAAAAAAACATTTTGTTTTTTTTTAATATTCTTTCTAGGATTTTTTCGGGCAACCCATTTTTAATATACATAATTTATTATACAATAAGTTTTATTATATTATCAGCTCGGTGAAGGTCGATTATGGTCGTATCTTAGACTATATACCGTACCGTATAGGTACGCTGTATACAACCAATATGCGTATCGTAGAAGTAACTCTCTCTACGATAGGCATAGTTTTTGTCAGGCATAGTAGAGGCAGTTACTCTCTCTACAAACGCTCGACGATGCCTATATTAAAATGTTTTTAATTTGTTTATTATTCATACCTGGGATAAAGATTTGTATGAAAATCTGTCATTTTTAAATTATATCCATTAGTATAGTCGCGGGTAACAGTTAGTCAGGGTGTCCCAAAACTCAACAATAACCTGGTACCGGGCGAGAGGCCAAGGTATACCAGTTATGAAAAAAATAAGAAAAAAAAATCTATGTCACTTAGTTAAGCGATGATAGACATTTTTCGGAAAAGTTAAAAATTTGACACCTTTGGTCGCATTTTTAGGTACTGTGATCGCAATTTTCACAATTTTACAGTGATTTTTTTAATAATGTTATCTCAAATAACAGTGCTATTAATGGTAACCACAAATGAAAGTAATAATCATTGTTAACTAAGTAAAATAAATTAAATTTTGACGAGTTATGGTTTATAAAATTTATGTCAGTCAACTTTGACACTCTACGTTGGAAAAAAAATGTACTACACTACCTATGGCAAGTTTTTTTTAAAGATGGCCCATTTAGTCTAGATTTCAAAATAGTACAACACTTGCCACTTTTCTTGCCAATAAAACTGCTATTTCGTATTTTTTGCGAAAGGAACTCATGGAAAATGTAATCAAAATAAAACGGTAAATTATCGGAACACTTTATTATCCTCCTAAAATTAAAGCAGATGCTCAAATTATTTCCCTCCAGCACGAATACAAGCTGCATCGCCTCAGAAATGACCTGTTCACCAGTCTTGCAAATCTCCTCGCATTGATTTCTTCTGATGCTGCATCAATTTTTTGGCGCAATTCTGTTACATTTTGAATTGGTTTTGAGTAACCTTTTCTTTTATGCATCCCCAGTAAAAAAAATCTACTGGATTCAGGTCTGGGGACCGAGGGGGCCATGAAATTGGTCCCAGTACCTAAAAATGCGACCAAAAGTGTCAAATTTTTAACTTTTCCGAAAAATGTCTATCATCGCTTAACTAAGTGACATAGATTTTTTTTCTTATTTTTTTCATAACTGGTATACCTTGGCCTCTCGCCCGGTACCAGGTTATCGTTGAGTTTTGGGACACCCTGTATATAGTTATATTAAAACGGTGTGATTATGTACTCTGTGTAGTTATATGTTGACTTATTCACGCCGCGCGGGAAAAAGCTAGTGATATATATACATACCGTCACTCTTTTATTATTACAGGAGCATAATAAATAAATAACAAACACAAAAGGTAATATAAAATCTATTGCCACTAATTTTATAACACATAATTCACTTATATAATACTGTGTCAATTATTTATAATAATAAATTTACATAAATAGGAAGGTGATAGATGTCATACTACTGCAAATATTATTTTTCATTTTTTACATATTGATGTCGGTACACATTATCAGCTAGCTACAAAACCAGGCATTGCTCGGGACGCAACAGACATTTTAGCTAACCACATCCACTCACTTCCATTTACAAAGACCAAACTGTGCTACTCGCAAACACAAACTCAGGGCTATCTACCATTAGTACCAATACATTATGACCATGAGTGGGTGGTAGTAGGTGGTTACAGAGAAAATACTGGACGAACTTACAAACACTTTCCTTTTATATATATATTCAATATATTATAAAAAATGAAGAAAATAGTAATGTGGTAATAGCATAAAAACATGCAAAGGACCATTATTCACTGGCACAGAACAGAACGCGCCAATATCTTAGTTCGATCTGAAGTAGCTTGACATGTCCCAAATATATTGATAAAGTTAAGTACATAGAGAATTGGTGAGATGCTTAAACTATAGTCACTGACCTTATAACACAGTATTACACGAATGTGGGGAGAATATTTTTAGGTTGTATAAAATATGGCAGTAATATTTTGTACAATATATAGAAATTGTATGATGCGTCAGGTTAGGGACAAGTTTATTAATGCATATTATATAATTTTATTGATCCTGAGCCCTATACATATTCATATTATATCTACTAATTCAATAAGATAATGAGCCTACGAATAGAAATGTTTTATGCTTACTGTCGGATTTCCGGATCCTTCAGTAGGTACAGTGAATAGTTAATAAAAAAATGTTCATTTTAAACACGGATGTTACTGAAATAAGCGAGATCTTGTGTAGAGTTACAAGGTATTTTGTCTTCTCCATTTGTACGCTAACCTTAATATAAACAGAAGAAGGCACAATAAGTGAAAAGAAGAAATATTATATTCTCAAGAGGAATGATTAGGTAATTAAATATAATTATACAGGAAAAAACACAATATGTTCCAAAATTCACCACACTGTTTGTGTGAGATTACAAATTTATATTCTCTATATTCTAAGTATATACATTTATTTCTCTACGCATTGCACTCAAAGTATAATAGATTACTAACAGAATATCTTGGAATGGTCATTATGACTTACTTAGGGAAAACATTCACTAGTGTTTACATTAAAACGAAACCAATTACATGGGTACGCAACCTATTGGTTTAATTGCGAAAAAATATCTATTAATATGTTTGCTTTATTCACTGACCCCATAACAAATGACTTGAAGTCCGCACTCAATAATGTCTGGAGAAAACAAAAGGGAATACAGAAACAATCGCGAGCGGTGAAGCTTAACGAATAATTTTGAGCCGATAAATTGTTGCAAGCAAAATCAAACTGGGAGGCGATGAGATAGAACTCAAATTAAATTGTATTAGATTTATACTAAATGTATTAAGTTCATATTTTGTACTAGACCCAATGTCATATATTATTAATTCAGTCAGCTCGAATTTGAATTATAACCTTATTAACATGAGTTAGGAGTCACTTTTGAAAGGTTAAAATAATGTCAAGCTGAATAATTAATTCGGTCTTACTGTTCATACTTAAATTAGACTAGGACTAATGGTGTGTCCACACAAAACAGCGTGCGTTAATATGATAATTAAAATAGGTTTGCACACGACTAGTTTCGTATCATTTTGAACACGTAATCACTTTTTCAAACATCCACTAGATCACGTCGTCACACATATAAACGAAAGCGCACAACAAACAATACATCAGAAAACTTATCCGTGTAAACCTTGCTATCATCAAATTGAGTTTTCTTGATTTCCAGAATATATGTTCAACATCTATGCAGGCGATCCAAGTACCAAAGGTGTGGGAAAGCCAGGGTGCATATCTGCTAGTGTGTATGTTCGTTATTTACTCGGCACGTGACAAATTTAATGTGATATATAAAGAGCATATTGCCGGTTTCTCATACGAACCAGGCTCGTCATATCGAAAAACATTATTTGTTACAGCCGCCTATCCAACATCTTCTATTGATATATTTGCTAGTAATTTGAGATTAGTGAATGAATCCGTTAGAAAATATCTTAATTATATTAAATTTCAAAATACATTTTTGAAATGACGAAACCGTAAGTATGCCAGTTGCCCTACAAAAATGTTAAATGCACTTTTAGTCAAAATGTTCTAGTGATAAGTGTGTCAGACTGAAGCAATTCCTTTCGATAGCGGGCCCGGTGCGCTATGTGGGGTCGTCCGACGACATCAGCGCCTCCGACTGCTCGTCTAGCTCGGAGATGTTTCGTATTTGTCTGGAATATACACCACCGAAGTGAGATATAAGTATGTTTGACATTAAAAATAAATCCTGTAACCATTTATGTTATATGCCATGCACTGTAACTACAGAGAAACTGTGATGTACTTGTATTCTGGCGAAAGCAGGGTATGCCTTGACTACTTTATTCCAACTCGACTAACTAGTACAGCGTTCATACAAATGACAAACTACCAATAAGGTCGGCGGTTGGCGAGGGCAGAGCGCGGTAAGGTCGGGAGGGCGGTGAACGCACAACCCAAAAATACAGTTAGGAATATATTACGTACGAGCAACCATCTGCGCGACCACGACGCCAGTGGTTGGCGAGGGCGCATCCTGCTTTCAAGTTAGAGGGGTGTCATTTGCTCGAGGTCTAGTCAGAACACGCTCCAATTTCAATTACAATAATAAAAAGTCGTCTAAATAATTTAAATATCTATTTTATTTTTTCTTTTGGCATCAATTGAAACGATTTATTTCTTCCGCCATTTGAAAGGATAGACCCAGCCCAGGAGGGGCAATGACCCCCATGACCCCCACCTAGACCCGTCCTTGGCGGGGCGCGTAAGGAGGGGAGCGCGGTGGCAAGCAATGAAGGCAGTAAGAAGTATGACGTACGAGAATCCGTCAGTGCGGCGCCAGCGGTTGGTGAGTGTGAGGGCGGGGAGCGGGCCGGGCGCGGCGGCGAGCGCCCAGCCCGCGCCGGCCAGCGCCGCCGCGCCCGCGCGCCCCCAGCCCGCGCCGCCGCGCCACGCCTCCACGCACAGCGCCAGCGGCGCCGCCAGCCCCGCCACGCCAGTCGCCGCGCCGCCGCACGTCAGCGACCGACCCCTGGGGACACCCTCATTATATATATTTGCCTTGCGTCTGGGTGTTTGGTATGTATTATAAGTATGTATTTACAAAAAAAGGTATATATGTATTATACATACTACAAGCTCTGCTTAGTGTGGGGCCAGATGGCATTGTGTGATAATGTCCAAACATATTTATATTCTTGACGAGACCGCTGCTATAACGCCAGTATACCTGACTGCTACGGTAGAGGTCGCGAGTTCGATTCCCGCCAGGACAAACACTCGTGTTTGACTTGCGTCATAGCAAAATAATATGCATCTTAAGTATTAAAAAATATAAGATCAGTTGGTGGTTTGAGTTTCAGTGCAAGTTTTGATTAGTCGTTGTTATGGTACCAGAGCCAGAGCGAGTCGAGCAGCAGCGGGGCGAGCGCGGCGTCGAGCAGCAGCCAGCCCCACAGGCGCGGCGCGGGCAGCGGGCCGCGCTCGGCGCCGGCGGCCCACAGCGCGCCGCCCACCGCCCAGCCGCCGCACGCGCACACGCACCCCACCAGCCCTGCACCCGCACCACACGACACACCTCAACCATCTATATGTTCACCTTTTGCCGTGGGGGCGCAGCGACTATAAAAGTGACCGCCTCTCGATGGAAGTGGGCCGACCGAATCCAGGCCCCAAGCCGTACCAAAGTTGGTACCGTAACAAAGGTTGGGCAAAATGAGAAAACCCATAAAAATATTGAGCCCCCGACTGAGGAGAGTAACTTTAGTGGTTTGTTTCAGCTGTGAGTAAGGTTTCCAGAGCACTCTACGGGTTGACAACGCGCTTGAGAAACTCCTGGTATTGCAAGCTAGGTATACCTAGGCTACGAAATTACCATCAGACGAGGATTATATTACTAGAAAGATTATTTATATGATACTACAAAGATTGATATTTAATTGTTGTAGCGTAAAATTATTAAAAGAAAATGTTACTAACCAACTAATAAAGGTGAATTTATACCATCTCCTTTCCTTAACTCGTGTCTAATCAGCAACAGATGTATTGCGTAGCAGAGAGCCGACCCGAGCGCAGACAACACGGCTGTCCAATTGCTCTGATGACTCTCCGTAATGCCCAATATTACCTTGAAAAAACCCTAAATGACTACACAGAAGAATTTCTATATACCTACCTAACTACACATTATAATTATTTTCTTATTCGTCGCCAAATTACAATTTCGCATGTCAAATCGGAGGTCACTCAAAATTATTGTGGTGTCAGATTTGAGTGGTGTTTTAGTATTCGACCATTTAACTCTTACAATTCATAAGTGCCTTAGTGGGACTTATGCTGATTACACAATTTTTATTATTTTTGCATATTATGTTTATTTAATACATACAATCGTACAGATTAAATTTGCTCAGATAAAATAAACATTGCTAGTTCAATCAATTAGATACACGCTTAAGTGACGGATGACTGCTTTTTGTTTTTGAATTACCAGTGCTGTGTCATTCGCACCATCTTCCTGTTATACCTTTGCATGTTTTGCATTACCTAAATCTAAATTCAATCAAATACGCTTTACCAACCCAGTACACTTTATAAGATATTTATTAAAGCTGTTACTCGCGACTTCGTCTGCATTTGTTTAAACACAAAAGTGGTCTTTCGATATAATCTATCTCCTAGTCAAAATTTATTACGATCTGTTCAGACGTTTAGTCCTGAAAAGGTAGCAAACAAACAAACAGAGTGACTTTCGCATTTATAATATTAGTATGGATTGTTGGAACTTACGAGTCCAGCTGCAGTGAGCAAAACTGCAATACATTTGGATAGTGAAAATCTATCGGTTGGTACTTGAGCGAACAGCGCTCCCAGCGATAATGCGAAGGCTCCCGAAGTTGATGTGTAGATCGTCGCCGAGCTAGTCGTGGTGTAGAGCAAGCTTAGCCGATACAGGTAGTTTGATATGAACCACTAGAACAAATAAAACAAGAGATTTTCAGCCAACTCCTATCTTTACATAGTATCAAATAAAGTCGCGTCCGCTGTCTTTTCGCTTAGATCTTTTAAACTTCTCAAAGCATCTTAATGCAGCAATTGATAGTGATTCAAGGTTTCAAGTAAACCTTGCAAAGCCGGGGCGGGTCGCTAGTAAAGTATAATTAAGTCAAGAATGACCTTGCGGTTGTGCTTTTAATAGTTCATAATCGTATTGGTTTTTTTTTAAATTAAATGTATTTTATTCTTGGAACATCTAAAATAGCACGCAACAGAGATAACCGTAAATAAAAAGTTGTGAGAACTAAACTGGTTTTAAACAACCTTATTATTAAATCTTACCATTTTATCTAATTTATGGACATAACTTTTGGCTTAGATTAAACATATGTGTACATGAATTAAATTAACAAATATATAAAAATGGCCTATTCGATATGAAAGCTTTTACGGTTGTATGTTCGGGCAAAGATAAATGACTGAACAGATTTTAAAGGGACATGAATTTACAGGTAGAATGATTTTCATAGAATAATCTAGTGTATGTATAACATTTTGGTATTAATAAAGGCACAAACATTTGTTCACGCGATCAATTCACTCAGCTGCTTTATATACTTACCGGTTTTTTATAATAAGAAGTTAAGTGACTTACAGGTAAGCATAAGAGTGTAGCGAGGCGGAGGTGTCGTCTTGTGGCGGCGGCGGCGGCGCGGCGTTGCGCGTGCTCGGAAGCTCGGAGCGAGGCCGCCCACGACAACCGCGCCAGGAGAGCCTCGCCCGCCATGGCCGCGGACATCACACGCACCTCACACACAACATATTACATGCTAGGCGTGCATTGCATCACAATAATATTATAAATGCATATGTTTGTGTGTTTGTGTCAACGGCTGAATGGATTTGTATGAAATTTGGAATGTAAGTAGCTAAAAAGCCGGATTTGCCTTATGACAATTTTCATACTAATTTTTAGTTCAATTTCATTTTTAGTTCAACCGGCGCAGCGCTGTTCATTTTCCCATACAATAATAGTAGAAAGCGATACGAATCCGTAGTCAAAAGTTTTTCTTGCTAGGGGTACTGATGGTAAGCGGTTACCGTAGTCTATGGATGCTTGCCAGGGGTATCACTCGCGAGTTGCGGAATGATGTATTAGTTATTATCACAAAGTGATCTCCAGAACATCTTCAGACTTTTATAGTACATACCTCTGCAACTTTGTTGAACCTCACAGCTCTAGGAGCAGCATCGTCACTGTCCGTTGTTTCACCGGCTCGGACAGGCACAAATGTTGAATCACCCTATAAACATAAACACTCTTTTAAATAACTACAACTCATGAATATTATAATTTAATTTAAGAACTTTAACAGTCACTAAAATTGTGTTTAATTTATATGTATTGAGGAGTGATAAATTTTATGTACTTTTTGGTATTTATATAATTTAATAAAGAATATAATAATATCTACACTAATATTGGGTTTGTATTGAATAGGCTCTGCAACGACTGGACCGATTTCAAAAATCCTTTCACCATTAGAAAGCTAAATTATCACTGAGTAACATCGGCTATATATTATACTAGCTGCCCGCCCCGGCCTCGCACGGGTAGACAAAATATTTGATAAATGTCTATTGTCTACCCGTGCGGAGCCGGGGCGGGCTGCTAGTTATTGAATATATTGCACATTTAGAGCAGGACATATACAATCCTACCATGGTTCATTTATGTACTATGTATTATGTTTAAACATACTCACTTGTATGTCTGTACACTGTTTTGTTAAATAAAGACAAAATTTGTGACATATCTTGCTTTGTACTTACTATTAACTACTTTAGTTAGTTGTTTATGATAAGAGCATGTTGTATTTGCATTTGTTGATTGCACTATTAGCATAAACACTAGAACATCACTGGCAAACCTATGATATATAAAGAAATATGTTATTATACATATTTCTTTGTATATTGTAAATAAATTAAGATTAGATTACATGTATTACTATACCAAGTCCTCAGTTATAACTATTACATACCAGACTATTGGTGGCTTCGCTGAAATAGTTTTCATCATCAGTCTCAGCTGTAGGCTCTAATAATTGCTGTAAATAAATTATTTGTCTTATGTATCATCCTTACTAATATTATAAATGCAAAGGTAACTCTGCTTGTTTGTTTTCATAACTAAACAGCTGAACAGAATTTAATGAAATTTGGCAATGTGATAGATTATAACCTGGGGAAGGACTTTATTTTAAATCATGTAGGCCAAGCTGCAGGTAAAAGCTTGTATACAATATGCTATACATATAGTTTTACTATAAACGGCTATAACATTGTTTTTAATATAATAATATAATATAGGGAATACTTACTGTGTAATCAGCCGGGCGACACGGGTCTCTGGTAGGTGGTGTAAAACATAGTACTATCAGGTATATCAGCAGCAGGGAACTCCTCACATAAGTCACCAAAAATGGTCTCTCTATATGCTTCTCTGTATATAAGTACTGTAACAAGATTTATTAAAATAGTGTTTGGCTCAAAAATCCTTAGGTAAGTAGAGACATGGACTTACCTTTGTCATCTCCGAGGAGGCCACCCACAACACGACCACCAGCAAGAGAATGAAAACACCAAAGATGAATTTTCTTTTATCAAGGTTTTGTACACCATCTTTGGTGTTTTTGTTGTTCGGCAGAACTCGAAAATAATTGTGGCATAAAGTCAACATGAAGCCGATAATTAAGTACTGACCGAGTAATAGATAAATATTTTATTTATGAGTTTTGTTATTATTCATAATCACTGTGTCGTCTTTACAGTTTTGACATATTCGCAATTCACATTTTATGCTCCGAACATTGGGAAGATAGCAAATAGGCCTTTGAATATAACCTATTCGATTTTCATAGCACAATCTAATCGAAGTAATCGAACCCAGATTCAAGTCCCCAAGATTCTTTCAGACTTCCATTGCATTCCATTCGCCGAAATCTGACTGAATAAAAGCTCCATCGCTGACATTGACATTGTTATTTGTTAAATGTCATTGTCAAGTCATGTATGACAACCTACATGCAACAATCAGACCTCAGACCGTCGTCAGACATGGTCTAAGGAAGGACGGATTATTATTTAGCTCAGAATAACACAACAACACATCACTAATTGTACGTAGTATATTATCTACTCTGAGCCACTAATAACACACAGAATAATAACTGCATACAAGTACGCTCACTTACGCTTTCTAGCTTTAGTTATTGCTCTGCTTTGAGTCAGGGAATGTTTGACGCAAAGACTAGTACTTCTTCTTCTTCTTCTTCCTAAGTATGGCAATCAATCCCTTCACGGACTATTTTTGCCAGTGTCGAGTGTTAGAGAATTTTCATGTTGCAAAATTTCTCGTGTTTGCCGCATGAAAATGCCTAGTGTCATGCATTCTAACGCCCAATGGAGTTTCTGGAGACAACCCACGGCAGTAGCAGATCGTAACACGCCTTTAGATTAGAGGTAACCTATTGACCAAAATGATAAATCACTTAACCCAAAAGTCGTATTATGGCATTATTTCCAATGCTCCTATAAATCAGTCACTAAATGAAACTTTACTGCACATATCGACACCAAAAATACACATTAAAGATCACTATAACACAATTTACGACACACTGGAAAAAATCTCAACCGCTCCGCCTGATTCCCGCCAAAAACTCGTCGACTAGTACTGATTATATATGTACATTGTACGTAGTGATTATGCACTCTGTGCTAGTACTAATACGACTTGTTTGACGTATGTGACGTGTGTCGTGATGTATTGTGATGTCTATTGTATTGTAATAAAAACATTCGGTTTTATAGGTTAGATATTTTATTGTATACTCTTTGTAGAAAGTAAACCAGAAAAATGTCTTCTTGTAACGTAGATGTAATTAAAATGGTTGGGAAATATTACAATACTCCTGTAGGAAATGTGTGCTACAACACCGATAAGGTAAGGATTTATGTTAATTGAACTATCTCTTTCTAATATATAAAATTCTCGTGTCACAGTTTACGTTGCCATACTCCTCCGAAACGGCTTGACCGATTTTGATGAAATTTTTTGTGCTTATCCGGTATCTATGAGAATCGGCCAACATCTATTTTTCATCCCCCTAAATGTTAGGGGTAGTCCAACCCTAAATTTTATTTTTTATTTTTTAGACCGATTTCAAAAATTCTTTCACCGTTAGAAAGCTACATCATCACTGAGTAACATAGGCTATATATTATACTAGCTTCCCGCCCCGGCTTCGCTCGGGTAGACAAAATATTTGATATAAAAGTCTACCCGTGCGAAGCCGGGGCGGGCCGCTAGTTTATTTATATATATTGAATATGAGGACCCGAGTGGTCAATTAAATTTGCAACTACCCTTGCAGGTGCTAACTGCAGTCATGGACAAACAGAGTGTGGAAGGATTTGCCAGTATAATATTGAGGATAGCAGTGAAAAGTGGTGCCAATATGAGCCAGGAACAGTCCTTGCTTAGTTATCAATGGCTAGAACATATTGCTATGTATGCTAACCAAGCTGCAGTCAATCCATCATTTGCCAAGAGCTTTTTGAAGGTACATAATTATTTCTTATGACTTTGGGAAAAAATCTTTATATATTTATAAAATTTATTTTTCTTCTGCAGAACCATTTTCAACTGACATGTCACCTGACATCATTTACTTTGATTGTGTTCTATTAGATATCAGTATTGCAAATGTAGTGTTATGTTTGAATCTTTTATGCAGTTGTGTATTTTCATTTGATTATAATTTTAAATTTTTGTTGTATTTGTATTTATTGAACATAATATTAATTTGTCTATTTCAGGATATTAACAAGGCACTACAGAAGAATACATATTTGACCGGCCAATTTTTAACTGTAACAGATATATCTGCCTATTATGTTTTGTATCCATTATTGGTTAGTTTCTACATTTCATTTAATATTTTACAATTAAATCTAGTAATGATTTGACATTGGGATTGATTTATATCACGACATGTAAAATGTGTAAGATCAAAACCTTATTTTTCCATAAACCATATTTATATATATGGTTAACTAGTTTCTGCCTGCAACTTTGTCTGCATCAAGCTTAAAATCCCAGGGAAACCTAATTTCCCAGGGTAAAAAGTAGCATGTATGTTAATCCAAGTTTTAAACTATACATGTAGCAAATTTCATGCAAACCCCTTGAGCCATTTTTATGTGATTGAGCAAAACATACATCCATTCTTACAAACTTTCATATGTATAATATTAGTAGGATAAATTTAAAATGTTGGATGTGTGTTTGTGTATGTGTGGAACTTAAATACTCTAAGTGTTCAGTTAAGAAGTGAAACTTGCAGATTTTACCAATGCTGTGTCTCAGCTGAATTTGACCTCTTGATGATAAATTTTATGATTTCCTATCTTTCAGGAGCGGCTCTCAGTATTGGAAAGAGAATCCTTCTTGCACATTTGCAGGTGGTTAAAGCACATTCAATCTCAACCTCATGTGTGTGCCAGTCGACCACCTCTACCACTGAACGCAATTATTCTCTCAGTACTTGCTCCGGCTGTACACTAATTGCATAAGACCAGTTTTATAAATTTAATAATTTATTTATGATACCTTTTTGTTTTATTTTTATAATTTTGAATGATATGGTGAGGTAGCTGCTTTATGTTGATGTAAATGAGTAGTGATGACACTGCCCGCAGTATAATTATTGACCTAAACATTTTATAACAGAAATTTTGTTACAAATATTTGTCAAAAATTACTTTGTATTTTACTTACAATAACCTTATCAGTAAAGTGTTTTTATGTCAACTGCATTGGTATAGAATTATTATTGTTATGTTAGTGACTAGGTAAGTAATAACAATGTGATTGCATTATAATATCGTAACTGGAACAAGTATTGATTGCAGTATTGTATACATGTAGATATTATATTATGAGTGTACTTATGACATATTTTGTGTGGTTGATAGTAATGTATGTAATCAGTGAATATTCATTAGTGAGTATAATATGATATATTTCGGAAAGTTGTGGAAAACATTGAGTGTGTAACTGAACAGTAAAATACATCCAAGGTTACTGAGTTATGCTTAGCTAAATATTGGTGACAATTTCATTTTTCGAATTAACTCCAGCCTTGAGGCGGTGGGTGGATGGCTCATACTTGATTAATCTTGATTAGCCATCCACCCACCGGTACAGTGGGTGGACGGGTCACGACAGTTCTGTTGTACGGAATGGCTAAGTTAAACCAATGTTACTAAAAGTCTTCTATCCCTTTCTCATGTGCGGGGTCAAATAAGGATGGCTTTTAGACCTGTCTAACTAGTTTAGCAATTTTGTGCAACAGAATCGACACCAGTTCCTATACTTTATTAATTTCAGTTGGCAATATCACTGGAACAAGTGCCATTGCCTAAACAGATTTACCCACATCAGCTGAAGAATGTAAGCTTGGACCAGCCTGTGATATACCATCCTCAACCATTTGCGTTTCCTGGCTATCCAGTTGTGCTTTACCTCTGACTAAAATAATAATTAATTCATATTTTAAATCTTAAAGACTTTAAACAAACACTGTTAGATAGATATTAGACTTAACAGTTATGGAAAACAGTGAATTATGTTTCAGACTTTATTCTGACTTGCACTGTCAACTATAGTTTTATTTACAACAAATAATATTGATATATGTAAATAGGCACCTATATATCATTATGTAGAAGCCATAATTATGTTTCGTGTTCTGTTCTTTTTCTTAATTCTTTACACTTAATGAACTGTCAAACACTATATGTTTAATTTAGTATGCATGTTTCCCTGTCTTCACTTTACGGTCGCCGAATCTGAGCATCAAACAACGCTCCAGCTTATTCGAGTAGGAACAGCCGTTGTCTTCTGTCTCTGAGATTAATAAAAAAAGTCAATTTTAACAAGGTTTTGCGTCTTGATTCTACTACCTATTATGTTACAGGCTTTATTAATCTCAAAAAATTGTTTGAAAAGCATTAAAAAAACAGATATGGAGATGCTTTGGCGTTATTGAAGGGTCGGCAACGCGCGAGTTATACCCCTGGTGTTGCAAGCGTCCATAGGCTGCGGTAATCGCTTACCATCAGGCGGGCCGTATGCTTGTTTGCCACCTTAGTGGTTTAAAAAAAAAAGTGTTATATAAAAAACTTATAACGCCTACGTTATAGCGCATAGCAATCAAGTGCAAAGAATAAAGTCTATTGAAATATTGGACTCATGACAAATTGAATGACTTGGTCACTAGTATAGAAAAGAAAGCTTCGAATTATCAGTTGATCGATTCTTATGGGCGAGTCGCTTCATTAAACATAACATAAGATATATGATGATAAAGGTTCAAACGGGAAAAGGTTTCATAGGGCTGCTTGTTGGTGACAATGGTGACAGATTGCTTATAAGTTAATTTTTACATTATAGTACTAACTATTTTGTTTGGTGTAGGAGTAGATAATATACTGAGTGATAATATACCTCAGAGAAGGTAATACATTACCGGGTATCAGGATTATAACAACATACATGCAATATCACATGTTTCGTAATCTTGAGCTTGAGCTGTAGGTACATGAGACCTGCGTACATTAATATAATCTACCTGACTGTAACTCCTGGAAGCAAGCTCGTATCTGGTCACGAAGAACTGATCGAGATTGCTGTGATGTCACCGAGGTTTGAACCCGGTTCCATAGTTCAGCCTCACGGGGGATCCCGCGAGAGTCCACCTGAATTGAGTCATGCAATTGGCGCCATAAAGTTCAGTTTTGTAAACGTTCACAATTATAACGTAAATCGTTTTTCGGTACTTACCACTTGCAAATTTGCAAATACACATTGGCTGAGACACTGGAAAAACATGAACAAAGTAATAATATTATGTTTTAATTTTATAGATGTTGTATTTTATACTGTGTAGGTACTTCGTACCCAATGTTCGTACCTGATCAGTATCAGGTTTATTAATTAGTGGATCGCTTCGTTTATTCCTCTCTGCACTGCTATTCATGTATGTTTTGTTATAACCACTAGCTGTGGGTAATCCATCGTCATCCAGTATATTTCCTTCATCAAAATACGTGGTATTGAGGACGTGCATACGGTCGATATCACTTGTGTTCCTCCTCTCGTGGCCATACTGATTGTGATCCTGTAGCGAGTTGCTATCTATCCTTGGAGAGTTATAAGAGGATTGATTAACGATCTCAGAACGACGTTGTCTGTGATTACCGCTTTTATTAGAGAAGGTGCATGCTTGAAGAGCAATGGCTACTTCTTCTTCCAACAATTTGATGTTTCCATCTCCAGAAGACGCGACCAGTACAGGCAAGAGGGCGAGGATTATTACTGCACCAGCCATCGTGACGGCACACACAGTTGGTTAGGTTTCACTCTATATACCTACTTAGTCGGCCACTTGGTACAGGAAACTCGGTTATTATATCAGACAGATGAGTGACAGGGACATCAATGGAATCTAAACATTGTGATATTGTAGTTGTTGCTTCTCTGACATGATCACAGTATCCGTTATTAAGCTGCCACAGTAAAACTCATTATCTAGGACCACCTATCTGTTATGTAATTGTAGATACGTTAGCCTTCCTGTGTAGATGTTTAGTTTAGACCTTAAATCTTAATAAAACAATAAATCATACTGAATTGCCTGTTTTTTCCTGCCTTTTTCCTGTGCCTGTAGGTATATACACTTATACAGGTATGTTAACTATTTCTTCTCTATCAGTAGTAAGTCAGTGGGTTACTAAATCTCCTGCCTGTGATACAGGAAACCAGACAGCTTAGTTATAATATGGACATTAGAAAAAACCGTTGTAATCGTAACCTAAGCCATTTTGCATGAATACATGAAAGCCGGATGATAAACCCCTACATATTTCAATAATTATTAATATGACTTTGTCTTATGTAAGTATTACTATGTGTGCGTTATCGCAATTACAATAAGAATGCCTATACCTACGTATACATACAATCAATGCATCAAATATTTGATTATGCTGTCATTAGTTGAAGTTCCTAACAGCTGTGGTTACCGAGAATCAGTCATTTACTATACCTAATGACCTTTTTATTAACGACAGTTGTAATTAATAGATCATAACCATTTTGAGATATATACAGTTATTGCAATGTAATGCATGATTTTACATTGTATGACGGGTACCTAGAAGCTCACAGTAGATAATATATACATACACTACTAGAAGCATACATTCACGTCACTGTATCCAATTGATTGCAAAAACTCTAAGCTGGGTCAGGAAACCATATAAGAAAATAATATATCCAATAAGTGGGGTAACTTTTATTGATGGAATTTCCAACCACAACAGCAAAATAAATAAATAATTAAATGCTAAGAACAAGTGTTTGAGTTGACATCATCTCTAACCAGACGCATACCTACGTGGAAATGAGTAATTATATTTTGCTACTAGCTGTGCCCACGACTTCGTACGCGTGGATTGTTTTTTTTCATGGGTTTCATGTTATTTGCGCGGAATCATAATTATTTTTCTAAACTAAAAGTCACCGAATGCCTCCTTATAGCTTCAGTTATCTACCAGTTAAAGTTCTGTTTAAACAGATTCAAATCGAATGGTTGGCCAGATCCAACCAATCGGATTTTGTTGGCAATTTACGTAATGGGCTTTTTTGCTACGCGAAATCCTAATTATTTTTTCAAAAAATGAAGTAGGTATCCTAATTTAGCATCAGCTCTGAAAGTTCAACTATTCAGATTTTGTTCACAATTTCATGGTTTTTATGTGTTACGCGGAACCCTAATATTTGGAAAAATACCAAAACAAATTAAGCCTAAATTACGAATTATAGCATCAGCTACCTGCCAGTGAACAAATCGGCCCCGCCATTCGGTTATTGTTTACAATTTCATGGGTTTATTTATTTGTCGCGCAGAACCCTTAATATTTTTCGAAAATAAATGTACCCTAAGCAACGTCTTATAGCATGAGCTACCTACCAGTAAAAGTCCTGTTCATATTGGTCCTGCCGTTCAGATGTTGTTCATAATTCATGGGTTTTTTATTTGATATACGGAACCCTAATATTTTTTCCAAATAAATGTTGCTCAAGTTATGCCCAGTAAAATCAGCTATCTGCCAGTGAAAGTCCATTTCTAATCGGTTTAGCTGTTTCGGAGTTACAGCCAAGTACACATTTTGACTTTTATCCCCTATCCCAGAGTAAGGGTGTTGAATTTCGGGATGAAAAGTATCCTATGTTATACCTCGTAGTATCAACTCTTATCGTGCCAAGTGTCATTTGAATCCGTTAAGTAGTTTCGGCGTGATGCGCGGCCTAGAAACAGACAGACAGACAGACAGACAGAAATGAAAAAAAATACAGATTTGTGTTCAGTATCGAATATAGAGTCCCTCCAAAAAAAACATTCAAAATATCTTCAATGTACAGAATTTGACCTGTTACAGTTTTATTATAAGTATAGATTGAATCGTAAATCGATCCGTACTCTAAAAAAGTTATCAATTCTATTTAGCCCTTACCGTAATGCCCCCATTTGCCATTGCCCCAACCACTCCACGAGGGTGCAGTATTCCTTCCGAATATTCTAGTACCCCCGTAGCTTGAGCCATATGTGGAGCTGTAAGTGCCGTAGCCGCTGCCAGCTAAAGCCTTCACGTTGCCAAGTATCCCAGATCCGATGCTAGTGACACTTGCGTAAGTGTTGCCAATAACCCCGCTGCCTGAGCCGTACCCTCCGTAGGTGCCAGACAGGCTGAATGTCACAGGCACGTTGATGGCCTTGTGAGAAGAAGACCGGATGAACGGCCAGAATGTCTCCGCGCTTTCCATCGATTCTAGAGACTTCGTTGTCCCTGAAACAAAGGGCTGATAAGATCTTCTATACACATAAATAAAATTGAAGTGTCTGTTTGTAATGTCAAAATAACAGCTTTTTTCGAAATCCATATGAAAGTAAACACGCTTCTAATGACAAAAAAGCCAAAAAAAAAGATTTGTCTGTCTGTCTGTTTGTTTGGGGTAATCTCCGAAACGGCTGGACGGATTTGAACGAGACTTCCACTGGTAGATAGCAAATTTTACTGGGCCTAACATAGGCTACTATAATTTTAGAAAAATAATTAGGGTTCCGCACGACGACTAAAAACCATAAAATTGTGAACAAAATCCGAACGGCTGGACCGATTTGAACGAGACCTTCACTGGTAGATATCTGATTTTACTGGGCGTAACATAGGATACTTTAACTGGGGAAAAATAATTAGGGTTCCGCACAACGAATAAAAAACCATAAAATTGTGAACAAAATCCGAACGGCTGGACCGATTTGAACGAGACCTTCACTGGTAGATATCTGATTTACTGGGCGTAACATAGGATACTTTAATTTTGGAAAAATAATTAGGGTTCATTGTGAACAAAATCCGAACGGCTGGACCGATTTGAACGAGACCTCCACTGGTAGATATCTGATTTTACTGCGCGTAACAAAGGCTACTTTAATTTTTTAAAAATAATTAGGGCTCCGCACAACAAATAAATAAACATAAATTTGTGAACAAAATCCGAATGGCTGGACCGATTTGAACGGAACTGGCAGATAGCTGATGCTATAAGGCGTAAATTAGGCTACTTTCATTTTGGACAAACAAAAAGGTATAAATTGATGTTTAGGATTACGTACAAAAATAAAAACCAATTGAATTTGTCAATAACATTTGAACGGGCGGGACCGATTTGAAAAGAAGGCGCCAGCCAGTCGCTGAGATTACTTAAATTTTGGAAAAAGAAATTAGGATTCCGAGCAAGAAAAAAATTCAAATACGGGACCGTAATAACTTTATAGGCTTCGTACGCGTGGAATTAAATTAGTTATCAATTTTACCGGTTTTTTTTTTGCTGAACCCTAATTAAATTACCTATAAATAGAATACAACTATACAAATAAATAAAATTTAAATCTGTTTGTAATGTCAAACTAATAGTTACAGCTCTTTACTATATGCAAATGAAAGTAAACACAGTACTAATGACAAAAAACAATTGTGAACAACATCCGAACGGCGGGAATTATTTGAACAGGACTTTCACTGAACTGAAAGGTAGCTGATGCTATAGGCACAACTTAGGCATTTTTTTTTTTTATATATAATTATTGTACGGTGCAAATGAAATTGTCAACAAAATAAATTCCACGTGTACGAAGTCGCGGGCACAGCTAGTTTATAATTTAAACGTCATTGAACTTGACTGGTTTTAACCGCGACTTAAACTGTACATAAATAGCCTATACCTGTATTTAAGGGCTTAGGATAAGATACAACTTACCTTTATAGTGGACGATTTTTTAAAGTCCAAGAGTATATTCCATTCTATACTTATTGTACAAACACTTTACCACTTTAATATAAGTTTAGGTAGTAAATATTTTATTAGATAATATATTTTAAAGGCTAAGCACAAAAACAATGTATGGACATGAAATCTCATGAAAAATATACCGCCGTAAAAACCTTGGCCGTAATAGTTTGCGAGACTTTACGTATCTAATAAATAGACGTTTATGACTCTGGCTATCATGCCTAAAATAGTTTAGTTACCAAATAAGTATTTTCCATAAAAAGGAAAAGGAAGCGTTGGACGCAAGCGGCATTTACTTTGTCATTGTGGAAATGTATGGGGCAGGCCTTCGTTCAGTATACGTTCGTCGGCTGACGATGATGTTGAACCCTAATCAAGCACTGTGGATTTTCTGAAAGTCCTTACTCTCGGAATGTGTAGTAGTATCTCGTTCAGCTCTGGTATCAGAGGTGTGCTCAGTCCACAACTCTGCAGATGGCACGGAGCCACTGGTGTCTGTAAGTGGCGGGCTCGGAGACAAGTAGAGTGCAGGGTCCAGTACTGTGCTCTCCGCTAGCCCTATCGTCAGGACGCTAAGCCATAGACAGAACTGAAACAAGCAAAAGTAGGATTTTTTTGAGGTATAGTAGGTGAAAGTTTTTAGCCCAAAACTGGACGGGTACGGTGCCTCATCTCTACTTCTACTAATAATAAATTCCCTTACATTCTACTAGCAATATCTACATTATTTTTTGTGCTTTTTGGTTTGCTTTTTAGTGATTGAGTAGTAACCAAAAAGCACATCATATGTAGATATGAGTATAATCTAATAAAACTAAGGACGTTTTTATAATAGTGAAAATCAATTAATATAAAATCAAATAATACCTTCGTAATTGATTTGCTCGTTTCTTGGTACAACAGGTAATTTTATGTTGTCTATAAACTGCATGCATTTACAAATTTAACACAAAAAAAACACAAATGTTTGATTGTTCCCTATATGTGCTTAGATTTGATTGAGAGAAACAATTATGTTTCAAATATTTTTTTCTGACTTGAAGTTTATACCACTGTGGTCATGGTCAATTTTCCTCATATCTAAGCACACGTGTCTTCACGATTTAAATCTAATTATTATTACAGACAAAACGTTCGCACAAAAAAGGAGCTGCATAAATAAGTACAACCTCAAGACTTTTAGGTATAACAAGGGCGAAAGAAGAGTTTCCGTAACTGTCGTCAATAGGTCTGGCTTACTTACGTGCATGCTGCAAAGTAAGTATTACCCGCTGTATTACCACTGTCGATACAACTGAATAGTGTACTATACATAAAGATGGTCTAAGGTATTCTGAACGTCGAGAAAGGCTTTCTCCAAGAGATCATTTCCATTTTAATGCCCTTGTCAAGGTCGGCGGCTATGGGAGTGATTGACCCTCAAAATGAACCACATTCACCTATTAAAACACGTGACGTCAAGCAGAGAGAAATCAGTGAATTTAAGAATCCTTATAAAATATTTTATTTATTTTTATTTAAAACTTCCTGCAAATACAATTGCAAAGGCGGACTTAATGCCGTAGGTAAAATATGTTGTAGCGTAAAATAAATATGACATTCAACCGTATGTGTTTAGATGATTGGCGTTTTCTTAAAAATATACTTCCATATATTATGTTCTGAGAATTGGTCCTAATATGTACCAAAGTGATTCGTCATGCCATGTGTAAGATTCTGAAGAGTTAAGAGTTAAAGTCGAACAAAGATTTTGTGGTCGACAATGAAGATAATAAATACTAACTGCGTAGAATTTAATGGGTTTGCAGCAAATAAATGCCATCATACGCGGTTAGGTTAGGTCATAGGGCATGTGTTCCATATATAGCAAAAAAATACCGACCGATACAAAGGTAGGGTTCGGTTGGAGATATGCAAGAAATGCCTGTAAGTTGGGACAGTTCCCTTGGGCTATTACCAATATAGAAAAGTAAATTATCAAAACTTACAATGAATTATCAAAATGAGAGTAACCGGTCATCTACGTTTTTTTATTCTACTAAGTTGTCACGCCAGCATATGGCTCACAATGTTACGCAGTAACCGGTGCCTTTAGACGCAGTAACTCAGGGCCGCGACGCTGCTAACCAAGCGCAATGCCCTGATCCACGGAATCCACTTAAAACATGTACTTAAGTAAAAAAAACGTATATTTTGTACATAGGTACTATTAGCACATGTTTGGAATAATATTTTGTTCTTATGGTAATTTTTTCAAGGTCCCAAGCGATGAATTGCACATCATATGGCTCGCACTAAAATGGGCCAGAGCAGGTTCTTACAACAATACTATAGTATAAAGAACACCCAAGATCTATGTTACGAAGACGAAAAATAAATTAGGTATCAAGTTTTTCATAATTAATTTGTAATATGTACATACTGAATTCATAAGCTATATTGTATAAAATGCAACATGCAATAGATATAAAGAAGAGTGGAATCTCCTATAACAAGCACAGCCTTGCTTAAAAGGAGGCTCCCAACCTTGAAATGTAAACTTATAATAAGCTCATGAGTCCTATTGTACCATAAATTAATAAGGGTTGTTGTAATAATAATTAGGCTGGCAATATTATCACGCTATTATCACAAAATCTGGCTATCTCGTGCATTATCGATATCGGGACTTATAATGTTATTGAATAAAAAAAAAGATTATCATCGTTGATAATCTAAATATATAGTTCCGTGCCCTAAAATATAACTTTTGCCATGTAACTTTAAATACGCACTCATGTTTTTTTTAGTGTGTTTTACTATTAATCACAATAACGATTTATAATTGTTATGTCGCTAGTAAAATATCTAACATTTTAAAGTTATAATACTGTTTTTATTACTTTTCTATAGATACTTCATCTACACAGGAGAACAATATTGTGACACACAAAAACTTCTCAAAATGACTCGCAGTAGATCATATTTGTGTCGTAGACAATTATTAATATATTGTAAGTAAATAATTTTATCATAGCAGGTATAAACATATAATTATTAAATGAACGATGAGTAATGCATGTCAGGTTAGGTTAGCCATCGTCGACCCAAAGAAGTTAATCGATTCGCCATAAGTGGGCGGTCGTCAGGAAGATTATGAAATTTATAAAGCACCTTAGTACTTAACAAAATGAATATCTTATCCTCATTTTTCATAAAGCAAGTATTTATTAATCAAATCGTTTGGCCGTCTGTAGTTAGGTACATGAGAATTTTTATTTACCAATTTGCGGTTATTCACCCGATTTGTTTGGTTAATATCTTTCATCATATTCATCATTCAATAAAGTAATTATTTAGGTGGTAGGTCTCTTATTTGACGAATTTTAGTCTTCTGGTCTGTTAGCTTTAATAGAGGTAAGTATCACCCGATATGCCAATGGAGAAAGGAAAAAAAAACATTGGGTTTGAACTACTAAACAAAACAGACCTTCATTAATGAATCTCTCATCACCTCTCTCTCTCTCTCTTATTGGACCAGCCACCAAGATGGGTACCACACCTACTAATGGCTGTATCGTATAGTCATTTGGTACTTACTATGTAAACAATACAGAGTTCTAGTTGAAAGGTATGGGTTTGGGTTGGGTTTGCGGTTATTGAAATTTCTAGGCTAATAATGAATCACTTGAAGGGTTTGGTACTGCTAAATACGACTGCATTGATTTGGTATAACTCCTACGAAGACATAAAGCCTGCCCTGCTAAAAATGCTAAAATTAATCACGATCAGCTCTCCTGTTAACCGTTAAAAGGTAACATACACACATATTTTCGCACTTATAATTATTATTAAATAAGTAAATGTGTATATGTTAGTAAGATTGCATGAATAATTAAGAATCAACAGATGGCTCTTAATAACAACAGGAAAATATAACCTTTTGCGTTGCGTTGTATGTACATATACATAGGTAAATGATATTAAAGACGATGTAGAGGATCGTGGATGGCATATCAACCAATCTGCGTAAGGCAACTTGGTCAGTAGTTGGATGGGTGACCGACCATAGAATCTCTCTTCCATGATAATATCGTTGTCTAACTTGTCAAACCGTAGAAATCTTCTATTAAGGATAGTGATTTATACTAACCCTGGCTTTTAGACCGGTTTTTACCTGTGAATAGGAAGCGTAGGACAGTCGTTAAATATCTAATAGCAGGCACGTTTGGGATAAAAGCCAGAATCATGATTGTAAATTATATTCAAGGATGTTTTTATGTGGAAAATATAATATTTCATTTAAAATTTTAACACGTAGGTACCTACTACGACGAACAAAATGATAAGCATCTATATAATAACAAAACCATAAAGGTTTATACATTTTATAAAGTTCTCACGGCTTATTTCCAGCCTACATGTGAGCACCAATATGCGTGCCAATATGGTGTCAATATGTTATGTATATTTATGAACTAGTTGTGCCCGCGATTTCGTGCGCGTGGAATTTATTTTTGACTTATATAGCTAAGGAAGTGCCATCGTTTGATATTTCAACGTACATAACTTTTTTACTTAAGATGTGATTGAAATAAACCTAACACTATAACACTAAAAATCAAACTATTATTGGTTAGGTTAGGTTCTATTGCGTTGATAAAGTCTTCCAATAATGGTATTTCTCATATATCTTCCATGTACAGACAGCGACCGGTAATCATTTTATTTTATGTATTGACTGATATATGTATGTACATTGTACAGTGTTATGATATTATATATGACACAGGCATAAGTCAGAACCAGTCAATTGGAAGCTTCTTTAATTTATATTGATGAGCACCTTCGCCCAATTACCTAATTATTGGACATCTTACTTCATGTCAGGGTTGTTTTTATTATGTAAATAATATAAGTGTTCATCTTCTTTACGTCTCATAATAAAATTATAGTGTCTTGTGCGTAAATGCTTTACTTAATAAATGAGCTTTTTTATCTTAAGCATTGTTAAAACTTAAAGTACATGAGAAGTTTAATTTAGTTCCTCATTTTATTTATTCGCAGTATTTGCTTAACGAGTTATTCATCATTCCACAACACGTCTGATGTTGTTCATGTAAAGGTTGAGACAATATACTATAATACTAATATAGTTTTGCTCTGGAGAAATCTATAATATAAAAATTAATCGCTAAAAGTGTTGATAACCGCAAGTCTCGAGAGCAGCTGAACCAATTTCACTAATTATTTTTTTAGAATATTCCTTGAAGAACGAGGATGGTTCTTAAGGAGAAAAAAAAAATTGCCTGTAAAATTGAAATAACGGGTAGACAAAATATTTGATAAATGTCTACCCGTGCGAAGCCGGGGCGGGCCGCTAGTTACCTAATATACATTTTGGTACCATAATGACCAAATTAGCTACGATACCTTTCTGAGATCATAGATAATACATAGATTAGATAATGTAATGATTATGCTTAGTATATGAGGTCTTATATTTGATACATCCAAAACTAGCAGCACTACATCTGTTTTTTTTATTAGAATGCTGTACAAGGTCGCTTTAGCGATTACCAGTGCATTATTTTTACTCTGTAGAAGAACCGGACAAGAAAGCTTTACTGCAATATTTTTTGCTGAAAGCTCAACTGCACAGTTGTCAGTTTTGCCTACACACATATGATTTAACTGCACAGTTCGACTGAACAGTTAAAACTGTGTAGTTAAAACTGAAGGTGTGTAGTCCGCATAAGGTGGCAAACAAGCATACGGCCCGCCATCAGGCGGTTACTGTAGCCTATTGACGCTGGCAACACCAGGGGTATTACAGGCGCGTTGCCGACCCTAGCATGTGGCTATGGATATCAAATTCAATCATTAATCAACTATCATTAATTGGGGAAATGCAACATAACTGGAAAAGAAATATATTTAAATGAAATTAATTTAAATGTATTTTTAATCGATTTGCATTAAGACAGTTCTTTAAATATATTTTGTGGTTATGACGTATATTAATGGTCGGTTACGCCTAAGTACCTCGGCGGGCCTATATAGTGCCTAGAAAGCAGTCGAAGATACCATTGTTCACTTGAACCATCCAAAATGAACGCTGTGAGTATTTCACCAGGTATTTTTTTATTAGCCCCTTTCTCTTTGTTGTTTTCCTTGTAACTCAATCACGCCAAGACGGATTTTGATGAAAATATACTTTTTATTATAATTACACAAAAAAACAGTGTTATTATCATACAATTTTGGTTTAATTATATGCATTACTTTAAAAAATATGTCAGTAGGTAAAATTGTATGTATTTTGTTATCATTGCAGTTGACGTTTGCATTCTTGTTGATGTGCGCTTGCGTGGCGTACGCGTCTGCTTTGCCGACAACACAACCGCCGATTGACATTGGGCTTGTGGTGCCAGCCGAGGGCCTGGAGGCTCAGGAGACGCGTAATGGCGGTGGGTACGGCGGTGGGTACGGCGGTAGGTACGGCGGTATGTACGGCGGGGGACGCGGCCCCGGATTTGGCGCAGGGATAGGGATCGGTGGGGGAATACGCGAGGGATTCGGCGGGGGATTCGGACGCCCTGGCTTCGGCGGAATCGGCGGTGGACGTGGCTTTGGAAATCGGGGTGGATTGCTTAATGGATAAAGAATCCTTGTCTCTGTTTAGTTCAAATTAATAAAATGACTACTAATTAGAATAACATATTTTTTCCTCATACCTCTGCATTTAGGAAATATATTTATGGTACCTACTTAATACAATTACTCTTCGAAACCAATAATTTAAACATGGATTTCAATAATCTTAATTCATCCCCTGAGAGGATTGAGGAGATTGGATTTGATAACTATATTTATGAATTTATATCCATCAAGCTGTTTAGTGTGTGTAGGCTAAACACAGTTTGATTTATATTTATATATACTCTTGTAGAAGAGTGTGTCAAAAAATAACCATTAATATAACAGATACATACATACACTGGTTAACATACTCTCCATCGGGGGAATCAGGTAATATGCTTGCCTGATGATAAGCGGTTACCGCAGGCTATAGACGCCGGCATGACACTGAATAATTAATTACTCTTACTCACAAGTTACCAACCCTATGTTTGACGTTGATACTTTTATAAGGTACATTCGACTGCGTTATAAGTGTTGCTGAGTGTAAAACTGCAAATAGCAAATTATTTTTGTTCGAGCACATTTAACTCACGCGGACGTGAAAAAGCTCATGAGCAAGTGGACTGTGAGCTGTGGAAACATGTACGCTTGTTTTCATCTAGAAATAGGAAAAATGTCTGGCGTTTCTTCGAATAAATGGGTCGTTACCCGTCCACCCACTATTTTCACCCACTAGTGGGTGGACGCCTGTTTCTTATTTAGTATGGTAGTAGACACTTTTACCATACATAACCATTTACAGACAGATGTAAAATAAAACAGACACTAAGGTTAGTTATTTTTAATTAAGACAAGTAGACAAAATCTTATGTAACGATAATAATCACAGGTTTAAGTGTTCTAAATATATCTTCAGCTTAGCCGTGTCTCCATCCGCCGTGTCCCCATCCTCGTCCGCCCCATCCGCCGCCATGTCCCCAACCACCACCTCGTCCCCACCCTCCGCCGTGTCCCCACCCTCCGCCGTGTCCCCACCCCCCACCATGTCCCCAGCCTCCACCGCCGTGACCCCACCGCGATTCCTGTGGCACCAGACTGTCCGCTTCAACTTGGACATTCTCCACGCCAACAGGCTCGTAGGGCTCGTAGCCTGCCTGTATATTTTCGGTTTCGGCAGATACATACGCCGCCAACGTGCAGGCAAACAAGAAGACAAAGGTAATCTGTGAGAGATAAAATATGTGTTAGTTGCGATTTTTTTTGATCAGCTTTGTGATAGCTAAACTGTACTATGGAAGGAAATTAAGTTCTTGAAGTGTTTCTATGGCGGCAGCCGTGGAGATAATTTTTAGATTTAAGGCACCGGATGGGTATGAAAATAGACCTAACAAGGCACTTAGTACTTTTACCAACAGATCGAAAACAGGAGGACGATATGGAATTGAGCAAGACTTCTGACCTTAAATATAGGAAGAATTGTTATCTTAAATGTATGTCCCTAGTGTTGTATTATATTAGGTACCTAAAATCAATCACAAACCTACAATCGGGATTTTTTTTTAATATGGCTGTTGATTCCTAAAGCGACTTCGAGATTTTCGAAGGAAAGCATCATGAGGAACCTGCGTACATAAGATTAGACAACTATTTTAATGTAATAATGTCGTTAGATGAAGGATGTAACGTTTTCCCATTAAAAAGAATTTCCTTACAAAAGATCGCAGCAAAATAATTGGCTGTTTTTTTGTACACTTAGTTTACTTACTTTCACGATTCTATACCAGAGTTATAGAATCGTGGTTCTGAAATCTTCGAACATCTGCTGTATGTACTCTACAGGCAGTACATAATTAAGTCATTTTATTTTGGGTAAAAAACTTTTCTATTTAGTTTGAAGTAACATTTCAAAAAGCTTACACAGCACTTTTTATTTCGCTTACACTATATTGTCGATACAATATATTGTTCAACAAAATGTTTGTATATTACTCACCGTGTTCATCTCGGAAAAGATTGTTCAACAATGATGGCTCCGGATGGATGCGGGGAGCCTTTATATATGCTTGCTTTAGGACCGTAATTCAAAATGATCATACCTTACTTTTCTGATCGCGACTTGGTCCGGGTTTGTGGCATCCATCTACATGGAGTTCAGCGACTTTATAAGCGGCCACCACGCACAGTGATGGGATGCGAAGCGACGATTCACCTAAACCCTAAAATATAATTGATACAATCCTAAAATTTGTAAGTGTTTTTTTTTCTTACGGGTAACTTAAAAATTATTTCTACGAAGATACGAATCCACGAAGATAGACGAGAACGAGATATGCAGTTTTTGAGGTACGGTATATTTTCGTTTACAAGCCATTTTTAGTGAAGGAACCGAGAAAATCATTATGGTTATCACAGTGTTTTTATAAACATAAACTAATTTTGCTGTCAATTTTTTTTATATTATGCATGTGTAAGTATTTAAACCGAATACACTACGTAAGCAGGTAAATAAAATACATATAAACGTGTATTCTGTTTACCTGTGGAAGCAGTTGACCTTTAAACAAAGTGACTAAATAAATGAAAAAAATCGGGACTGGTTGATCGGGATATACAAGATACACGGTGTTTCGAGTAAAGTAAACCCCCTAAAATATGACTGAACTGGCTACTTTCAGATATTTTATCATCAGGGGCAATGACAATGAATGCAACTTTAGAAAATGCAACTTCGGGTCCCCTCCCTGATGCTACTCATACCTATGAGCGCGGCAGCTGAATGGATACCAACATGGGTCAACAACAAGAAATGTCCTTTTAGAAAAGGCGTCGATCCCGAGCGCAAAAGCTGCCTACAAGTATAAGGAGTAACTTTTTACAATGGACAGCGTTCTGTGGAATTATTTGATATGATTCCCAAGGCTACCTCATACGATTATACCTCATGCCATCCATGGGAAGTCCCGCCCCCTATCTTAGAACCAAACCGGTACGTGTCTGCGGTTTCAAATGAGCTTTCTTCTACGAACGCTTAGGAAAACTGTGGAAACTATCTCACCGAGGTAGTTTTCCTAAGTTAATACAACACGGGTGCTGCAAACTTCCATAATCTGCCTATTATTCGTGGAAGGACCTCCTATTGGTGTTTAATAGACATTTCTCAAACAGTGGTGGCACTATAACTTTATTAGATACAATTTGCAAAGGAGGCATAATCCCCATTATCATCTAATTTTGAAATAATGGGGATTAGTCAATCAGTCAGCAATGGGGAAACTAAATGGGGAATTTCTTACCGGTTTTTCTGAGGTGGCTTTTTACCAAACCGGTGGTAATTAAATGCATCATAAGTGCCTTATTAGAGCCTAAACTGAATAAATGATTTTTTGATTTAGATTTTTGATAAATGGAATAATCCATAGGTACTATCGTATGGTAGACTGTGTTATTTCTGCGAATATAATATATGCGATCCGAGGCGGAAAATGAACCTATTTGTGTTATTGACATGAGCGTTTTATGACTGTGCTAATGATGGTTTGTTCTCAGTAGTCCCTTTAATTGAAGGAACTATCGAACCTTATTTCTACAGAATATACAGATATTCTTTTCGTTCGCGGTTCACAAGTCCTCATCCGGCTGTTGACATTTGATACATGCCCGTGCACTTTTAACGTGTGGAGGGTGATAATTTAATTCTTACAAAAGTGAACAATTAATTCAGATCAGCCCTGACAATCTTGAAAGGATAAAAAGGTAAATAAGGGCTTAATTCAGGTTTCGGGCCTCTCGGGGTTGAGTTGCACGATGGGTATACGACCAGGTGTTTGGCCAGTGGAGTGATGGGTCCACAAAGCAACGAAGGTGGAAGCTACTCTGGAGTCTAGCCATTAACTGGATTCACCTCCGCATTGGAAGACCTTGAAGTCCCCGTTCAAGTATCGTCGAAACCGTGCCAAATTACCCCCCTGCGAGCTCTCGCCTAGAGTTAACAACGGCAATGTCTCAGGAGGCAAAATAGAGGCATTTGACGCACAGGCGCACAATGCTCGGCATGTTGCTCGGCAGTGGACTTCTGCCGCTTATTAGTCCTAAATTATAAGTAATTACGGAAACACACATTCTTATGGTTCATGATCAATATTAAATTCTGAATAGTCACACACAAAAAATATTCCGAAATGTCGATTTGCTACTCTTATGGCAAGTGAGTAGGTACATAGTTACCGATAATATATGCTTTTCTTAGTTCGGGGTATATAATTCGCGTCGTTTGCATTTTGTGGTGGGTTCTTTAATTTGTGCCCTGAAGCTCGCCAGCTTTTTAAACAGTTTTGTATACCCTCGTGACGGGCGGGCTGGACCATATATCTCGCTCAGAGAATCATATCGATGGTGGAAAGGCGAAACAAATGAAACGCCACTTTGGTCGAAAATGTGTTTTATATACATTTCGAGCCGCGTTTTGGATTCTCTACCGATCTGTCTAGGTAAGAAGCAAATCGGAACCTCACAACATTAAAAAAATCCAATAATTAATAAAAAACACATAATCATCATACATTTCAAAGTTTCAGCAGCTCTGCTGAACACTTGGCAAATTGGCGTTTCATTTGTTTTTCCTTTCCAACGTCGATTATGATTGCCATCTAGCATACTTCCACGTGTTTCTGATTGGGACAATCACTATAGATATTTACATAGTTAGCATTAGTAGATATCGTTGTTCTTACTAATTATCCAACGAAGGAATTACAATTACAGTGTGAGGAATTCCTAATATTTTTTAGTCGTGTGGCGACTAAAAAATATTAGGCTAATATAACAAGAAAAGAAAAGGAACAATAAAAACTACTTGATAAATCATGAATTAAATTTTAGTATTGGGATACGTATGACAAAATATACTGCCATTTTTCTCGACACATTTCTTATGTGGTTCGGTGGTTGGTCTCGTTGCAGTAGTTTCTGTGGTTGATCTCGTTGTAGTAGTTTCAGCTACGGGAGTATTAAGGGTTGTTGTCGTGGTTATTATTTGTGTTGTTATGGGCTGAATCATCGGCGTTGAAGGGCCGTTATCATCTTCTAGTATAGGTGTTCCAAATTGTCCTTCGATATACCCACATTCTATTCTATTGCCTCGAATAAGACACCCATTACCCAAGTCAACGATTACGTCACCGTGTATTTGGGTACCTTTATTTGTATCGTAACCACATTCAATCCTGCTCTTGATAGTTCTACATTTATTTGGATTGAATATGTAGCCATCGGTGAGGGCAGGGTTTTCTTTGTTCTCGTCGTTACTTCGTTTTATTGATTTTTGTCCAGAAAACAAAATGTTCATTATATTTCCAGAATTGCTATTTATACGTTGTTTTCGGTCTACTTCAGTGCGCATTAATTGAACGTGCTCATCTTTATTTAAAATTTCATTCTCTTCTAATGATAAGGGATTTAAAAGATCATCGCTCGCCGTTGGAGCAGCGTTAATAACTAATAACACTCTGCTGATTATGACGCATGTCGGTAGTTTATCTTCACAGAGCATAGTTTCATTTAAAGTTAATGCATTTCATACTTCTTAAGACATTAAGATACAATTTTAAATTGGCATTGAAATACGATTAACAAAGGATTTTTAAATATGGTGGGTTTATATTTTACAATTCTAATTATGTTCCAAGTCTTACCGATAGTTGTATTCGAATGAACCTATTTGCGATAAAGTTAAGTGTTTACCGTTTCATTAGATTTGCCGTTCGCCTTATTAACAATACAACGTGTATGGTCGATCTCAACTTAATTGAAAAAAGCCTGAAATAATATGGAACGGCTTCATCACCGTCATCCAGAAATCAAATTATCGTTTGAGTATTTTTTAAAGAAAAAACACATATATCTCAGAGTATAAACTAAGATATTATTGAATGCATTACGTACTTTCTTATTCAAAACAATTACTAATAAATACTGTCAGCATAAATATTTTAAGCAGGATTTTTTTTCATAAAAGAATACCATCAGTTTCGATTGATACCGAAAATACCGAAAACACTTTGAGAAACTCGTAGCCCATACACCTGATGAAAGAGCATGAAATAATTATTAACGTGCAGTTCAAAGCATGAGTAGTGTCTGCCCTCATCATAATCATCAGCCGATAGACGTCCACTGCTGAACAAAGGCCTCCCCCATAGATTTTAACAATGACCGATTGAATGGGGGCCGCATCCTAGGCTGGCTAGCGACCTTCATCAGGTCATTGGTCCATCTAGTGGGGGGGCGTCCGACGCTGCGTTTTGCAATGCGTGGTCTCCACTCTAGAACTTTTTGGCCCCATCGGCCAAGTCTCGCATCATTGCCCTAATATAATATAATACAATACAATTCACTGTACACCTACAGTGAAACAGGTTGTTGAATGGGATCCCCATCCTTCGCAAGTTTTTCCAAGTAAGTAGTGATTACATCATAGCATAGGGATTTTCAACCGGGTGCTATGAGTTTTTTAGAGGGAAACCTTTTGTATTGTAAGCGTTTACGGTAACCAACTATCGTCAGGTGCGTATAAAAGTCAAATGTAAATAAAAATTAGTTGATCGATATCATCGCCCACTGATCTGTTTCGAACCTAAGTCTTTGTGTCGTTTTTGATTTTTATATGATAACTAGGTTATAATGGCTTAGGTGTTATCGGGGTGTAAGACCTTATTGCATTTAAGAAAATAAAAAGATGAAGAATCTCTTTGGCAGTCACTGTCAAACAAGTCCAATATGTGATTTGTGTAATATGTACGGTCACAATGCAATAAAATTAATTATAAATATTGAAAAACAACAAACCCGGTATGGCTATATTGAATTCTGACTTAAATTCAAACTGACTACAATGGTGCTGAGCAAAGTGGTGAAATGTGTGGTGGCCGAAGTAAGTATTATAGGTTCGACATAAACTTTACTTATTGTTTTCATAAAGAAAAACATAATGTTACTTTCGTTTAGGAAATGCAGGATATAAAGGTAAGGTAAAACCCGTAAAACCAAAACAGAAGAACAAAAAGAAACAAGGTTGCTGTAAAAGATGCTGTAAAAGTTGCATAAAAAAAATATGTGGGTGCTTTAATAGATTATTAAAACGATGTATTAAAAAAACCTGTGGGTGGTGTTGCCGAGGACTAAAGCGATGCATAAAAAGAAAATTGTTTGGAGTACCAGAACATAAAATGGTGAATTATCAAGTGGGCGGGGTAAATCTTGACAGTATCAAGGATTTCATTAAAGCCAAAATGGAACCAAAGAAAACAGTTACTACTCTCTTCAAAAACAAACTTTCTCACACAAACGTGTCTTTGAAGAATGCTCATCTATTGGAGGGTTCGAAACCGGCCGAATTAGTAAAAAAGTTCTCCATAACGGGATCTAAAATAAAGATCTTAAATAATATGTTGGAGGATTATAATAAAGGAAAATTATCACTTTCATGGATAGGGAACAAATCGGATATTGATGTGGAAAAGCTTGACAAAGACAAATTAAATACTATGTTACGTGACTATGATGCAGCACGTAAGAAGAAAATTCTAGGATCACTTAAAAATTTAAATGCTGTCGATGTAAAGAATAAGTTTAAAATAAAAGGATCGCAAGAAAAGCTCTTAGAAAAAATGGTTGAAGATGTAAAGCAAGGAAAAGTATCCTTATCAATGTTACCTAATAAAAGTAAATTAGATGTGAAGAAACTGAAGAAGGAAGATATTACCATGATGTTAAAGTCTTATGAAGAAGCCCAAAAGAAAAAAGGGTTCTCTTTCCTAAGACTTTCAAACTTAAAACACTTGCAACCTATGATTGAAGAAGCCAAAAAGAAATTCTCCTTATCGGATTTATCAAAAATTAAAAAATTTGTAATCTCCGTATTCGTATTATGTATTCATATATAAGATTATTTTCTCGACTGAGCTTGTTGAAATGTTTTATTATGATATTATAAATATACATTTATTAGTACTATTTTAATTATTGTGTTATATGTGTCATTGTTTTACTTGACCTTTCGAAATCCCTTTAAACAAATTTATAGGTTATTTAATTGATCACTGAAATATCACTCTATAATGGAGTGTTTTGGACAATATAATAGAAAATCAATTCAGAAAGAAATACATATATTATTATAAAGTATGAACTTATATTATCGTTACATGTATTTTTTTTTATGTTAATAAATTTTGTCAACAGATATAACCGACACTGATTCATCATATCAATTGTCAAACAAACAGTTATTGTTGAAGAAAGAGAAAAAATCACATTCTGTAAATGCAAACCTAGCTCATCAAAAACCAAAAAGTCAAAAGTTGAACAAAAAAGCTGTTTTAAAACCCGCCATTCATTCCCAAGGTCACAGAAAAAGTGTAGAAGACAGAATTAGTAGAAAGATGTGGCACCTTAAGAACAATGACTTAGATGTTCATCAGAATTCTGTTGCTGCTAAAGCATTTTTAAAATTACAAGAAAATAAACCCGTCAAAGCAGGTTCTAGTGGAACGGTAAATAATGATGAACCGGCAGGAGATCGTGAGCAGAAAAAAACATTGAAACGTAAAGTTCGAAGGCATCTCTGGCGATGGTCCAAGAACGCAATAAGGGAGAACGAACACTGGTCCAATTTAATGAAACAAAACCGCATAAATATTGATAACATAAATATAGATGCAGTGGATCTGAGCTTGGTTAATGTTGACGCTTTGGACATTCAAAACAAATTATTAAAGCGTACAGTGGTATGGTTATTGAAATAAAATATACTCCTTATCTATTGTTTTTTTTCATGTATTGATTAACTAGACGACAACCTTGCAGGAAAATATGACCTGAACATAATCTTGTAAATATATCCAGTTTCTGGCTCAGCAGCTTAAAAAAACAGCATTCAGTAGACTTGGGCCCTGAGACAAAATCACAAATTCTTGCCAAAAATATTCATCCTTACATTTCGACAAATGAAATTCCACAGACTAAGATGTATGTATTTACAAATAAGCATAATCGTTAATACAAATAAAAAGTGTATAACTGAAATCCAAGCTTTTTGCTATGCAATGTTTAATAACAAGTTTAAATACTGCATAAATAATATAAAGTCCACAATTATTTGCCTTTTTCTGAACTTGTACACAAATAAACTGATGATTGTGAAAATTTGTTATGGCTTCAGTACTTCGTAGCTCGTAAAGTTAATTACAATTTCCATATAACCTGCAGTTGATAAGGGAGATGCTGAGATGGAACTTTACTTTACTACTGGTTAGCTATTGTTGCAAAAAATTTTGATGGTAAGTATGTTTTGTAAGCGTAGTTGTAAGTGAAGTATGATATCGGCATTACAGGTGTGCAGTTTGGTGCCATTATTGAGCATAGCCAGAAATTGTGACAAAACTGAATTGAAGAAACAAAATAATAACGGGAGACGACAATTTAGTAAAAACAATCCTACTAAAAAGCCTCCAACAGAAAAACTTAAGTTAGTTACTACTGAAGACACTAAACCACGAAAGCGATGTTGTTATGATTTCGATGGGACTTTGTGTCGTTCAATCAACAATAGAGTTCTCTGTGGATATAATAAGAACATTGGACGTCCTCACCAAGCAGATGCACCTGTTAAGTTGTCAGAAGGATGCCGGCAAATAGGTGGCAGATATGAATGTGGTTACATGGACTTACATGGACCTTTCAAAAACACGAGGAGGCCTAAAATGGACGACAGCTCCACTGAAGACAATGCTGTTGTTGTAGTGGATGGTGTGGAAACCTCTAAATCTAACCTCAAAACTAAAAGGAGCTGCATAGAAATAGATAATCGCATTGTCTGTAAGGTGGTCTAAGATGAAGAGGGAATATTTTAATTTTATTGTGAATTATGGAAAGGAAAGGGACATATTCAATTATATAACGCTCTTTATACAATACATAGGTTAATCATATGACTGTAAAGCACATAAAAAATACACTTTTCTTACAGTATGTTATTTTATCATAAGAATACATATAGCAAATTCTATAGCAAAGAATGTAATGTAGTCTTGGGGTCGATTTTGATAAAAAAATTATCTTGTATTTATTCTTAATGTATCGTACCAGTAATCTTACACTGTAATATTTTCTTTACATTAATTTATCCAAATTAGGAATTCATTTTTGCAGATTAATGTTTAAATTATACGGATGCTATAAATTACATAAAACATCATAGGATTAGAGTAAATAAAATGAAACATTTGAGGTTATGATTATGAGGCAAAAGAAAATTAAAATAAATTTTATCCAGATCTAAATTATGTAAGGAAATAATTAATTTGTCAATACTTTGTCACCCGGTTCTAATTCCTCGTGAATTTGATGAAGCTTCAGTTTCCAGAACATCCAAATAGGTTTGATGCATGCTTCAATCATAGTCAAAGGCCATTGAAGCTCTATTGAACAAATTACTATTGTCATCGTTTAGCATCATGAAGATTTCTTTCAATATACTGGTTTCTGTATCATCCTTGGGGTATATTAAATCTATATAATTTGTTAACGCTTGCCCCATACTTCGTTTCCCATTTTCATGTTCTGTGCCATAAAGTCCTCTGACTTCTAAGACGTGGCCTCCACATAATGTCAGCATTATAGTTATTGTAAGAGTTACCAATATGATTCTTCTTGTGGCCATCCTAAAAAAGATAATATATACAACTAAATTGGAAAGTGATATATGGGAACATCTATAGGTTTCTGACTTCAAGATAAAACGGATGTAGTATACATATACGTATGTCTATGTATTCTATTCTATTTTATCACACAGAACCATAAACTTATATAGTAAAAACAAATGAGTGGATGTGTCCATATTTTGTATGCATTACGGAAACATGTGAATTCGGCAACCAGAACGTTCATATAACAGCAAAAGTCGGCAAACAAGTTCATTACGTAATACACAACCTCTTTTTACGTTATTGATTTTATAATATGTTTAATAACGAAGCCCGACTCGTACCAAGCAAAAAGGGCCTTAAATCTATATCTACTAATAGGTACGACTGTCAAAAACTTGTTATTTAACGAAAGTGGTAAAATATTAATTATGATTATTCCGTTTATTGCGTAGGTGTCAGCTTTAGCCAGCGAACAAAGTCGCGTGCTTAAAAGAGTTTAAACATATTATACAAACATTGATAACCCCAAAAATGTTAACTTCTGCAATTCTAAACCTAAGACATATAAAAAAAAACCGGCCAAGTGCGACTCGGACTCGCGCACCGAGGGTACCGTACAAACTTGTAGGTATGGAGATGAAGCGAGATTTTTGTAAGATTGTTATATCACGGTTTTCAGATTTTTCCCAGATTTGTTTTTGATTTACTATTCTATTAAACCGAAATCTACATAATTGATTAACAACTAAATGTCATCATGTATTAATAAAGAAAGCACTCACCTTAGTAATAAATTCAGACCTTTTCTAAACAAATATATCTTATCTATATATTTATAAATGCTTGTTTTATTTTATTATTAAACTTTGAAGCCTGCAAAATAAATGCTTTTTCCAAGGCTTTTCATTAAATTGAATTACGTATTTGTACTGGTTGAAACTATAGCAACTGGGTTGGATGCCAGGCTGTTGTAATCTTTGCTGCCACTCTCACCACACTGCACTGGCAGTAAAGTCAACTTCAACGACAACACTGATACGCCAACTTTCTTACACGCACGCTATGGTGGTGGTATCGAGGGACGCAATGTATTAGCTTACTGATAATATGTCTAATGTTTACATTTAGAATAAGGATGCACACTTTCTATACACATATGCTAGAGCAGATATAGTTATCTGTACTTTTAATGTTTTAACATATCAGGAGAAGATTGATGAGATGGGGATGACTTACTTTTAGCATATTATCTACTCGGAGCTTAGGATTTTTTTATCAAAAATATTAGAGACTAGCTGTGCCCGCGACTTCGTACGCGTGGAATTATTTTTTGTTGAGAATTTCATTTGCACCGTACAATAATTACTTATAAAAATATATGCCTAAGTTAGGCTTTTAGCATCAGCTACCTTTCAGTGAAAGTCCTGTTCAAATAATAAGCCTATGTAAAAACCCCTTATGCCCAGTAAAATTAGCTACCTGCCAGTAAAATTCCATTCAAATCGGTCCAGCGGTTACGGAGATTACCCCAAACACACAGACAGACAGATCAATTTTATTTTTAATTGCTTTTTGTTCTTAGAAGCGTGGTTACTTACATATGCATTTCGTAAAAAGCTGTTATTTTGACATTACAAACAGACACTTCAGTTTTATTTATGTGTATCGAAGAACTGAATATATGAACTTGAAACCAGCATTTTGATTGGCCATATAAGTAAGCATTTTTTAATAGGGACCAACCTGATTTTTGCAATAATTATTATTCTACTGAGTACCTAACTGTCAGATTTATAAACATAATTTGTTTAAAGGGGTCTAGCCCTTTCGCTAACTGGGAATATATTACATACATCAACAGATACGGGACCGTCATGTTTGGTCATCTTTTTTCTCTTTGACAAAGTAAACATTTTCAAGCAATAAACAGAATTTACGGTATGCATTATTATATTCTTTTTGGTATTCAGTTCAGTGTCTTTGATCAAAACTTACTTTCATTGTCCTGTCACCTAATTGTGCATGCAAGTCAGTCTGCAGATCCAATTTATATGTTGGTGAGTAGGTTGTATGACTAATTAAATAAACATTAACAATCAACTTGAAGTCGAACCACCATACAACCGGTCTCTTGATCATCTTTAAAATAGAAAAGTGTTTTTGTTTATATCACTAAGGCTGTCCACCTCATGGTAAGCAGTCACCGTAGCCACTAGCAATACCAGGGGTAACACTAACTATGAATGAAAAATCCTCTATTAGTCATAGGATCATTATAAATTTATTACGTATAGATATTATAACCCTCAAGTTTGTGTAATTTACAATTTCCTCGACTAATAATCACCAATGATTATCTAGAAGTTATATTTTCCTGCAAGCCTTGACACAATGAAAATGCTGCGAAGAGATTATGTAGATTAGAATTTCCGTTAAATTCCGGATCTGTGTCATGTATTAATATGTTTCGGGAGTTTTGGATACCTGATATTTCGGCTTTATTGCGTCGTGATCATGTTAATGTGGATATCTATGTGGGAAGCTTTTGTTCAGGAGTGGACGTCTATCGGCTGATGATGTTGATCATGTTATAAGCAGATTTAGAAACTATTGACTTCGTAGCTTGCATATTTTCATATCGGATCGGAAACGCGGAAGGAATAATTCTTTTAACTTTCACTGAGCATCTACCTCCACGATTTCAAATTTTTCCATTATTTAAGACCTCCTTTTAAGTGCACTTTTAAAAATATTGCCAAATTACACATTGAAAATGATTACTAAGGTAACTAGCTAAATAAAAAATAATAATAATCATAAATTATTATTATTATTTAGTTATTATAATAATAGTCTGAGATAAATTTCAGACTCATCCTAAGATTACATCCATATTTGTTAATACAATTTCAAGCTTACGAACTAGTGTAAGTAATATAATAATATTCACACAACACACATGATACAATAATAAGTTGCAGGGCCCGGGACCCTCCGATTGTGGTGGAAAATCACTGTACGACTACATGCAACCGAATCCAGCGAGCCAGCTTCGGGGAGTAACCTAAAACTTTATATATCATTTTTAATATAAGGCTTTCATTAAAATGTTATATTAATAACGTAAAACTTATACCCCTAGAGTTACGTATTATTAGCCTTGGACTCATTCATGAACAATTTATATTTGTAGCGTGCTTGTCGCCTAAGGTCAGCGGAGTTATTAGTGCTATTGTGAATCTAAAAGTAGCTTAAGATACTATTATTTAAAGAGTTAGTACTCTAAATCCCTTTTATTTTCCCTTTCGACACTGGTACGAAATGTCGTCTTTAGTAAAGGTAGCGTTTTTATAAATTTTAAAATTAACAATAATTATTTTTCTCAGGAATTTAAGTCCTCGTTTGTTTTGTTTACAGATATTAATTATTGTGACGGGAGTCTGGATCGGCTCCGTGTGCGGTAATCCTTTATTCCAAGGAATTAGTTTCCAAAGAGGCTTTGAGATCTCATTGAAACCGTATCAAAGAAAACCTATTACCTTATTTAAGGAGAAATGGTCTCCGTTTGGCGTATTTGGCTCAAGGCGAACGATATCCAAAAGGGACGTAGATAGTGCCGACCAGGGTCCTGTCGAGCAACCGCCTCCAGTCGTGGAAAGTAATCAAGTTGAGGATCATTCTATTGTAGCTGAGTCGGCTCCAGCTCGTGTCATAGAGAACCAAGAACCAAGACCTGTGCAAGCGCCGCCCTTGTCCAATATAGTGATTTTGCCAGGAGGGAGAGGCCCGCTGGGAACGCCAGCGCCACAATTTCCTCAGTCTGGCTTGTACACAAACATTGCCCAACCCGGATCAGCCAATGTGTTCACCAACGTCCGTAGGCCACCTATCGTCCCTCCAGTGACAGAACCGCAGCCAAGTCCACCCGCCAACAACCCGGTGGGATCCAACAATGGTTCACTAACATCCAGGTTCGCTTCGTTTATAGGTAACGCTTTCGTTCAGTTTCTGTCACAATTCTTTAGCAATGCACGGTTAAGTCTCAGTCGTTTAGGTCAATAATTCTCTTTTCGTGTCCCTTTGTACTTAAAATGTAACTATTTTTCATTATTTAATTGATAAATTATTATTAGTTGTAAAGAAGTTGTTATTATTGTAAGCAATTAATAAACAGCTAAGGTTAATAGAATGAGTGATAGAAAAATTCTACACGCTTTTTATTTTTTATAAAAGTACAAAATCTTCAACTTCCAACAATTTTATAAATTTACTTATATTTGTACTTAATTGGTCTATTGAGCCATAATATGTATTTTTTTTAATGTTTTGTACAAAGATTTAACAAAGTGAGTTTTTATTTATTGCAACTGATTGTAATTAAGTACTTATACCTAGTCTTGTACTAATAATATTTAGCTGCAGTCAATTTCGGTATTAACACTGCAAGATTAGTACCACAATTCAATTCTTTAAGAAATTACAACACACTAACAAAATAAGGACACCGAATTTGTAGCAAAATCAGTTTTTTAAGAAATAATAATATGTTCATAAAGTTGATTGATAAGTGGTTTTATTACACCCAAATTTATCACAAATATACAAAACAGCCTTATTATATAGGTTCCTTACTTATGTTAAATGACTAAATGATTAACGTCCGTATCCATAGTCGCCGTATAGCCCTTGACCTCCGTAGCCGCCTAGTCCGCCGAATCCACCTCCAAATTCTTGTCTCCTGTATCCTCCACCAAGCTGTGCTCCCCCAAACGGTCCACCCCCGTATCCTCCGTATCCTCCGTACCCTCCGTTCCCTCCGTACCCGAGATTCCCAAATCCTCCTTGGCCGAAGCCCGACCCGTATCCACCACCATACTCAAATTGGGCTGCGACGGTTGCCAGCACCGCCAGAATGGTGATCAACATAACCTGAAATTAATGTTCTTTTAAGCATCAGAGTAAGAGTTGGTAAAGTGAATAAAACTTTGAGCGGAGTTAAGTAGTTTCCTTCCTATACTATGTCTTCGTTGGGGAAATGTATAACATGGCGGTGCCTAGTAAAAGTGTTTTTTTATTTTATCTTCACAACTTCAACAGAATTGGCGTCGCTTTCGCTTTGTTTGATTGTTTTATTGATCAACTAGCGACCCGCTCCGGCTTCGCACCGCCGGGTACTGGGGCCAGTGTTTGCCATATAAGTTAAATACCTACAAAATACAAATTAATTATACATTAAAACGTTCCTTTTGAATCAATCTATAAAAAAAAATCCGTTGCGTAGTTTTAAAGATCTAAGCATTCGAAAATACGTATTGCCACTTTCCGGTTCCTTATTAGATGTAATTAAAACACGGAAGAAGGTACCAATTTCAGAAACAATGCGTTAGCCATGAACTTGAAAGTACCTGTGGTTTTAATATCCTTGATTAGTTACTTACTTTGAATATCGCCATTGTAATGTTTTCTATTGACTCTCAAGCGTCGACTGACCAAGGAGAAGAATATTAGTACCTTTAAATACTTATCGAGCTCAGTTTGAGGAATCCTATGGTAGTCGACGTGTGTATATTTCCAGTTTCCGCGGAATTATGGACCGACAGTGACCCTCAATCTTTTACAAAAGTATACAAACCCAACTATTAAGTTTCAATCGCTCTCGGATCTCAATTTCAATAATAAATTATATAAATTTCTGTAACTTTTCGTGTCATTTATTTTGGTACAGTAGGTAATATATATGGGACAACAATAATACAACTAACAATTTCTGTAACTTAGGTGCTATAATACTTAGGTCTGATAATATATGTATCGTGTTAGATTCGAATTAAAAGTTTGTACGGAGCCCTCAGTGCGCGAGTCCGACTCGCACTTGGCCGGTTCTTTTTATTATAAATAGGATATATATTGCTATATCATGATACATCGATAATTATTCATGAACCTGAGCTGTCTGTACTTTTGGCGCTATTTATTTCTGTGTGTATAAATGAGCTTTAAATGATATAAAGATTTTTTAAAACTTTCGCGATTTTAACACACAGTAATGACATGAAAAAGGGTCTTAACGCGATATACAAAAAATATATATCGCGTATAAGACCCGTTTTCATGTGATTACTATGTAATATAAAGATTTCAATTAAATAATGGACCTAAAAATGAAATTGCTGATATGTACTTTTTAATGACATATAAATTAGATGATTGAGTCATATATTGGATACATTTAAAACATAATCGGTAAAAGTTTGTTAGCCGCTGGATATTCATATATCATGCGTGAACGTTATAGCTAAACAACATTTTTTTTTGTATATCAACCAAACAATTTACATATAAAGTAATACTATTAATCCTTTTTGCCAAAAACAATAAAAAACTATGAACTCATGTTGTATCTTGGTAATTATACTAATAGCACTGAATACTATAGAACTAATCTAAAATACTATTATAAGCGATTTAATAGATAGTTAAATAAATATATCTTGACAGTAACCACATAAAAGCGCTCCATGAGGCTGGCAGCAACATCACCATGTTCTTAGTCAGTGCTGTTGGGTCAGTGTCTACATATGTATCACCTTGGAGATCCCGGAGCCATCCTAATTACACTAATGATGGCCACCGGAGGGGTCCTAGTGAGTAAACATCTCATTACCCCGTATGCTCCGCTTTAGCTGACGCCTTACAGAAGATCGTATCCAAATAACCCGTACACCTATGGAGCGGTGAGTTTGGTTTTCAGAGAGAGATGGAGCCTAGTTACCTAGTACTACATTGTATACTACATACTACTATAAATTGTCAAATCATGTATTTGTGAAACAATTATACAATTTATAGGTCGAATTATCTAGAGGTAGTATTTATTAATTTGCATATACGCAGCGTCTTAGATACAACTCCTGCAGCCCGGTCGTCAGTAAATAAGGATACAATATGGATTGGATTGGATGGATTTGCCGTCAAATACCAGAAAAGAATACAAGTTCTTGTCAAGTATTGTATGTGAGTATTTTATGTAATTTGAACATTAATTTTTAACACAAACATAAACCTGCTATTTTTCACGATCAACTGCGACAACTGTTCGTCTATTTCGATACGGTAATAAGCAGATTTGTCATCACGTTTGGTTACCTTACTTACACATAATGACATGAATTTGAATTATTCAAGGGAAAACCATTACCCCGAATCAAATCTCAAATAAGAGGCAGATCAAATGGTTATAATTATGCAAATTAAAATTTTATGGACTTATCAAATAAATACAAGGTCTTCATGAATCATTTATTTAATATGGTTATTGTTGTACACTTGTTGTTAATTTTGAGCTAAAAATATTTTACTATCAAAAGCAAAAAAGCTGGTTTTACCTAAAAAGTTTGAAGACTGGTTTGAAAATGGCGAAAATGCGTTAACAATATAAATTTCTATTAGAAAAACATTAAAATACCTCGCTGTGTGGCTGTGTGCCTCATAATATTTTGTATAGCCCTTCCATTATATTATTTATTAATATATATTTGACGATCATGTTGATCTACTAGGCAAACCAAGGAGTAGCCACGCATATTGACGGTCTCGGTAGTACCTGTGGTAGGTATATAATATCTAGAGATTGAACCAATATTTGTATGATCTTCATGTATCTATTTTTATCGAGTTTGGGTGAGTTGCCTGGGAAATGGTTTCTATGGGGCTGTGACTGATTTGTTATTTTAAGAATATTTAGTAGTATCATATCATCATAAAAATGTCACAATTAAAATGAATAATCACAAGGCATTCATTTATTTAGGTACAATAAAACTAAGTTCATGTCAGGAATTAAGCCACGTCTTATTATTTATCAACGTCCGAAGCCTTGACCGCCGAATCCTCCCTGGCTCCCGCCGAATCCTCCCTGGCTCCCACCATATCCTCCCTGACCTCCATATCCTCCCTGGCTTCCACCAAATCCACCCTGATTCCCGCCAAATCCACCCTGGTTTCCGCCATATCCACCCTGGCTCCCGCCAAATCCACCCTGTCCCCCGCCGAATCCACCCTGGTTGCCACCAAATCCTCCCTGGCTTCCTCCATAACCACCCTGTCTTCTACCACCTTGCCCACCAAATTGAGCTGAGGTGACGGCAAACGTGACCGCTACGATTGCCAATACGAATAGAGTCTGAAAGTAACGAAATATTTAATTCAAATAAACAATAATAAAAAAACGAGCGAGCCGTACAGGTTTTATGTTAAATCGCGAGACACTGATTTTAGTTCAAGTAAGTTAACTTTAAATAAACACACAAACACTCTTTAAAATTATTAGGAATATCTAAGTTGATTAGGGATAGGTCTGATCAACTCCAATCTTAAAAATAACTTTTAATCACAAAAATATGTATAAAAATACAAGATCTTTAATAACAGAGGTACACAGTTTTCCAGATTTATAACAATACGAGTATAATGTTAACTAGAAACCCTTTAACGAGCCCTTCATAATTAACGTAAAGTACCTTAGCAGAAGTCATCTTGACGGGTAATCTTTGACGTTACTGATATGAATCTACAGTGTCACCGGCTTATATATAGAACGAGTATCCTAATTCCTAATGTATTCTGTAGTTCTACTAGGTTGGATCTGTTAATTGGTTGGCCAAATAAATGTGATTCTCAACTTTTTGCTTGACAGATTTAGGTAGTATAAAATTACCATTTTATGGTCCAACACATTTATTATAAAAATAATACAATTCGTTTGCCTGAGTATATATATTTGTAAAATACGATATATTTCACATAAGCTGTAAATAACCTAACAATACAAAAAATGCGAGTATCTTTAATGCCAACAGTCTTTTTTCTTATGTAAATGCAATAAAATATAGAATGCGTGGTAAGGTATTTCTTATATATTTTTATTTATAATTTAGTGGGGAAGTCGATGGTATGAGACCTCGTGGTCGGTCGGAAACTCGAAGGTCAGACCAGCGGTAGCGGGAACATTGTCGACGACGTAAACGAAAACGTAACTCGCGAAATGACAAAATTGCCATACTAATTTTTAGTTCCACTTTTCACCGCCGCAGCGCTGTTCATTTTTCAATACAAAAATAATCAAAGGCGATACGAAAACGTTGTCGCAATCATTCATGCTAGCCCTAATCGCTGGTTAGGCTGACGATACCTGAAGTGAAAAAAAGCGAAGTGACACATCACACGTCAAAGTAGACACGACCTTCACTTAGAAAGAAAACGACCAAGAAGAAGAAGAATGTAATTGAGTATTGATCTTTTTACTAATTCACCATTTCTGCTGATTTCGGTTAGTTATACAATAGATATCAAGATATTTCAAACGGTTACACTGACTGTTTTTTCGTTAAACTTGTACAGTCTATTATCTATCTGAGGTTAAACGTATCTAAAATACTTTCTTATGCAGCTATTATTTTGAAATTACAAACAGACACTTCAATTTTATTTATTTGTATAGATTTTATGACATCCAGGCCCAGATCAAATAAAAAAAGGTAGATGGAACTTGGCGAACAAGGAAGTGACGCCGGGTTTTTAAACATGTAGTGCGTAGGCTAGGCGTAGTTTCATTGTATTCGTAGTAAGTGTGTGCGCGTAATTGTTTATGCAAGGCGTAGTTTTAATTGGCGTCACTTCGTCGATCGCAAAGTTCCATCTCACTTTTTTATTTCATCTGTGCCGGTAGCAGGAACATTGTCGACAACGTTTTCGTATCGCCTTCGACTATTTTTGTATTGAAAATTGAACAGCGCTGTGGCGGTGAAAAGTGTAACTAAAAATTAGTATGACAATTTTGACATTTCGCGAGATACGTTTTCGAATACGTTGTCGACAACGTTCCTGCTACCGGCACTGAGCATACAGGTTGCATCGTGGACATCAGTGTCAATTTTAGGATATATGTAATAATATCGATTAACTATCGATTTATTTATTGCATTTAATCAATAAAATTACACATTAGTTTTTCTTAAACAAGTAACAGTATAATAATATGACACTGTACCTACTTGTAGCTAATATAATCAGCAAGTAAGGATACTAAATTACTAACCTATCGATCATGTAGAATTGTAGAATAACAAAATTCAATCAAATATACATTTTTAAATTGCGATTTCGATTTGAGAAACGTAAGATTTATGTGTCAAACAGTCAACAGGATAATATATGATATTGATTTATGGGTTTTGATTTTACAAAGTACTCGGAAAATGAAATAATGTTGTGCCACAATATTTGTGAATAGGATAAATGTGTTTTAGTGCCACATAAAGTGTATGTTTGATACACTTACGTACGTTACGTTACGTATACATGGGCTTGGACAATGCGAAGGTGAGTGGCAGAAGAAGCCGTGGAAGGCCAAGGTCCAACTTCCTAGATCAAATTACCAAGAATTCAACGATGGAAAGGTGAAGAGTACTCCGAATCGGCGGCTATGTAAGTTAAGAGTGAAATGGCGCTCTATACTCTCTGCCTATATACTGCCTCTCTATACTCCCTGACTTGGCGTGATTATATATGTATGTTTCGTTTTTAAGCCTGCTTATTTTGCTGCGCAAGGATTATGGTTTTTTCAATAGGTAGTTTGTCCGCAAATTAGTAAAGTATCTTATCTAATTTGGTCCATAAAAATAATGGCTAACCTGTTTTGTAATTAACTTGTTGGGAAACATCTTTCATGACGTTGGAATCACTTATCATTAATAATATACAATAAACAGGAATCGCGTAACCGATACGATAGAAAGACATTGGATTTTTTATAAAGAACATTTTATCTTTTCGAAGTCTTGAAACTCTTTTTCAATTTTAACATAAGCTTCTTTAATTATTTATTACTAGCTACTGACCGCTGATTTCCTCCGCGTTGAGCTTAAAAACCCAGAGGAACCTAACATTTTCCCGGGATAAATTTGATTCATTAATACTTTTGTAATTACTATTATATATATTTTATTTGATTATTAATATAAGTTAAAATTTATACATATTTATATTTTTAAGTTAACTTTATAGCCTGGATATTAATCCAGGCTATAAAGTTAACTTAAAAATTAAAGAACACGTATAGACGTGTACCAAATTTCATACAAATCCGTTGAGCCGTTTTTACGTGATTGAGCAACAAACATACATCCATCCATACATCCGTATATCTATTCACCCATTCTTACAAACTTTCACATTCATAATATTAAGTCGGATGGAGCCCGCCTCAGGATTTGAACCTTCCGTCCGTCCATTCCCGGGGGTGTGTTTTACATCACGGCACTGATTAATTTCGTATGCTTGCGTATGCGCACGTCATGGTAAGTATGTTCCTCAAAATTGTTCATTAAATATAAGTAAGTTATTTCAACAATTAAAACCACAGAAAATCGGGTGTGTACATTATTTTTAGAGATATTCATTCATAAAAGAAAAGAACTTTGCATATAGGGTTTGCATTGCATTCTTGTGAACTAAATTGTAATGTGTTGAACTTTCCAATTTACAAACAATTTTCAAACGTAACATGATTACACTAGTTCAAGTGACTAGGTTATGGTTAATGCCTATATGTATAGTCACATAAGTGTTAGTGTCAATAATTGTTGTCAAGCAGACCTATGTTAATTGATTCACTACCGCGAATCGCCAACGGCCTTAGATCCAGTTCTCCCGCGACCTTTGAATGGTCACTAAACATTATATGCCTGTGTGGTTATTTGAGTAGAATCAGGTGTAACTTTGTGGAAACCCATAATTATAGACGATAAAGTTGATTTGTCCTCGAATAACTGTAATATAATTATTGAAGTACAAAATTTAAATTTAACTATACAGAACCTCTTTTTAACATTTGTATTACTTGAACAATGCGATTTATTATCGGAAACTGAGTTGGTTATTGACATGTAAGACTACTGCATACCCTAAATTATTTCGGATTATCTTATCATGAAAATGTAAATTAGACAGCTAATTACCTGAAAGTTATCACAATGTTCAAAATGTTTGATATTGTTGAGTATAAATATAAGTTGCGCAATGCACTCCAGGCATCGTCTTCCAAAATGGCTTCGAAGGTAAGACACGTTAAATATATTTTAAGAATGTTATTTTGTATTGTAAATACCAACTTGTAAGAAATCTTAATACCATCAAACGAGTGGCGTAGGCAAGTTTTTGAAATAAAATTTAATTGATTCAAGAAGGTATATTACTATTTTATTGATACCTATATAGAGGACCATTAACATAGTATTACTTAATTTAATTTTAATAATTTATTAACCAGCTATGTGATGTGGTGTGTTAGGTTTTGGTTGCAAAGGCGTTATTCTGCCTATACGCCTGGAACATATACAGGTGCAAGAATAATAAATCACAAAAATTTTGTGTTTAGTAAAGAAGCGGGTTGATTTATAGCAGCACGGATGTTATAAGCGATGTTAAATTGTTTATTTACCTCCACGCCTACGTTTCGCTTAAGTTACATTGGCCGTGGTCACGACCTGATCACTCGTCAGTATGACAATTGAATATCGCGTACAAAATCCGTTGCTATGTAATTAATATGTGGTTAGATCACGAAAGTTTTAAAAATAATAGTAATAAAAATTCGATCCTTTTAAATAATATGCTTTTATTTGTTTTACTTTTATTTTATAAGATTAGAGAAGTTTGACGCAAAATGTTCACGGTACCTATCTACAGGATAAAAAGTTATGACATGTGAAACAAACACGTTATTTTTGTTCGCAGATAATAATCCTCCTTATGGTGATCTCACTTATAGAGGTCATTCAACCGGCTGCTGTACGTCGAGATAAACGTGCACCAGATGATGAAAAGGAAGGTGATGGGTCAGAAAAGGGTAGTGACGGGAAGGACAAGGGGGCGGCCGCGCAGGGCCAAGGGCCCGACTTAAGCAAGGTCTTCAGCCAGATACCGAAAATGAACGGCTTGGATTGGCAAAGTGCCTTACCCTCTAACATACCCTGGTTTGGTTCAGGTTCTGGACGCTAGTCTGAACCGTCAAATTTAAGATGAGCAAATGGAAAAAACACAATAACATTATAATTAAATGAAATTGGTCATTAAACTGAAATATTTTTCTTACGTATTTTGTACAAAGCGATATGATATGGTTATATTGATTATAGCGCCCTAAGGCTACTCAAAGGGTTTTTCTAACCGTTGACGATCAGGAGGTATGCTTTATTTTATGAAAACATATCCGATGTTTCTGAATAGATTCACTATGTAATTAGATACAAACATATTAAATAACTATGTTACAATAACGATACATCCGTTCGCCTGTAAGATACAGTAAAACACGAAAGTCAATTAAAGAAAATAGTAGGTAAATGAAAAACTCACGTATAAAACCCAGCCGATGTAATTTTCCCGACATACCGCAATCCTAGTTATTCCGAGGCGTATTTAAAACCTCAGGAATTTTTAAATTTTAATTATAGCCGCCCTATCATGTCTGCAAACTCTGCCAGATTATAGGATACAAACGAAAATTATGAGTACATAAGATCTATAGGATATGAAGACCATATTACAAAGTGGTACAATATTAAGTACCTATCCCTACCTTGCCCACAGGGACTCCGTTTAATAATATGTTTTAATATTTATATTATATTTTTAAGGTTTTTAGTTTTAGGTTATGTAATAATTATATATTGTAAAGTACCTATCTATACTAGTACTTATACCCATAAAATCAGCGTGCTACCAAGAAAATCATCAATGTATTTTGGAACGGCTTATTATCGTAAGCCGAGTTGATTATTAAAATGCAATACTTCTTCATGCCTTAAATTATTTCGGACTATCTTATAATGGAAATGTAAATTAGACAACCAATTACCTGAAAGTTATTAGAGTGTTCGAAATGTTTGATATGGCTGAGTATAAATATAAGGTGCGCAATGTACCTTCTCCATGCATCGTCTTCCAAAATGGTTTCAAAGGTAAGATAGTTCAAATATATTTTGAGAATTTAATTTTGTGTTGTAAATACCACATTGCAAGAAATATTACTACGAACAAACGTGCCGCGTCTGAAGTCTGAAAACTTTTTGAAATAAAATGTTTATTTATTCAAGTAGGTATTATTTCATCGATGCCTATAGATGACAATGAACATAATATATTAACCAGAAAAAGTTTATTTATGACACAATCTTATAAGCGATGTTAAATTGTTTATTTACCTCCACGCTCACGTTTCGTTCAAGTTGCATTGGCCGTGGTCACGACCTGATCACTCGCCAGTATGACAATTGAATATCGCATAGAAAACCCCTTGCTATGTCATTAATATGTGCTTAGATGGCGAAAGTTTGAATTTTTCAAACATGAAGCGCATAAAGGTCCGATCTTTTTAAGTAATATTTTTTATTATTCGTTTTGTTGTAGATAAGTTTGACGCGACATGTTCACGGTACCTATCTACAGGTTATGAAGTTATGACATGTGAAACAAACTCGTTATTTTTATTCGCAGATAATAATCGTCCTCATGGTGATCTTAATAATCGAGGGCATTCAACCGGCTGCAGTACGTCGAGAAAAACGTAGTGCACAAGATGATGCAGAAGAAATAGAAGCTGAAGAGTCAGAAATCGGTAGTGACGAAAATGAAATGGAGGAGATCCCGGAGGCCCAAGAGCCCGACGTAAGCCGGATGATGAAAATGGATGGCTTCGATTGGTAAAGAGCCTTACGCATGATAGAGGCTTAAGTCGGGTTTTGGACACTAGTCTGAACCGTCAAATTGGAAATCATCAAATCTAACAGCACAATAACATTATAATTAAATAAAATTGGTCAATCAATTTATCTTATGTATTTTATACATAGCGATATGATATATTATAGCGCTATAAGGCTTCTCAAAGGGTTTTGCTAACCGTTAACGATCAGGCGATCGGTATGCTTAATTTTATGAAAGCTATTGAAAACATGTAAAATCCGATGTTTCTGAATAGCTACACTATGTAATTAGATCCAGACATATTAAATAAATATGTAACAATAACGATACATACGTTCGCATCGCGGATTTTTAAATAAATAAAAGAAAGAAAATAAAAATGGCATGCAAGTAAACGAAATTGCGTATATTTCTTTTTTACGGGATACGGATAACTGAATCCAAAAATGGTTTTCATAAGCCCAAAATATTTTGAAATGACATATCCAACGGCACCCCACACACACCACGGAATGAACGAGAAAAAAAATCATCCCCAATTTACGTGTACTTACTACTCTTACTAAAAACACACAGCTTTCTAGTGCCAAGGTTCTCTTAGCTAAGGCAAGGACAGACAGACAGACAGACGGCCGGACGGGTATGGCGAAACTATAACTGTTCCTTGTTCAATACAGAACCTTAAAGAAAGGTTTTGCAACCTATCGCACCACATTATATTTATAGACTTTTATAAACCTCAGTGGTTTCTTGGATGCTTGTATATCGTCGTAATAATGAAAACAAACATTAATTAAATAAAAAAACATAGTTGGTTAATATATGATTTAATATTAAAGTAAGTAACTGTTTATTGACCTCTATACTATAGATATCGGTAAGAATAGTACATTATAAATCTTCAAAACCTTTTCAGTCTATACACACGGCTCTCTTTTTGATTGTACTACTTAACGACTTATTGCTAGTTGCAATTTATTTTACACTCAGCAACGCGCAAGTGACACCATTGGTGTTGTAAGGGTCCACAGGCGGTTACCGCTTACCATCAAGCGAGCCGTATGCTCGTTTGCGACCTAAGTGGTTTAAAATACAATTCAAAATAAAACTCAAATATGTATTGTATATATATATCGTACCTTCTCCAAGCCATTTTGGAAGACGATGCCTGGGGTGCATTGCGCACCTTAAATTTATACAAAGCCATATCAAACATTTTGAACATTGTTATAACTTTTAGAGTACTTGGTTGTCTAATTTACATTTCCACTATCCGATAGTCCTTAAATTTAGGGTATGAACTAGTCTTGCAAGTCAATAGCCAACTAGGTTTCCTATTATAAACTGCGTTATACAAGAGTTCATTGTTTCACATATCGGAAAAGTACATGTTCCAAATTACATTGATGATTGTTTTGGTACAGATAGACGGTACATTAAATAAGCAGATATGTTGCGGTAAGTGTGATTAATTGAAAATTATTAATAATTATCGGTCCTTAATAGTTATTATCGGATGTAGAAGTGGATCCTAATTTAAATCCTTTTAGTGAAAACATACTCCACATTTTAATGATCGGCACTCGCTAACATGACTATGGATTAATACAATAGTTCGGTACAAAACTGTAGTTCAGTTCTTATAGTTAGGCACGTAAGGTTTGTCCTTATAGTTATTTTTGTTATAATAGTAATTATATGGATATGCATAAATTGGCGGTGGATTTTCGTACATGTAATAGGGGAACGTATACAGTTCTGAAATATACGGAGTCGGATGATATGGCTTTCCGTAACCACCACTGTCAGGATAATATTTATGGTCTTCGTATTTGTGATCCTTTTTCACCGGCTTAACACGATCTTCATAATGTCCAACAATAGGGTGCCAAGGATTGTGATGCTCAAATGTGGCATGGACATCATGGTATTTTTCATCTTCAAAGACAGCTGCAGATATTGACGTGAAAATTAACACAGTGGTTACTGAATACAATGCTTGGTGAGCCATATCACTGATTTTTGCCTGTCCTGTGCCCAGTGTGTCACAAACTAAGTGTAAAGTATCTGGATTGAGGTTTAAATAGTAAACTGTTGCGCAGAAACAATTAAGATTATTAGTGTCAGCGAGAAAATGATGTCAGCTGAGTCTTATCTATATGTTTTCCATACATACTGCCTATTTTTTTTAATTACCTTACGTGTTTCTGAAGTTATATTACAAACTATTATTATGGAATTTTTGTACTTACCATATTATCTGCCCTGCTACGGTTTCGCACGTGTAGAAAAAATAAACATTTAAAATAAAATAACACGAGTTTGAAAAAAATCTTGGCATGGATGTACCAAAATTTTGAAATACCAATTACATGAATCATTTCAAAAATTTAAGGATCATCCAAAGTTTCATCTTTAATGTAAATTCCCTAACCGTATTTCTTCTTTTTGAAGAAAGCCTAAATTAACCCATACAGCCAATTTTCATAAAAACTTTCATCATCTATCAAGCCGAAAATAAAAAAAAACCTCTCTTAGTGACTTCAAGCTGCTAACCCCATAGATCCGTTAGTTAGACTCAGCCCTTAGGTCAAGTCATTTATATTTACGTAAAGTTGACAGTCTACCTCCTAGTATATATTCCTAAGGCACCATAGTAATATATACCAAGAAGTTGAGTATATACTCTAAGCTCTACTACTTATTTAGCATCTTGATTTTTGTCTCAATACATGTTCGTTTATATAATTGCTCTTGGAGTTATCAAGGCGCTTGTTTATTCCATACTAATATTATAAATGCGAAAGTAACTCTGTTTGTTTGTTACCTTTCACTAGTAAATGGCTGATCGGATCGTAATTAAATTTAGCAATGCGATAGATTATAACCTGGGGACGGATATAGGCTATCTTTATCTAGAACCACGCGGGCGAAGCCGCGGGTAAAAGCTAGTTTAATATAAAAATGTTTTGTGTATATAAAACAAAATTTGTTTTTTTAGTAGCAATTTTAATGATGCTAGTTACATATTAGGACTTGTTCCCTGCACCCGAACCTAACCAAGACGGGAAGTTGGAAAATATTTCTTGCCATTCGGTGTAGCTAAAGATGGCGCTTATGTCAGGCATTTGGCTCTCTCCTTTAGAATCTTCTGGTTTCGTATCCTCTTTGGTTTCTTCAATACTACGCTTCTCTAGAACCGAAGCCGGTTGCACCAACTCGATCAGAAAGATCCCCAGCAAAAGGAGTGCTATCTGCGAATAAATAAACAAAAACGGGCTTATTTTTATACTGAATGCAATAAACTAGTGTTCTACAAGAATAATACTTTTGTAAGAATTTTGTGAGACTGTGAGACATATTCACACAGGCAAAAAATCACCTACGTTGTTTAAAACCAAGGCATAGTTCATGAACTTGTTTTTTGGTTTCGATCTATATACTTAAGTATTATGAATTTATTATATTAAGTTCAAGCTTAGTTAAATTGTTTAAAAATAGAACTAATATTCATATATTATAATGTATCTTACCTTGGAAGTCATTTTGGAAAACGATGCCTGGAATCCAGCGCACACCTTTTTTATACTCCACCATATCATATATTTCGAACATAATAAATTTGCTGATAGACTTTTCAACTGACGTTATATTATTTGATAAACAGAAGTACCTTAATTAAGGGACGAACGATATGATAAGTACATGTCAACAACCCACTTGGTTTCCGGTAATAAAGCGTATTGTTGCAGAATTTCTTGCTTTGCTTATCTGCGAAGCATGCATGCCATATTTTAACAGAATTGTGAAGGTTTTTCCAATACATTATGTTACTGTTGTACCTACATTTAAAACAATTATGTTCCAGTCGGGGCTCACACTGTATTGTAGTAAGTATTTTTTCATTAATTGTAATACAATAATTTATTTCACGGTCAAAGCTTTATCATCTTTAATGTACAAAATATAAATTCAAATGTAATTTATTGCACACCACGAAGTGAGTAACATTAAAATAACAATACAATACAATATATAAATATATATATATTTATAATAATACATTTACATATAAAATATAATAAAATAATACATATTAAACTATATACGTTATTTATAGGGATAGATAACAGTCTGATGGCAGTATTTCGTAAGAGACTGTCGATTGGGCTTGTCGCAATCACATATAGTATCATTGGCTTGTCGTATATTTAGGGACAGAGAATTCCAGAGACGAACAGCTTCAACAGTAATGGATTTGGAGTAGAAGGCGGAAGCGAATATTGGAAATTTGAGGCAGATTTCTCTGAAATTTTGGAGCGGGTTAATATCGGTAAGAAAGCTTTCCTGAAGGTAGGGTGGAGCTTTTGGATTGAAAGAATGGAGTAATAGATAGATAGGATATGTGTATTCCAGCGAAGACGAATGGGAAGCCACTTGAGCCTAATTGGAGACATGGACATATTTACGCAAACCGAATATAAACCGTATACAGAAATTTTGAAGGCGCTCAAGTTTATAAAATATTCTATGTTAACAAAAAGTAACTATAAACTAGTGTAATACATTTATTATTTTACATTTTTATTTAAACACTAACTACATTATATCCTAGATACGTATGAATAATGTTTAGGCTTAAAATACATTTCTTAAGAACATGGTTAAACATGCAATTTAATCTTATTTCGTTTTATTTATATATTGTAACGCCAAATGTTAAATCAAGGAAAAACGGCCAGAGTACCCTACACCTTACCAAAAGCGGGCACACAAATTGTAGATAGAATTTAATGTGTATTATTCGTATACTTACTACATGCCCTATCTGTGATATTCTGCTGACAATGGAGTCAAGATGTGATCAATCTGTCTGCAGAGCATTTACATCACAAACGTGCGTGACTGGAAGTTAATTCTTTTCGAGGAAATGTTCTTAAATGAGTAATCTAAGAAGGAAATCACGCAGTCTGGTTAGTACGTTTTTAAAATCATTTTCTAGAGACATGAGACGGAGACTGATCGCTGTAACTTTTGTGGTAATTATTAGTTACATTATTTATACACCGAATTTGTATTTAATATCATTCTAAGCGAAAGTATATTTTTTTTGCATTCTACATATAATTCACCGTATAAACAATTGTTATCATTGTGGTGAATTTGATTGTGATATATCCTATTCACATTTCGATTTCATTAACTATTCACAATTTTTCGTGTTCATCTAAATATTAACCCGTACTTAAGAGTATTTCGAGTTCCTTTTAGCAGCAGAGTATATACATCTTAGCTGCCTTAGGCCTATGAAAGAGTACCACATCCGCCTTTATAGTGCATTATAAATTATCATACATGGCATATACTAACAAGTCCACAACCAATTACCGTTTCACTCGTGACCAGTTAATTCTTAGCATTTATCAAAGTATACTAAATATTGCACTGTAATGAAGTTAAAGTAAAGAATCAAGTTTTGTTTCCAGGTAATCTTCTTACAAGCCTTGTATCCTGCAGACGCCAAGGAGCGCTGGAAAAGGCAGAGCTTGGAAGGCTTTTCAGATTCATGCAAGCAATTTGGACGCAAAGTCATGTCCACGGTAGAGAACTTAAGTTCGAACATGAAGTATTATTTCAATAAGGCCACTCGATGGTTTCAAAATAGTTTTTCGTGAAAATATTTAACTACACTAAGACAGCAGGTTCATTGTTGTATTAGCACCTTATACTCATACCTATCGTTCGTAACTTATGCAAGGCCACTCTGAAAATGAGAACCGCATCTGGTCTATGTTTGGGCTGCGGTTTTACCTCAGTGAAGGAAGGGTGGATCTATACTTTATAATGTAACTACTCATATTAAGACCTAACGTAAATGAAAATCCTCCTTGTAAAAATATCTTTACGTAATTATTTATTAATTTAATCAACTAGTATTATTAGAATATAATATAAATAAAATAACTAATATAAACTTTGCTTGGTGAAAATGTTTTAATGTCTTCATCTCAAGCAATAATATTTCGTCCTAATGCCTTAAATTACTTAATTTGATTTATGAAATAAGTCTAAAGTTTATTAAAATATTTAATGTAGTTCTGTAAATATTTATATCTTAATGATCTTGGCATCAAGGCAAGGGCCGTGCTACAGCGTGAACTATGCCAATTCCAATTGGCATAGCATAGTTATAAAAGGATGGGAAAAGTTGCGACGAAAAAGGAATACCCGTAGGATAGGAAAAAGCCTTGTTCGCCAAAAGATAGTATTAAATGTTCTGCTGAGCTGATTAACCATCGATAAATAAAGAGGCACCCTAAGAAGATTGATAATGCATGTTGTTATCAAATCACGCTTTTAAAACATACGTGTCAGTTTGTATGTGCGAGCGCAGATAAGGAAAACGCAATTCTCGGTATTAACTTATTAAGTTGTTATTGATACCCATTTGGTACAGTTGTTTGCACACCGGCGGACAGCGATTACCCAATTTAAACAACACGGGGTGACCAAAGGTTACTTACAACAATGTAACACATCTGCGTAGTTTGCCTCTCCACACTGATACTTTTCCGTTATAAATTCCACCACAGTTTTTATTAATTTTTAAGTACTATGTTACTCTTCGGAACCTATAGATTTACGAGTAGATTATTGGAACAAACATTAAATATGTTACAACCCTATTTACGGCATTTTTGTTACTTTCATAGGATATATATCCTACTAATGTTATAAATATGTTTGTCAGGATGGATGTTTGGTGCTCAATCACGTAGCAATGGCTCAACAGACTTGTATGTTGTTTGGCACACGTATAGTTAATAACCTGGATTAACACATAGGATTTATTTTTCTCCTGGGCAAAAGTGAAGTTCCTCTGAGATTCTAAGCTTAACGCGGGTGAAGTCGCATGAAGAAACTAGTATATTATATTCGTGGATAGTGGGATAGGGAGGTCGATTCTTTATTAGTAGGATCTTTCTGTAGTATACAAGCGTTGTTGTAAAGAACAGGAAACTATCGATAGATTCTCGATTCTCAGCGTCGATTGAAAAGGGAATGTTTCACATTAATTGTCAAGCGATAAAAAATAGTGTCGATCATGGACACTGGTATAATCGACTCAGTCTCGCCAGATGATTAGACATGGTTCTGGTATCATGCGCGACCAATCGATACGATAGTGATGCAAACATATTGCTTTACTTATTTATTTATTATCAAATAAAGCTACTTTCTCTGTAAATACATTTCCCTATAAGAGTATGTATTTGTTTTTAAAGATAAAATAGGTCCTGTTATCTATCATGTACGCACCGACATAACTGTATATGGTTTCGGTTTATTTTATTACACTGAAGTAAAGAATACTATTACACCGATGAATAGGATAATGTTTTTGTTTATTCATAAACTTATTTTATTGTTGTGTCGTTTTCTAATGCCTTATTACTTTTATATTTTATTTTGAATCACTATTTTCTAAGCATGTTCATTTTATAAACTTTAGCTTATATGGTACATAATATTATGTTGGTTACTACTCGTATTACATTATAGCACAATAATTGTCTGATCTTGCCTATGGGTTCCAATTTTTATTACAAACAATAAAACTTTGTAACTGAGCATTTATGAATATTTCTTTGAAGTTTGCACTTTTTTTTCTAGTACATCTTATTTCGCTAATGAGCTCATGTGTTATGCAAGTGATTTCACTGACAACGACCTGAAAATTATATTACTGTATGATGACATAGATTAACCATAATACAATCGTTTCATTGAACGGTTTGTTCTCTATAAGTTACTAGCTTCTGCCCGCGACTTCGTCCGCGTTGAGCTCAGAATATCAGAGCAACCTAACATTTTACCGGGATCAAAAGTATTCTTTATATTAATCCAGGTTATAAACTATATGTGTGCCAAATTTCATGCAAATCCGTTGAGCCGTTTTTACGTGATCAAGCAACAAACATACATCCATACATCCATCGTCACAAACTTTCATATTTATAATAGTAGTAGTGACTTTGAATAGAATTTAGTTCGCTTCACATCCCTGACTGTGGTCTCTTTGGACGATTATGTAGTGCGTCACTGGTGCGTGAATCAAACCTTCCTGCTAATCCATTTGTGCCAGTAGGAGACTGCCCCTCTCAGTGCGAACTCAGTGATTCTTGGCGGATCCTTATATACCAAAACTACCGCATACCAACAGTGTCAACTATGTTTTTTCGCCTTACAATATTTTTGTGCATTGTAAGTATTATTGTAAATGAATTTATACTTCTTAGAGTTATCCTGTTAAAGTCTCGTAACCTCGCAAGCGTATTATGCAAAATGCAACGTTTGCGTAATCGTTTTAAACTAGTTTAGTAAAGAAAGTTAAAATAAGTGAACTAAATTGCTGCACATCAAGCGAGACATTAAAAAACTAATATATTTTGTTTGGATGGTCTCGTATATCGGATCTGGTTCGTAACTAACAGAAGTTTGTGCTGATAGAAACTTTTTTTTACACTGTATAACATGGTAAAAAAGCATAGGCATAAGGCCCGCCTGATGGTAAGCGGTTATCGTCGCCTATGAGCGCTTGCAACACCAGTTCAAGGGTATCACTCGCACATATATAGTTAATTGACTAAAGACGAAAGGAAGGAAACGGAAACTAAAGACGAAGAATCCAGATTGACGATAAACACTAATATTCATCATATAAATGTTGCCCTAATGTGAGAAACGAACTGGTGACATAAGCGTAGCAGTCAGGCTTTCTAACCACTAGACCAGTGGTTTCATCATTCAATGACTGTACTGTACTGTGTAAATCATGATTAGATTTGAAATTCTCCTAATTGACTATATTAAACTGGAAAACCAATTAATCGATTTATGTTTATTCGGTACATCTAAAACTTGATCACCCTGACCTAGTAACACGTTAATGCACAAACATCAATTTACAAGGGTTTCATAATTAAATAAGTTGTATTTCCAGTGCATTGCAGTGTTAGTGATCGCGGTGCCATCAGGGTCTGATGTGAGGGAGAAGCGGGACGTCGTGGATTCCATGAAGAATGCTTGGACCGAGGTTGTTAAAACGCTCACCGACGCAGGAGACGCCGTGGTACACGTGTTCAAGCCCACAGAGAAAAGTACCATAGACAAGATGGCGGATGGAATCAAGAGCCTGGCGCAATAACCGGACCGGACCACCTATATACAATTACGAAGAAATGTCCATACAGGTTTTCTCTCACTTCATAAGATAGATATCTAGCTAGGCATATCTACTGTGTTAATTCTGTGACAGATAAATTTAGGTATTTAGTAAGTTTCAAGGCAACTACTATACTATTATACTTACTTTGACGCAATTGATCGCTTATCATATTAAATCTTTTGTTTTCGCTTATCATATAAAATCTTTTGTGGTCTAATTTTGAAATTAGTTTCAGTATGTAAAATGGATGACTTTGTTTATGTAGTTTCCTCGTTAAATTATGTTTTGATATTGTACGTATTTTAGGACATACAGGGGATTAATTAAGTTACAAATAAATACTTATAACCGATTTCTTCTCATTATTTTTATTATAAAAATACAATATATTTCAAATACGTAAAATCAGTATGCGTCTTTGTGCAAACTATGGTTATTACATTTATAAATCTTAAACACTTGTGAAAATGCTTTAGTCATAAATCAAGTAGCACAGTCTTTAGACGTCGCTTTCATAAGCAGATTTAGTGTCAACTTCATAGATACCATCTTGGTAGTGTTTGTCTGCGCTATCGTCCAAGATCTCAATCAACTTATCCGTGCTAAAGTGGAGGGCTTGTGGACTCTCTGGGTAATCCGGCCTCTTGTCGTACGAGTCATCATTATGTTTATGTCGCGATGGAAGGATAAATATACCAGCAGATATATCTTTCTCTTTCTTAATTTCATGTTCTTCATCTCCTGTAGTTTTCCTGTGTTTCAGATCCGATATGTTATACTGATATCGCTCCGACTTATGTCTCTCTCTAACAAACATACAATACGCAATCCAAATGATAACCAACGCAGCCTACGACAAAAAACAGGTTCCGATGTTAACGTTTGTAAACAGTACGCAAATGAAGGTATTACAAAAGGCACTTACCAAAACGAGTGCGAATATGAAACCGGCGATGTAGGCGACCATTTTTTTCTTAATATGGCGTGTATTTAATACGACCTTTTTAAGACGAGTGTTGCAAACGAGACTAGATTGGAACAGTCGCTCGAGCGGTCCCGTTGACGCATTCAATTAGTGCCAGTTGGAACTTGTAACTCCTTTAGTCGTGATGTCATTGAGAGCGATTGAAGTCGCCACAATGGATCTGATTATGGGACGTGTTTTGATAGTACGTCCACAAAAGATCCATACATAAACTGACCTCAATAATTTTAAGGCCACACCAGGACTAGTCACAGTTAATTCGGTCTCTAAAATACGAAAATAAGACCAGACACCAACACCGCCATATTTTCATCATGTGCGACAATGAACATAGGAAAAGACAGGTTATTTAACAAATCCCCATTGATTTAAAATTTGGATTATAATTTTATTTTCCATACCAATTATGTGACCGCTAGCATTTTATTTTGCTCTTGACATGGTGTTTACATTAATACATTATTTATGTAAGAATTTATTTATTACATTGCTTTTCATAAATTCATACACCATGTCCATTTTAGCCGAACCACAGGTCTAATTTTAATTAACAAATGCTAACTAGGTACTCAGAGGTTAAATAATAATTTGTCAATAAATTAACACATATTTATTTTCTGGGTATCTATACCATTATTAATAACAAGGTCGGCAAATACTTCAGGAACTTGACCCGAATGCTTAATCAACAAGGTCGTCACGAGACGATCTTTGTCAACTATTGACATGTACCTACTACTGAAAAGACACATTTGTAGACCTACTAATAGTAAGCCTAAATAATAATAGTAGTATAGTATTCCAAATAATGTAAATGCTAATGCGTATAAACAATAACATTTCTATGTTTACAATAAAATTGTTTATCTATTGGATTATACTTATGCAGCTCGGGATGGAATGTACCCGGAGAACGCGTACGGTTATGGGCTCACTACCTTTCCGTGCTCACACATATCTTTCTTCACTTTTTTCATCACATCAAAATATCTTCAGTTGATACTTCAACTACGTTTGAATGACGTCACAGATTTGCCTTTTCTTATGAGGATCTTATCCGGAAGGCATGAAGGTATGAAGTATTTTTTTTACACCGCCATGCTGGCGCAGAAGCATACAGAATGTTGGCTCATGTCAATATTCGATTCTACTAGCGCAATAGCTAAGATACCGTCAAAACTGGATACCGTGGAAACTTTTAAATTGCCTTCTTATTTTATTGTGTACATAATAATATTAGCTGTAAGTTTTCCTACAATGTTAAAATAAAATAAAATAAAAATACTTTGAAGGTTTTCTTGGTGACCATAGGACTAAATTCATAGGAAAATTTTAAATAAAAAATATTGAAGCGACAGTGAATGAATTGTTTTATTGAAGATATAATAATTAATATCTTTCTAGATGTATGAGTTTTCACTTGTTCCGAGCGAGACCTGAAAGTAAACAAAATATTTTTGCAGAGACATAAGCACCTGTCTATACTATAATATTATAAAGAGGAAAGATTTGTATTTTTGTATGTATTGAATAGGCTCCCAAACTACTGGACCGATTTCAAAAATTCTTTCACCGTTAGAAAGCTACACTATCACTGATTAACATAGGCTAGCTGCCCGCCCCGGCTTTGCACGGGTAGACAAAATTTTTGATATAAATGTCTACCCGTGCGAAGCCGGGGCGGGCCGCTAGTACTTTATATAGAAGTAATTATAATTCTAAGTATGAATTACATTCATCTTTGGTGATAGGTAGATGGATTAATATGGAAATTAAAATGGGAATGTTTCATAATGACACTATGTTCTTCTAAACTTCTTTCGTATATATTTATGTGTTGTTATGAATAAATGTATTTTCTTTCTTTCTTTCTAATAGCACAGAGCTAGAGTTACATCAAATTTTAATCGAACTGCAGTTACCGAAAAAACTGCAGTTACCGACCGGTATTTTTTTTATTTGGGTCGAACGTAACACATAAATAAAGGAGTTACTACTTTTATGCTGTGGGTGGTAAAGTTACGCCCTAGACTCATAGGTTTATACCTCTATGATAATAATATGTATTATAGTTATATCAACCTAGTAGGTAGGTACGATTGTTTATTCATTTTTTTTCAAATTCAAATTCGACTTTTATTTTATCATATCATACAGTAATTGCTTGCTCTGTGGCTTAAGACAAGTCTTTGTATATAACTTTTAAACTATAGAGATTTGCTGAAGACCGTAGAATATAGTCACTAACTAGATTTTGATTTAGTTAATTTATCTATTTAGTTTTTTAAATGTAATTCTTAACTGTTATTGATAGAAACATTTGTTGTTGTGTCGTGTGTCAGTAGAAAATAAACATTATTTCATTTTTTTCTTCATTCCTTACCTGGATTATCGCTGCCGCCATTGTCAAAAATTACTGAAAAATGAAATAAAATAAAATAGATAAAATCTAGTATTCTAACATAATCCTATGTACTATGTCAAATCTACTGCCAGCCCCTAAAATGTTTCACATTGCATTTATTAAAAAAAAAACTAGCAAATTGTATTTTCTTCCAAATGGTTTAGTTTCAATTACTTATTAATAACATTTTGTAAAGAGACATACAAGGTTTTAAAATTTCTCTCACATATTACCCAGGATAATAATTTAGAGACAACAAATTAATTACCTTGATGCTCGCCGTCGACAACGTGAACTGAAAACAAAACAAGTTACGGTTAAAACTTATAAAGATCAACTATCAACTTTGATGTGCACCTAATTAATAAAGATTTAAAGATACTGCGCATAATAATTCATCCAATGATAATTACCTTGATGTTCGCCGTTTACAACTTGAACTGAAAATAAAACGCATAACCGTTAGTATATGTGTATGTAAAGATAAAATACCAAACTCGATATAGTGCCTCAATAATCACATAAAGATTTGAATTGGTATATTGCTTAAATCTCAAACTTGGCATACTAGCTCTCGAGTGGGAAAAGTAGAAAATAGTCGTATTGTGCTCAAAATCACTTGGTACCTTGGTTATCCACAACCTGGACATCTGGAATGAAAAATAAAACAATCAGCTGAAGAAAAGAAAAAAAACATAATCAAACATATGAAGCATAACGCAAATAGCCAATAAAAAATATAATGTGGTCGATTCTGTTGTTCAAAATTACTAAACTTAGCTAATTTTAAAAGTCTTGCTATCCCTTTTTCATGTGCGGGGTTAAATAAGGATGGCGGTATTTTTAGACGTGTCAAATTGGTTAAGTTTAGTCATTTTGAACAACAGAGTTGGCACCAATATAAATATTAAAATATATTATTAAAAGGAGTCCCTTTAAGGAAGATAAAAGTTAAGGTTTTTAGTTTTAGGAGTAGTTTAAAAAAAATGAATAGCTAATAAAAAATATCTATCTGGTTCTCCGTTTGATATTGGTGTGTTCGATTCGATTACAAGCTGAGGCGATTTTCACAAATCTGTAGATGAAGTTTTGCTTCTTTTCTTATTTATAATTAAGAGTATTTTCAAGGCAATAGCGATCAACGTCTTGACAGCCGTCATGGTGGACGGCATGATTAATTAAACGATTGAAAAAGCTAAAAAAATATGGTATTGGTGCGAACATAATACATTTCGTATACATATAAGGCATTAGGGTTTTCCAGCTCACCTTCCTGAGGTCGGGCTGCTGCGATGGCAAACAGCGCGATCAGCGCAAACACAATCTGTTGAAGAAAATATTAATATTATTAAATCACACTGGCAGCAGGAACATCTTTCGGCTACGTTTCGAAACGTAGCTCAAATGTCAAAATGTTCATACAAATATTTAATTCCGCTTTACCCCGCCGCGGTGCAGTTAATTTTCACATACAAAAATAGTCGAAAGCTATACGAATACGCAGTCGAAAGTAATTCGATAGTCTTCCTGCTAAGGCTACTGAAATTAACCAGTTACTGGAATAGAGAACCTCCTCTTTTTTCAAAGTCGGTTGAGAATATTAATTGCGTTTGTTTGTGAATATTGGGGGACGAAGGTTCATTTTAAACTCTGTCCGGTGCGAGTATGTTTGTAATTTATATGGAGTTTGACTCCAGGGCCCAAGCTATGAAAATTAAACTAACAAAAGCGTTCCATTTCGTTTCTTGTGGCAAAATGGCACAGAAAGAAGCGTCATCAAAAGTAATGTTAATAAGTAGCATAATAATTTTAACGGGGCTTAAATCAGTGTTTTTCAAAGTGTGGGTCGCGACTCCCTGCGGGGTCGCAAAGCCTCTTTAAAGGGGCCGCGAAGCTTCTAAAGTGGAGTTAGGAAAGATACTAACATAAAAATCAAAAAGTTTAAAAGCTTTATTAAGTTAAATTATAGCTGAAGTGTATAAAAAAATAGTTTTTTGTACTCAATTATGTATTTATCCAAACCTTAAATATGAAAATGAATAAATATGTTGAATTGAATATTTGTCACAAAATAAAATACATAAAAAAAGCAACGGGTAGGGGGTCGCGAAATATTTCTTCATTGTAAAGGGGCCGTGTCATGAAAAAGCTTGAAAAACACTGATTTAAAAGATAATATGTTTGTTATGTAGGGTCGTATTTGCTGTATGTTTAGTTACTCACAGTAAGCTTGGACATGATGTGTCTTATATGTTCTAAGTTCGGTTAACGACTACGTATTCGAGGAAGATATGTATTATTATATACAAACGTTGGGAACAAATACTGATAGCCTTGGAGTCAACGACTGCTTAAAATTATTTTTGGTGTAATCACGTAGAAGTTGTTATCTTTGGAGAATATACAAAGAAGAGGGTATAAAATAATCCACTATCTCAGAGTATATGTATGTTATCTTTGGAGAATATACAAAGAGGAGGGTATAAAATAATCCACTATCTCAGAGTATATGTATAATAAACTTCATTTTAATACCACTAAGGTAGCAAACAAGTATACGGCCCGCCTGATGGTTAGCAGACACCGTAGCCTATAGCCGCTAGCAATACCAGGGGTATCATTCGCGCGATGCCATACCTGTTGTTGAAGAGCAGTCCCTGTGCTAGCAGCATTACTACAAGCGTAGTATATGCTCTTGGGGTACTGGCAACCTTATATACATACTCACCGCATATACGCATACGCACCGCAGAAACTACACTACATCAAAGTAGCGTTATTTGACTGCGGTCTTCTATAAGATGGAAGTACATTTTCCAGTCAGTCCAATAGCATAAGAATAAATAATACTGGGTATTATTTATTCTTATACGAATAGTCTGCATCGATTTTAGCGGAAATTTCACTGGCAGATAGCTGATGTTATTAGGCAATACTGATATAACTTTAATAATTACAGCAAATTTTATTTTTGAAAACAAAAAATGGTTCGGCGCAAAAAAATATAATCCTCGAAATTGTGAACAAAATAAACTCCACGCGTACGAAGTCGCCGCCGGCACAGCTAGTACAAAATAAACTTGTAGATATATTTGAGGTGGTTCATACTCTCGATGAATTTTTCAGTATAATAATCATAACATCACGAGCGTAAATGAAAGAAAGCACACAATGGTTATTTCCAGATAAAAATGGAGACGCCCGTTTGTATCTCCACCTCGCAGAACATTGCAGTCTAAGAGTGTAAGAGACTCCGAAGAAGAGTTGTGTTTCTATGGTGAATAAGGTTTCCAGAGCTCCCACTCAAATCCTGGGGTCTACAATGAAAAACGAACGAAGCTTTCGTTTTAACGGATCGTTTTTTTCTTACCACGGATATGTTTCGAATCCGATGCCCCACCAGCCGTTCCTCGGTGCGCCCATGCCTAATAATACCCCCTGTATTATTAGGTATCATATTCCTCAAAATAAAGTTTGCAAAGTGTCAATAGGCTACTGTTGCATTTGATCAGGCGGGCCGTTCCCTCTAAAAATACAATACAGCTTAAAATTTTTCGAACAGAATAAGAATACTGATAAGTATTTGATAATGTATGTTAAAGTTCACATGATAAGCTAATAGCAGAGTCACAGAACTCCAAAGATTATTTCAAATCTGCAAACAATTTCTTTATTTATTTTCCTTATTTAAATACGAAGTAGATAACAAACATCTCAAATCATCAAATTAATATGTGTTTGTTCGTTTTCTATGAGCTTCGTTATCCCAGATTCGAATATGATAAAAAATTGTGAGTAGTAGGACGGTGAAGATTCCTGGCAAAAACTAGGGTAACGTCATTGACGGCCATTAATTAGTATTTGCAAAAGCGATCAATGTATTTTATGCGTTGCTATCAAGATGTAGAATCGGTCGTAGACCAGGCACGCGACGCGTGGAATTATTTTTGACTTAAGCTAATAGTGCTGTATACCTTATGCATATTTAAGATAATAGACAGCAAACTGCCCATGACATTTATCATATTGTTTGTATGAGGAATGACATGGGCAGTTCTCATGAACTCAAGTGCATAATAAAAAAAAAATACACTCACCAAACAGCTTCAATCTAGATCATTCAGTCTAGAAAATTATGTAACATTTTACCTTCGACTACTTTTACATAGAACTTGTTCTGATTTTATTGTATTAGACATGCCATCATAGGAATTAAAGTCACTGATAAAAACCGTTTTTAAATAGTTTTGAAGACATCGTGGGGCTGTGGATGTTACTAACGTAACATCGACTATTAAGTCTCTCAGCAAAATAAAGACATTGGCATTAGCAAAGACTGCAAATACTGGGTTGTTGTAGGAATGTTTGATTATCACGTCTCTGCAAATGGGAGTCGACACTTCGCTGGGAGGTTGCACGTTCAATTTTATTGTCATAGCGTTTAGAAGCGATCTCGTCAGCAACTTTGATCTCGTCGCGTAGTTTTGTTTACGTATGCTGAATCAATTATTTTTTCCTTGTAAAAGCCATATATATAAGAATGTCCAGTGAAATAAATGACACAGTATTGGTAGAACAAGGAAACAATCCACAGCTCAAGTGAGTAAGCTTTAATATTAATATTTTAGCCTCGAGGCTGCTGATGAGATTCTTATGTTGATTATTACATGAGTTACTTAAGCACCCATAGCTTTCAAACGTTAATCAGATTACTAACCACTATTATTATTTATATTATAAAGAGATCTTTGTTTATTTGTACGATGTGGAACTAGACATTTAAATAAAAAACTACCTACAGTCTTACACTATACAAAACACTACTTACTTAGAAGTCTTGGGACGCTTGCAATAGCAGCATTATCATTTGTCATTAACGCCTTGCTAACATTATGTTGAAAACAATCACGGTGCTGGAAAGATAACAAACGAAACGTCTCCGTACTCGCAACCTAGAGCTTTGGATTTTTTTAATGTTAATTATACTCACCACATTACTGTGGTATGTAACACATACCATAATACTTCCTCATATTAGTTATCTAGCTGCAATCTTTTGAATGGTGGTACCTACCTCTCAGCCAGCTCCAGTTATGATGAATTAAAATAAATTATTAGCTACCCACCCCGACCGGCTACGCACGGTTGCTAATTAAATATTATAAAACATGTTCTGGAAAATTATTAACGTCGTCGCAATAAAACTGCCACACCGGAGCGGTTCTCAAGTGATGATCTTACACACAAGTGCATGCGGCACTTGATTTTTATTTATTTATTTTCCCAGTCATCAAATATGAAGACCCTGGTAGTATTTTGCGCTTTGGTGGCCGTGGTGGTGTCCCAGACTTACGACACCAAGTACGACGATTTCGATGCACAGGAATTGGTGCAAAATATCCGCCTGTTGAAAAACTATGGCAAGTGCTTCCTGGACCAGGGACCATGCACGGCTGAAGGCACCGACTTCAAGAGTAAGTTATTTTACCAACCGACAATATCTAGCTAAGATGTTACCTTAATTTTAATTGAAGTTTTCTAAATATTGCAAAATCTTAGCAAAACAAGGTGCGTGATTTGAAAACTACAGTGAAATTAATATTGTACTTTTATTCTTTATCTTGGATGCTGTCATAGTTCTATAATTTTGATATTGTACTATCGAGAAGAATAACCATTAAAGACATATCTGTACAGAATTAATCTGTGTTGAGCTCTGCAATAGGGCGCATTTTAGCTGTGTTGCTTAGCATTGTGCTTGACTTGAGGCCTCTATGTAGCCTTTGCCAAAATGTTGTAAGTAAAGTTCCTAAAAATATCGCTACGAGAGCATTATCTGCCCGTTATCCTATAGTTCGCAAGTGTTCAATTTCAAGCGTTTCCTATTAGGGTAATAAGAAATGTTTGAAATTGTATATTACTCCTGTTGTAACTTCAAATGAAAACTTTATTATTTTATTCTACAGAGACCATCCCTGACGCTTTAAGGACATCGTGCGCTAAATGCACACCAAAACAGAGGCAGTTGATCAGAACTACGATAAAGGGTTTCCAAACTAAGCTGCCAGAAGTCTGGGCAGACCTCGTGAAGAAAGAGGATCCCACAGGCCAGTACAAGAAAGAATTCGATGCCTTCCTTAATGGTTCTGACTAAACGGCATTTTACATAGAACATAATAAGTATTTGAGAGTTTATAGTTGCAGGATCAAAATTGTTTTTACATACAATTAGATATATTTAAAAACATCACATTATTTAAGGTTTAAATGTGTTAATTATTATTTATTAAAAACTATTTACAACAAATGCTTTTTTTTGTAATTTTGATTCAAAATAATTTTAAATATAAATTAATTTGGGGAACGCTGAAATGTCAGACACGCAAAATTATTCTACACGTGCTAAGAATCAGATCTTTTTAAATATGATTATACAGTTATAATCTGGTATCCAGTCACATCGCATGAGCTCAATTAAGCGCCAACCTAAAAAATATTTGCTATCAGATCAGAACGAGTAAAACATTTTAACACATAATATTAAGTTAGGTATGTATAAAATATTATAGACCCTTCTGTGACCTTTCGGGAAGCCGTGAAACAAACATTTTTTATTTATATTTGTTGTTTTAATTTGGCCCTGAATTAAATTCCATTACGTCACACTGAATGACGAAAGATTCCACTTAAGTGCCGCCATATATTATAATAGGTAGTATATGTTATATCTTGATATTTAATAATTTCACCAAAATTGCCGAATATATATATACAGCCACTGAAATTTGATAAAAAAATAGACGTAACTACATACAATCTACTCGAAATACAGCGAAAATAGTAGGGTAAGTTTTACCAAGTAAACCGTGGCTGGAATAATCTTTTATACATCGTTTGCCTTATTGACGCTCAAATTTGTAACTATAATTGGAAAGGTTAATATTAATAATACAATAAGAGTACGTTTACATAAGATAAGGTTACTGCTGCCGTTGTGTTGTATTATTCGTCGGCATCCAGATAACTGGACAAGACATCTCTTTGACTCCGGCGTGGAAAGTAGTTTGGGTTCTAGTGAGGTATGTAGTACTTATCTGTTATTTGACAAAAATAATAATTCTCCTATGCATATTTAAGCAAATTTTAGAACGTACTCTAAATTTTAATAAATTAAAACTTTGTTTGTGACTTGACGACACTTATCAAGATTGCTCAAACTTTTGTATAAGGCATCAGCTAAGCGAAGTTGATTTGAGTTTTTGAAAATGTGTACACAACGTTTCCGAGTTTCATCATAGAGGATTTTTGTTTTTTTAAACTCAAATTTCTTCAATTACATTATAGGATAACATTTTAGAGTCGGAAACGCGTGAGTGATACCTCTGGTGCCTCAAGCGTCCATAGGCTACGGTAGTAACCGCTTACCATTAGGCGGGCCGTATGCTTCTTTGCCACCTTACCACCTTAGTGGTATAAATTATATACCCATGCTGAGTCGTTTCGTGGGAACGTAAGATAAATGAAGGATATAATCTTTAAATCAGTAATTTAGTAATGTATATCTCCATACCTAATAGCCTAACATTCTCATTTCATACGATTTTTTCTATTCCACTAAGGTGGCACACAAGCATACGGCCCACCTGATGGTAAGCAGTCACCGTAGCCGCTAGCAATACCAGGGATATCACTAACGAGTTTCCAACCCTGTTCTTGATGAGGAGTCACTGGGCTAGCAACATTAGCCAGGCGTATCCTCGTGGAGCACTGGCAACCTCACTTACAACTGAAACTCAACACTTCATCAAAGTGGTGTTATTTCACTGCGGTCTTCTGTAAGGCGGAGGTACAATTCCCAGTTGGGCTCTAATATTAATGGGAAAACCTACGGGAGATCCGAATTCACCCTACCTGGTCTCTCTTTTTTAGTTCATGGTGTGATTAATCACTGTAGGTACTTAAGCTTAGAAAAACGCTGTTGCTTCAACCACAAGGCCACCACGGCTTATGAGACCTTTTAGGTAACCAAATATGATGTTCTAACTAATTAACTAAAAAAATATGTTAAAAAATGCATACTGTCTGCATAATGTTTTTTATTGTAAATAATAAATTTAATTAAACAGATGCACGGACCTCACAGAATTATATCACTCGTAACTACTTCACATGAAGGTAGATAAATTCGACATTTGTATGCGAAACTAGTATCTACTTGTATTGTTATCCTTCACATATTTCTTGAAAAAAATACACATTTTACATATATACATAATACCATAACGTATTGAATTTATGTTGGTATAATAAAATCGAAATCCTTAAGGTTTTAATTCAAAATTCAAAAAGATCTTTATTTGACTAGACTTTACAGGCAGGCACTTTCAAATCGTCAGAATCTACCACCGGATTCGGAAGGTCGGTTTTGCTGAGAAGAATCCGGCAAGAAACGCAGCAATTACTCTTTTAAAAACCAAAAGAATTACATACAATTTACATTTCAAATACTAACTTAACATGGATACCTATTTCTCAAAATAATATATAAAAAACAATTGATAACACAAAAAAATTATATTAACACATAGACAAGTATATAATTAAGAGTGTATCCATGAATTAATCTCGCTAGGAGGTTGTTTTCAAGTTCCCGATGTGTCCGTGGCAAGAATATTAATTCAACATTATGAGTTCCTCGTTGGACGAATGTTAATTACCGGCTATAATACGATCGTAAGCAATGTTTCTTATTTTCTGTCCACCTTCATTTTCTTACTACTGGGTTTCATCAAATTTCGCATTACCTTATGCATAGATAGACTCATGCCTACTAAAGAAATATATAAATAGATGCAACGTAGCTAAGCTTTTTTCGATGTAAATGCTCTTCCAAAATAATCTTCCGTCCAGTAAACCTTTTCCGAACAGCAACATTTTCTACAAAAGAGGTCATATACTTGTATAATCTCATTCTCATTCTCATTAAGTTTAAGTCTTAAGTTTCTTTACCAACGTTAATCATGGTCCGTTTTCAAAAGAACCCGACCATCAAAATGTTTTCATTTTTTTTTTCATCAATATTTACCCAACATAAACCAAAAAATATTTGTTTTAGTATATTTATTCGCTAAACCGAATGAAATACATTTAGACCATTCCGCTATAAATAATTAAAAAAATATAAGAACGGCAACACAGAGATAAACAGAATACATGGTTATGTAGGTACTAAATATACTTTGCATTTCGTATGAGGAGAACAATAGATTTATTTCAAATCTATGCTATGTGTTTATTAGCCATTCATGTCACAGGCAATGTTTTTTTCTTTTCGTATAGCGCATCATAATGTGATAAAAAATAAGCAAGTAGTAAACTCCTTTTGAATGTTGACTTTGTGTATGTATTCGAAGCCCAACGAGTATAAATACCACGTCAGATTTTGTATGACCTGAGAAGTGTTTAAAGTCTGTCTAAATAATCTTGTTTGCTGCGTAAATTCATAAGGTGAGGTCATTTTAATAATCAATAAGTAAGCTTACAGACAAATGAACAACTATTATAATTTGTGTTTTATATTTTTGTTGTCAATGTCAAACAAGATATTAATCACTATATATAAAAATGAATACCTATTTCCCTTAGTCACGGCATCACGCTTGAACGGCTGGACCGATTTCGCTAATTCTTTTATTTGTATTTGTTATTGCCAGGAGTTTTATGTTTTCCTTTCTAATTTCGCGATAAACTAAAGGTCCTTTTTGCTATGGTGTATTTGTCATATGAATTCATAGCTAAAGCAGGACATTGCCTGTCGGGTCAGCTAGTTAGTTATATTTTTCACTTTTTTATGTTAGTTACACTATGCGGCGGTAGGTTTCTTACTGTCGGAGGTCGACGAGGTGGGTACCACCAGCCCAGTGTTAGTTATTCCGCCGCCAGTTCGGTTTGAAATTCGTGGTAGAACTAAGGTCTCGAAGTTAGGAGCGCAGTGCAGTGTCATGAACTCACGAGAGACTTACGATTAAAGATAATAATTAAAATGTTTGCACATTATCACACAACGCCTTCTGGCCCGCAACTAAGCAAAGCTTGGGAACAAGTTGCTGATACAATTATTTTTTAATACATACGAATCATACGGGCGCTAGGTAAACACAAATGATAATCACATAAATGTTTGCCCGGCGGGACACGAAACCGCGACCCTTAGCGTAGCAGCCGGGTATACTATCCACTAGACGTGGATGGAACTACGTCTGTTTGCATGAGCGGACGTGTTTCATACAATCGGTTGAAAGACTTCTTCTTGTTATCTATAATAGTTGTATGTAAAAACACACGGGAGAGCAAACAGAAATTAAAAATAATTAAATCAATTTAAATTGTACCATATAATGTTTTGTACAGGTCATTATAGCTGGAAACATGAAGAGCATCATTGTGTTATGTGTGCTGGTGGCGCTGTCTGGCGCTCTCGCTGAAGAGACCTACACGTCGGAGAACGATGACTTCGACGTTGAAGCGCTGGTTAAGGACCCGCAAAACCTCCTCTCCTATGTCCACTGTTTCATCGATAAGGCCAGTTGTGACTCTGTAGCTGGAGATTTTAAGAGTAAGTTTTTTATTCTGAGGTACATTAATCACTTATAGAGATAGGTCTATTTCGGTTATCCTGTCACTTTAAAACCTATTATGACGTACGTGCGAGATAGGAGAGTATCATGACTTGTTAATGTAGTAAATTTTACACCTCGCATTAAAAACGCAGGCGATAATTATTTTCCGGAATTGCACTTATTTCAATTAGGCAGGGTCGCTCCGAATTAGACAGATAGTAGAGATAGATGTATTGGCCTGAGTCTATCATTCATGGTGTGAGGTTTCTAAAGGGCGAGAAAGGATTTTTGCAGAGTCTGCTATGCACATTTTAGAACCATGGCGCAATTTAGAACCATGGCGTGCTCCAATATTGCATGCGTTTTAGCCACATGCTTGTTTGCAAGCTTAGTGATAATGTAGAAAACTAGAACCGGTAGGTACTCGGTTACCATGTCAATAATATCAATATATCAGATATATGTAATATCTGAAGAAAGCTTAAACAATAAGCTTCCGGAAAATATGACGGTCGTCCACTTGTTGTCCTTAATTTTCAACTACCTTCATTAATTGTGTAATGAAACCCTATAACGCATTTTTATATGTTTTATGTATTTTTTGTAGGATGTATTATATCATCGCTCTGTTGCATTTACCATTTTATACGTGCAATAAATTTGGCCACTATTTATGACCTTCCCTCAAGTTTGTGCAACTTACGAATATAATTTTATTTTATTATGTTGTCTTCAATGTTGTTTATGTAATATATTAACAATTATTAAGAAACAGGCAACAGCCTAATAGGTCACTAGCTCGGGTCCGTGCCGGCGCCATTCATTGAAAAACTTATAGTTAACACTGACATGTGTTTATTCTATTTTCACAGAGGATCTCCCTGAAGCGGTGCAGCAAGCGTGTGCCAAATGCACGCCAGCGCAGAAACACATCCTGAAGAAATTCTTGGATGCTATTAAAGTAAATACTCCCAGTGGGACATTCGAAGAGTTCAAACAGAAGTTCGACCCTGAAGACAAATACTTCGCAGCTCTCGAAACCACCATTGCCAAGTCTTAAATAATATAAGGCCAGTATTTGATTGGTCATGATAATATATCGATAACGTTGTTAATGACTGTTCTAAAAGACTGGTGTCAAAATAGTTTTAAACATTAAACGTGTAATACCGAATGCACAGTTTATTTTGTCTTATAAACCTATATACATATGTACCTACCACCGACCCATACAATCTTTCTATGTAACCTTTATATTATTATTGGGCTGTCACCCGTGGTTCAAGTTCAAGCCCTATATAACCAAAGACATTAATTTATAAATAACATGAATGAAATAGTAACATGATAAATGTGTAATGCACTTATGTCTCATTATTTTTGTAATATCAACTTAATAAGTTCCACAATTAAAATTACACTTTTATTTACAATCTTATTTAGTTTTTCATAATTTTTATCGCATCATACATGAGAGAATATCTTCTATAGTATAAAAATGAATCGCTGAATGTGTTGCTAAGCGCAAATTTCTAGAGCAACTGAACCGATTTCGCAATTTTTTTTTATAATATTCCTCGAAGTACGAGGATGGTTCTTACCGAGAGAAAAAAAAAAAAAAGTGCCTGAAGCCTAAAAACGGGTATAAAAAATATTTGATAAATGTCTTCCCGTGCGAAGCCGGGGCGGGCTGCTAGTTTTTAATATAAATTGAATACTGTTCGTCTCATTGGTATTGTTTGCGTTTATCTAAAGGCAGGTATCCTATGGAAGAGATTTTCTGAAGCTTGGTAAGGAAATAATATATTTTATAGGATATAATATTTTTTTCCACCTTGTACTTTCATGTAGTCAGCCGAGGCCATAAAACTAGTAAATACCTGTCCATTCTCTTAATCTACATCCATTAATTAGAATCGCAAGTGTCGTTTATGTTTTAAGGCTTAGTTAAGACTATATATAGTCATATCAGTTGTCAGTCCCAGCGAGAGTAATCCATGGGTGTAATGTAATTACGAATTAAGATAGATTAGAGGTTGTTATAAATTGTATGTGTCGGTGGCACGCCAATGCATTCAACTTTATGAGTACCTACTTCATTGGACGAATGCTGTACTGTAATACGATTCTTAAGCAACGTATCGTATTTGCCGTCCACATTCATTTTCTCACTGCTGGGTTTCATCAAATATTACATTAGCTTATGCATAGACTTATACTTAATAAAAAAATATAGGTGCATCATATCTAAGCTCTTTTCGGTGTAGTTAATGCAATTTAAAAAAAAAAAACCGCAAGTCGTCTCGCTGGCAGCACTGAGAGATAAACTTAATGCATAAGTAGGCACTATTTTAGTTAGCATTTCGTATAACAATGGATTTATTTTAAAATCTATAATATGTGAAAATTATATATATCACGGGCAATGTGTTTTTTCTTATCGCAGGACATTATAATGTTGTGATAAGCAAGTAGAAGTAACTGACTTAGTGTATGTACTCGTTACTCAACGAGTATAAATATCTCGTCCGATTTTGTATGACCTAAGAAGGGTTTTAAGTCCGTCTAAATAATCATATTGTTTGCTGGTCTAATTCATAAGGTGAGGTAATTTAAATTAACAATAAAAAAAACAAAATACCTGTGCAATATGCACACCTTATATAATTTGTGTTGTTTTTTATTTACCCGACTACGGCGAAGTAAAAAGGACGGTTATGATTTTGCCCGGTCGGTATGTGTATATGCATGTTTGTGGGAATGTTTATTGTATGTACTTATTTTCATCTGTTTCCTCATCTATACTATACTATACTATTACTATATAACATTATATTTAATTATAAATATAATATAATAATAATAATGATTAATTAATAATATTATAATGAGGAAAGATTTGTATTTTTGTGAGTTTGTATTGAATAGGCTCCGAAAAAAATCTTTCACCGTTAGAGAGCTACATTACCATTGACTAACATAGGCTATTATATTATACTAGCTGGCCGGGCCGCTAGTAACTTATAAACTTCTGATCGTTATGTGACAATTGAGGCATCGTTGAAAGTGCTTTGATCGTCCGCTGGTTACGCTATATGACGTCACATTGAATGTGGTTACTAGAGGACATAATACTATGCATAAAAAAAATGATTGACGTTTTGGATATCAAATGAAATTATGTAATATTGTTAGTTTTGCTAGCGGGTTCGCATGTATGCACCCGATATATAGAAATAATTTCAAATCATCCCTCAGATGTGAGCTCATCATATATTTTCTTCCAAACCTACCTTATATACATAATATTGCTGCTAATGAGTGTGCAATATGCTAGCATATTGCCAGTGGCGGACCGGACAACAATAAACGGGAAATACAAATCGGAGGCCACCCAAAATTCAAAATCAGATTTGATTGGCGTTTCAGTATAATAGACATAAGAATCTGAAGATAAACCAATATTGTACCGTATATATTTTGTGCAGTTCCTAATTTTTAGAAAGATGAAGAGCCTCCTCGTATTATATGTGCTGGTGGCGACGTCGGGCGTTCTCGCTGAAGAGACCCACGATGGAAAGGTCAATAAAGCCGATATTGAAGCTCTAATTAATGACCCGCAAAAATTCATCGCCTTTGTACAGTGTTCCATCGATAAATCCAAATGTGACCCGGCAACTAAACATTTAGCGAGTAAGTTACTCTGAGGTACATTCATAACTCTTTGTGATGTAAATGTAGTATGCGACTTTTCAAAATTACATTACCGTCATCCGATGCTGTTTCCGTTGTCCCGCCATATTAAAACCGAATCCCCATTAATTCTAATCTAATTAAATCTTTTAATTCTATCCCGCGCTCGTGACATACGAGCGCGGGATTTTGTTTATGTAATAATTTGACATCTCGTTGCAATCTTAGTGATATTGTAGAAAACTAAAGTGCCCCCGCCAAGTCGAGCATAAAAGCGGCACGGCCGTACCATCCTTTTCTCATATTCTCTTCGTTGTGGATAAAACTAAAAGCCTGGATTTTCAGTAACCAAGCAGGCATTGTATACACACGGAATATTTTAAATTTCATTCAAATTAAACCAGTAGTTTAAGAATATCATTCACTGACTGGGGGCCGTTCATAAAATACGTCATACTAAAATCAGCTTTTTTTGACCCCCACCCCCCCTATTGTCACGCTGTGTCACAGTTTCTGTGACCCCCATAGAAATATTTCTTCACAAAAACTAAGACCCACCCATATAATCCCATAAAGTGTATAGGATTACAAAGTTACATTTGCAGCGAAATGAATCAGTGTACCGGTATATGTATAAAGAAATAAGACGACATAAAAAACAAAAAATGTGTAAACTCAAGTGTCTCAACTCAGTTATTCTACCGTAATAATCCATGTAATATCAAGTCGGTTAATGTATTCAGTCCCTACTTATGGGACCTTTTATCTTAAGTTATTACGTAATTAGCTAACATCTTATGGTGACCATATCTATATACAAATCTTTTATATTTTTCATTTATGTTAAATATAATAGATATACCTGGTATTCCTAGCACCTAGGCTACGGTTATTGCTCACCATCAGGAACGTTTGTGGGTCACATTAGAGGTGTAAAAAAGAACAAGTTTATGTAATATAATAATTAATAATAAGAAAAATCCTATAAGCCGCTAGCTGGGTCGGTGCTGGCCACGTTCCACGTAATTTAATATGTATTTAGTTTTTGATAAAATCAATTTGCTTCGTGGTAATGTCAACTCGATAAATGACACATATTTATTCTGTGTTCATAGGGGAACTCCCACAAGCGTGTGAAGATTGCACGTCAGGTGAAAAGGAAGTCCTGTTGAAATTCTTTAAGAGTTAGTTAGTTAAGAGAAGCATGCCGACTGAGAGCTATGAGGACCTAAAACAAGGGTTTAGCCCTATTACTATATTCTTCCAAGTCCTTGAAATAGTTGGAACATTATTGTTGCAGTATTTTACCGAATAATTTCTGATATATGTATCGAAAAGTGCTTTGAATGACTGTCTTAAAAAACTGGTGTCAAATTGTCATTATATATTAAATGTGTATGTGTGTGTTATTTTTATACATAGAATACGAAGTTTAATTTTATACTCCAAGAGAGTTCCGGCAGTTTCCGTCCGGCTACAACATCAGTTCATTGGTGACCGTAAGCACCACTAAAGCCACAGGAAACCTTCCGGCTTTATCATCAGTTCATCTGGACTACTCTAGTGACCGTAAACACCACTGAATAGTCACGGCGAAGCAAAATACGTTATTTGGTTTACTTGGATGACATATGTTTTTCTTCGTTTTTTTAATTTAAAAACGAAACTATTGAACCGATTCTTATAAAATATAAATGGGACCACCTCTGAAGTATGACCTACCAAACAAAAAAATAATCATCAAAATCGATTCACAATTGGCGGAGTAATCACACAAGGCGGGTAACAAATATACAAAAAAAAACATACAGTCGAATTGATAACCTCCTCCTTTTTATGAAGTCGGTTGAAAATAGTAACATGCAGGAACGGGCATGAAGGTCTCGTTGATGTCTTTTTCAGGGAAGTTCAATTTTTTTTATAGACGTATATTTTCATATTTTTTTATACTACCAGATATATTATATTAACTTGATAGATATATCACATAAAGCTCCTTTCTAAGAAGGTGACAAAGAAGCGTACGGCCTACTTAATGGTACGTGGTAAGCGTAGCCTTAAAGGAAAAATGATCATAATAATATCATCACGCTAAGTCCCTCACGGGGTAGCCAGAGGTTATAGAGCACTATTATTTATACATACTTTCCGTTGTCATAAATCATACGGTTATTATAAACAAATAGAAATACCTACAAATCAGTCAGTCTCTCAGACTATGTATTCCAGAATCTAACGAAGACTAATTGCTGCCATTTTTAACCTTTTTATTTTAACCACATCATTAAGATTTCCGCAAACGTAAACCATTTGAACAAAGGCGTCTAGAAGTCATTTTACGTGATTCGTATAATAATTTACCTTAAAATGACCTCTAAATTATTGTAACGAAAATAGTTTAGTTAATAATAGTACTGCTGTTTTTATAGGCGTATGCGCTTATACGGATACCAATAAACTGTACTCCAACAACTCATCCTCATGACAAGTATATTTGATTGGAGGTCACGTAATAACGGGCTTTAAAATAGAAGCCTTTGTGTGCTTAAAGCCATTTGCTTGATGCTACTGAATTCAAAACAATAGTCCGTTCGCTCCTGCATTTATCAAAAATGAAATCACTTAGTTGTTTAGCTTTTACGGTATTTTTCGTCTTCGTTTTGGCACAAGAACGTAAATATTACGATCGAAAGTATGATTATTTCGATATAGACCATTTGATAGAGAACCCTAGGCTGCTCCAAAAGTATTTGGATTGTTTCCTGGATAAAGGACCGTGCACGCCCATCGGCAGAGTTTTCAAACGTAAGTGCAGTTTTCTACATTATATTTAAAACGTACATTATAAAGAGACACATGTACATTGATTTCATTGATTTTTATTTAAATTAAATTGGAATTTCGACTACTGATAATTTTACTGAGGTTTAATGGTATTATGTTGGTCATGTTAGCTTGCCTATAGTTACTTATAGTAACTATAAAACTCATCTTTTATTAAACTATTAGTAAAATTATATTAGATATTTATATTAGATTAATGTGACGAAAAATAAAATATTTTGAATTCATACAAAACAAGTAATTTCTCAAATAAATAAATTGTAATAAATAATGTAATTGTTTCTGCGTTTCTTTGCATCAGAACATATTTAACCACAATCGGCAATTACAGAGATATTGCCAGAAGTGGTGAGGTCAGCTTGTGCCAAATGTTCTCCACCTCAACTAAGCCTCACTCGCAAGACGTTCGATGCCTTCAAGCAACTCTTCCCCGAAGAACATGCCGAATTGAAGAAGAGACTTGATCCCAGAAATAAATACTATGACAACTTTGAAAAGGTTATTGCTAACGCATGAGAAGTTTTTAAGAGCCTCTTCCACACTATGCTAGTATACGCGGTAAGTGTTGTTTACTACATTATCCTTGACAGATTTGCATACGATCGATGACAAGTGACAACTTGTTCTTTGTTTAAAATATTTTTTTCCTCAAGTCGACGTTTAATCACCATTGCTGAAAATGTTTCCGGGATTTTAAGCCGCACTGGAAATATAACCTAATTAAGTTCTACTTAACAAATTATGTATTTAATTTCTAATTATACTTAGCTTAACGACCTGGTCGGTATGGTGGTCTTGAGTAAGACCTGTTCTAGGGTCGTGGGCTTTATATGAACATAATGATGTATACGAATCGCCTACATGTACATACGTGTTCTTTGTGTAATGGGTATTTTTGTATGTTCTACTACTACTAGTGTGGGTCTGATAAGATTTATAAATCTATAAGTAAACATTAATTGCCGCATGTAAATATTAATGTTCCCAATTTATCATCACTTGAGAGCGGCCAGGCCGATTTGGCTAATAAATACTACTCATTGTAGTTCTTGTGGTTAAATTGTTGTGTTCGTAATTGTCAAAGAATCTATTTGTATGTGTTATTTAATCCACCTCAAAAGCCTTATATTTGGATTATTTGTATCCGTACAAAGCTATTGCTAGCATAAAATAATTATTACTTCAGATAATTAATTGCGTTGCGATATAATGTGTTCTAGTTACCTGACATGCCCCAGAAGAAGAGTAATACGAATTTAAAGTAATTAAGAGAAGAAAAGTTAATGTTAAAAAATTATATATATTTTCCTTTTACATAACAACAAGTACACTCAAGATTGCTCAAGCTTCCCGGTAATATGCAGCAACCTATGATATGTTTTGTTTATGATCCATTGGAGGTGACTGCTTGCATTTCACTGAACAATACTATGCAGGTCTTTCGGCGAACATTCGATTATTTTATAACGATTCGTATATGTTTTAGTAAAAGGTCGAAAATTGAATGTATAATTTACAACGCGGTTGACCTGCGAACCACGAAGGTAGTGGGTATATCGTCGTCAATATAAACCACTGTCGCTTTCTGCCACTGTTAGTTCTTTGGCTCCATTATACAGAGTAAAAGGTGGGTGAATGAACTGCGGTTAGAATGCAATCAGTGCCAAAATAATTTGTGAACCGTGATTATTTAACTTGATATTGTGAATACCTGCGGTAACATGTAATGTGGAGTTGATGATATTATAAAACCTGTTAAAATTGTTTCTGGAAGTGTCTCAGTTACTTTGTAGTTCTTAAAACACATTAAGACTAATTTTGATTCCATTTTATCAGATACATAAATACTTGTGTTTTCAATCATAAGTATCAGTTGGTCATCACAATCATCATTCAATTCACGTAATTCAATTGTCGTTTGTTAGTAAGCAGTTACTTTGTTGAATTAGTCATTAGACGTTTGGATCTTGAAGCAGCAAGTTTAATGGTACATATTGTTAATTGCAGAATAATTCAATATGAGGGTGCTCGTGTTTTTATCATGCTTGGCGGCGGCGGCGCTGGCTGCGGACACAGCGAAGTATAATGCTAAATACGACAACTTTGACGTCGAAAACCTCATATCGAACGACCGTCTCCTAAAGGCATACATCAACTGCTTCCTGGACAAGGGGCGGTGCACAGCTGAAGGTGCTGATTTCAAAAGTGAGTTTTTGTTCTTTATAAGGGCTTAGTCTAGAAACAATACCCATCCTACACGTATACAAACCAAAAAATTCTAGGTCCTTTTGATGGAACCAATACGTAGTTTCTATTTTATAAGTCATGGTTGTCGTGCTGGCCTTAATCCGAACATTGTTGGGGTCCACCCTAGAACTAATCCGAAAATCCTGGTAAACATTGGACAATTATGGAATATATATTTTAAGCCTGTTTTTTATCATCATAAAGGATTTTGAGGCACCATGTTAAGTAAGTTGGAACATCTTATGGAAAGAAATAAATGATCATCTTTAAATCTAGCTGCTATTTTGGTCGTGAGTGTTGTCGCAACGAATGTCGCAAGAGTCGAAGTATCAATACGACAGGTGCGAGCTTTATATTTACGTAACGTTGGATAAACCCAGCTGTGAGTGTTTGTACAAAGCAGGTCGAGGTCAAGGATGTCAAGAAGGAAACCACGAACCTCCTTACGAACCAAGAGAATCGAACATATTTCCTTGTACACAGCCTTTATGTACATACATCACTTATGCATAAGTTGTAAATATAATATTGACTTTGACTATTTAATAAACTTCGTGGTTAAAAATGTTGACTTTACAAAAAGCTGGATTTTCTTGAGTAAACTTTGAGATTACATAAACACTCACCTCGCTACTCAAACCTATTCTGACCCAAGTCAAATGCGTCATATACCAAAAACTAAAAAATATTATGTGTTGATGTGTATTTTTTCCTTATTCTAGAAGCTCTTCCGGAGGCTGTCGAGACGACGTGCGCCAAATGCACTGATAAGCAGAAGGCTAACATCAGGAAGGTGATTCAAAGCATCCAGCAGAGACACCCCAAACAGTGGGAGGAGCTCGTCCAGAAGAACGACCCCTCGGGCAAGTTCCGCGAATCATTCGACAAATTCATCCAGGGCAGCTAAATATAAGCTCTTGGTGGTAGATTAATAAGTTTTTCTTAAGTAAATAGCTTTCTACTTTCATTCTGTGGAATATATTGTGATCTTACGCTCTCTAAGGACATTTTGAAATTGTTTGTCTTCGAACCACCTCGAACAAAACTTATGTCATCAAAGATTCAAACTATTTTTTGGTCGCACAAATTTACTTGGTAGTTGTGTCGTTATTTATTGACAAATGGAATAGATTTTACTTATGTGATTGGATGAGAGACATCATCAAATTGTAGTGTTATTTATTAGAAATATCACGTTATTGACTGATATTGTAATAAACTTTTTAATTTTTATATTTAGCTTTCATTTTTACTTACCTCGCTTGAATTGTTTGGTCTCTATATATTTTTTTACTAACTTGTGACTTCATCTGCAGTGAAAGTGTAAAAACATTTATCGAATAGCAAAATCATTCAGTAAATGATGGTCCTGCATATGGGTGAAATTCATCAGTTCTCGGGGGATAACAACATAATAAGTATTCATACGTAGTTCTATTCAGCTGTTTTGCCATGATTATGCAAAAAGCATCCAAAAGCATGCAAAAAACATCCAAGCATGCAATAAAAAGTTTCAATTTTTTTGTACGATTAAGATTTTCGCTTTGTGGTCGTTGTATGTGCTAATGGGCTGGGCTACAGTGCATTTGGGTTTGCGTGTCAAGCCTGCGCTGGTGGTAGCGGCGTCGCAGTTGCGCCAGCAAGCGTCGTTGCACTGTGACGTAACTTTAATGGATTGTGCAAGGTGTCATATAATCTTCAGATCGACGCAACCGTTCCGCATCATATACCATTTTACGTCATAGAAACCATGGTGTCTAGTGACATAAAATAAAAAAACCTCTTGTAGTAATCAGAAAGTTGCAGTAATAGGCAGGTATTCTAAAACAACGCCCAGTCATGACTTTGAGTGGAGATTCAGTCCAGACTTAGTATTAATATTATGATAAGAAAAAAACTGCAATTTAAAAGCAACATCTTTTACGAAATAAGTTGAAACGTATAACAACAACAAACAAAAACTTAAACATTGCATATGTTAGAAAAAGATATAGACTGAAATAAGATAATCATTTTCTGATCTGCAAGTTGTGGTTAATTTGAAACAAAATTGATCAACAAAAAAATTTAATGATGCCTACAACATTTGCCTAGTTAAAATTAGGCAAATAAAAAATCTGTACCTGATCCAATGAGTGTATACATGGTACTGTTAGCCCGTGGAATTAAACAGGCTTTTTAAAAAAGAAAAGTTTATTAAACACACTTGGATTTGGACGTGGATAAATATCTTTAGGCAACCGCTCTGTTTGGAGGATGGAATCAGACTGACTGATGATGGCTAGAGCAAAGGGACATCGAATCATATTGCTGACAGTAACGTTTAGAGGGGTGTATACTCAACATTAACCCTTACAGATCTTGGGTATAACAGTACGTACATGTATTTACATACTCCGACTTCCGGTACTTACTTTTGAAATCTTCTGCATATTCTAATTCACAAGGCCCTTTGTCCAACATGCAGTTGGTATAGGAATTGGAGAGTGTATCATCAGCAAGGATCTTGTCCACGTCAATTTTGTCATACTTCTCATCGTAGCACATCGCCAGGGGTGCCGTTAAAGTAATCAACGATATTAATAATGTGTACATGTTTTTCTGTAAAAAGTATAGCTATTTTTTATCTGAATGACTGTCAAAAAATTGTTTGGATTAGAATGAAAGCGGGATGTATACAAAGTGATTGCTGAAATCTAGCTTGTTTCAATAATATGGCATTTCAAAAATATGATAACATTTTATTCTTCTAAAATAAATAAAGTATTCAATTCTAATTTTGAAATGAGTTTGAGTATGAGAATTTGTTTTCCACCAGGTGGCGGAAGAAAGAATGGAGCAGGTAATTTTTTTATATATGTTATTTATATGTGAGTTCGACAAATTCTTACCAAAATGATTTTTGTTATCCACTTTTAAATCACGTATATGATGTCAAAATACTATTCGCAGTTGTTTTATAGGCCTCACGACGGATATGTACAATTATTATAATTCCGAAAACATAAAAAGTAAATTGTTTTGGATGCGATCATAATGATGCATTGTTTGAGATCAAAATCCATTGACAATAAAATTATAATCGGTGCCTATATGTGTATTGCCCATGTGTAATCTACGTGTTGTAAGTAATATAAGTTATTAGTGGAATTGTTTGTTATTTTGCTAAAATGGTTTGCTGTCAGGTTTGCCAGTTTAGGTATTATTTAGGTTATTTTTCATATGTGAATAATTTAAACAAGCTACGAACATGTTTTACATATAGTAAGTTTGTTCAATTCAATTCTTTATTTAATGACAGCAAGAAAAGTGTATCATTCCGTATTTTTCAATATATCATGTTGCAGAGTAAATCCTCGTGAAAACGTCGTCCGGTGACTAGACCACAAAAGGCTTCTTGAATCTGTGGACATAATTTCACCAATCCACATACATATTTCTATGTGTCTTCATACTGGGAGACCAACTGTCTAACACATCACAACATCAGCCATTTTAAGTAATTTGCTTTTCGCAATAAACGAAAAAAATACGAATACATTATAATACTTTATTCAAAACATATTTTATGTAATATTCAAATCGGTATATTATTTTCTTCAAAAAATTTATAATCAAATCACTATATTTTCCACAGAATACCTTAACCACTATAAACAGATTTCCGGTTGTACTAGTATTTGGTTTTGTAAGAACAGTTTTCCTTGTACATAGCTGGTAATTTATCTAACTTGGTTATGTAAGAGGAACAAGCAGAATACGTATATATTTAAGGTATGGCTATGTTAATCACAGTCGTACAAAAATGAAGCTCTTCCAACCATATTCCTCTAGCGTAGTAGTAGGTAGTATTATCCAAACACGTATTACGTCAACCAAGAATATTATGTAAGTGGGATGTGTAGTTCAGTGACATTTTCTTCATTCTGTATTCTAAGTCTGAATTAACAACACCATTTCCATATGCTTAAATATTTTTCCAGAAGAGTATAATATCGAATACAAAATTAATATTCGTATATGTAAAAAATAATTAGTGGTTTAATAAATTAGTGATATGTTTTGAAAAACGTATTAAATTTGAAAATGCCATAATAACTTGGGGAAGGACATAGGCTATGTTTATCTTGAACTACGTGGGTGAAGCCGCGGATAAAAACTAGCATGAAATAAACTCAATATTCAACTGCAAGTATTTATTAATCCATAAACGTATGGTCCGTAAAGGTATATCCGGTATCAGCCAGCTTTTCCTTAATTGCAAAAAAATTAGATTGATCAATCGCTGCTAAGTACAAAGGCAATGAAGTCCTTTTCGTAGCTGCCCTTAGGGTCGTATTTTTCACAAAATTGTAGGAACTCCTCAGGCTTCCTCTCTTGTATGGCTTTAACAGTTTTTCTCAAGCTTTTCCTCTGGATCGGCGAGCATTTGGCACAGGCTGTTGCAATCACTTCCGGGAGCAGTTCTATAACGTCATTGTTTATTATGTAAATACAGAAAGAATGAATGAAAGAAAGAAAGAAAGAAAGAGAGAAAAGAAATCCATCATACATCAAAAAGTAATACATTATTTTAAATTTATGATTTATAAAAAAAAATATAATAATATAATATAAGTTCATCCTAAGATTAGGTCCTTTTTGACGAGACCGCCGCGCCGGTGTACCTGCTATGCTAGGGGTCACGGATTCAATTTCCGCCGGAGCAAACAACTACAAACTTTGCTTAGTTGGTGGCCAGATGGCGCTGGATAATATCCGAGCATGATTATTATTATTTTCGTTTAGTCCTCACAACCTGTAGTTATTATGTTTTTTTAAGAGTAGCGAGTAATGCTCAATCCATATCGTAATAAACTTACTTTTTAAATCCTCTGAATGCTCCACTTCACAAGGCCCTTTGTCCAACATGCAGTTGATATAGGAATCGAACAGTGTGTCGTCAGCGAGGATCTTGTCCACGTCAATTTTGTCGTACTTCTCGTCGTAGCACAACGCCAGGGGTGCGACCATGGCAAACAAAGCAATTAAGATAGCATGCATTTTTCTATACCTGTAACAAATGCGTTTGAACAAGAAAGCGAACGGTGGAGGTTTCATTATATTTATTATCAAAGTAATTCGGTAAATATTATGAAATCACGGACCTAGGCCAAGTGATCTTCATTATTGCTATAATAACCAGAATAAGGCGCGGAAGTAGATGAACCTCTACAGTTGGCTCGGTTCAAAGATTATACAAACAAGTCGACACATTCCCTTAAAATTTCATTAAAATAGGGATGGCAAAGTTAGTTTAGTTTGTGATTCTGTACAACAGAAATGTCAACAATAATTTTATTGTGGTGTGGACTGTGGATTAACTGAATGCTTTGGCGCCATTGTATCGAAGCCCAAGCACCACGTCATTTTACCCATCAAAACCTTACTACCCATCATAAATCAAGGATGAAACATAAGGTACACTTATGGTGCAAACTTACCAATTTTAATAAAAGAATTGTACGTCCAGCTTCGCCTAAACTCGATCCCAGTGGAACTATTTGGTCTGGAGTCAGTTATATGATGTACAATAAATAGAATTTCGCTGCTGTTTTATAGTCCAGACGGCGGAAATTAACGCTTATCTTAATTCCTAAAATATTAAAATAATTAGAGTGGGTTGCGATCATAGTAAGGTTTTGAGAGATAAGCTTCATTGACAATTATTATGTATTATTACCCATGTGGAATGACCTTCATGAAATTATTAAGTAAAACTGTTTTTACAAATTACATTTGTTAATCTATTTTCGAGTTTAGCATGCATAGCATAGCGTTTAACATAGAGCTTTTTATCATACAACATGCTTAATAAATTACAGATATTTTATAAAACATTTCTAGTGAATTTATGAGTAAGGTCTGCTGCATACCACTGAAAGCTAATAATAATAGAACGTACACTGGTGGTCCTTGAAAAGAAAACCAGAGATGGTAGAAATATTTGTGAACACCTGACGTTGATGTATGAAGCAATTGACTGTATACATTGCGTTGCATGAGGCGTCTGGCTGTCCTGATCCTAGTTAGGATAAAGTTCCTTATTAACTTATTGGATTGTTATCTATGTTATATTAATCAGGCGTCTTGATAAGGGTGATAATGACGTTGAAAGATTCCGTTACATTGATAGATATGTACATATATTTACATATATACAGGTAAAGTTTATAAAGGTGTGTTAAAATCTAATGTCCTTGGTTGAGCCATTGCTCCGCAATAGTAGACAGGCGCCTTCTTTTTTTGCGTATAACACAAGTCATGGCGGCCCGCCTGATACTAAGCGGTCAACCTTAACATAGTCTCACCACGCCAGCAGCATATTATTATGGTATCCTTACTACCAGTGCCACATATTCTCAAGGAGCTTTGGAAACCTTACTTACCGCATAAAGACCAGTATATCAGATCAGAGAGTAGTGTTGTTTCATTGTGTAATTTCCCTGGAAAGGGAAAATTATGAAAATTTTGATTCGATAAGCAATCATGTACAGCGCATAAGAAAAGCGACTTAATTTAGAAAATAAGATAGATTCAAATCAAGGTGTACATAACAAGTACATAAACTGTTATGTTTTAAAACAAAAGGCAATATTTAATGGGAATTGTTGTTTTTATTCACTTAAACGGTTAAAGGGTTAAAATCATTTGATCAAATTACATACAAGTACTTTCTTTAGAATCACCACATCCTACAGAGTTTTTTTAACATCCTCCATGAATTTAATCATTACTTGGGCATGTTATCATATCTCCCATTTAAACACCTCGCTACGACATGTACACTAAAGTCCAGTTGGCGTCCAGCGTTTCTGGTATTATCTGTGTTTTTTTTTGTTTTGTGCATTTTTTTAAAAGAAGTCTTCGACGAGGGATGGAATGGAACTCTTCAATGAATAACAAACATTATCTCGTATTATGCAATTGCTTAGTCAACAGATAAGGTGTACATACTTTGTACCTGGTAGAAATACTACAGACCTAAAGGCGATAATAACTTAATTAAATAACTTGTTTTTGATGTTGGCGTCTGATACTGGATTATTTACTTGTCACAAAGTACTAAAATAAGTTGAAATAGGTTTTTCGGTTAATAATTTTTCATAAAACATTTTATTTTCTAAGGTGCCCCTTTTTCTTTATTACCGTCAAGTTTAACTAATTTACAAGATATAAATCATACATTCTCTTCGCATATTGCCATATGTATATCCATCTCTTTATTAGCGGTTGGCTTATTTACCGTTTTTGGCCTGCGAAAAGGCTGCGGATAGTAATTAGGTATACAAATCAGAACAAATAACAGGTTTGAATAGCTAATTGTACGTACTGTTGAGGTGAAAGCGCTTTCATTGGAACAGTCGTTATATTGTAGCTGGCACGTAGGTCCTTCCCCCTTACCGAGGTATGATTTAGTGGTGTTAGTTAATTGTTTTTGCAAATAAAACTAGCCTTTTTCCATTTGGAATAAATTTACCTATCTATTAATGCACATGATGCATCAAATTTAGATATACATTCAGATGCAGAAGAATCTTGCGAACTTAGGACTGCATTAATTTTTGGGTTCCGTACCTCAAAAGAAACTCCATAATTTTAATAACAAAAAATATACTTACTATAACAATCTTACAAAAATAGAAGTTTGTGCGGAACCTCGGTGTGCGAGTCCGAATCACACTTGGCCGGTTTTAAAAAAATACATATCTGACACTGCACAAACACTTGCATTAGTGCGCACAAGTATAAAAAATACTTCTTACATTCATTTAAATAAAAAAATCTACCTAGTTTGTAACTGTTGTAAGTTAACTTAGAAAAGCACCATCAAAGTCGCAAAGTTTTGATATCCGTAAGAGAATCGTTGTCCTAGTGTGGTAAAAGTTTTCCACTGGAAGTTCTAACAGGTTCCTAACATCGTCTAAGCAATATAAGATCCTCTCTTATTAACCTCCTGCCTGCCTCCATATACCCATGAAATGAAACAAGTTTTTAATAAAACGCAAACAAAACAAGAGCAGTAAGAGCACACGGTGCATATTAGCCGCTGCTTTCTTTAATTCCGTTTAGGTTGTTTTGTATTCGTTCCGTTACATCGACCTCATCCTCATTCAGGACTGGTTTTAGAGTTTGCACCCGCTGTTAGGCTCGGATGCCGCCATAACGTCAGTGGCCGGCGCACTTGGAGGACAAACTTTCTTTCTCGTGAGTACAAGAGATATTTTTCTTAAAAGTACACAATCATATTTGTGATTGTGAAAGTAGACACGCTCTAACTGATTCTGGCTACATTGGGATTTGTTTTCACTAAAAAAATAATTATTTTATTGGAACTGCAGTTTGGAATTACTTAAAGATATATTTTTGTCTCTCAAATCGTCTCTCTATTTATTAATAAAAAAATAAAATATTTAGAATTTGACTTTAATGTTAATATAAGATTTCATTACAAAAAGAACGTATCTGCAAAATGTATCTGCAATACATTTTCTATAACACAGTGCTAAATTTTTCAACCAACATAATACTTTCTAAGGCACATTCAGAACGGAAAGTTTAAGTAGTGTATTGTCTACTCTGAGGTTTTAGTATGCACAGTAATGACTGTAAACAAACAACCTGACCTACGCTCAACTGGTCAAACGTGAATAAATTAGTAAATCTGTAGAAAATGACAGCAATACTTTGTTATTTTCATCAGTTCTTACTCTGAAATTCAAATTGATTATTCAAGTTACATATTCATTCACGTACAATACGAACGTTCTTTTGGGAACCCCAAATCGCAGCCTATGGACGCTATATCACAAGCTGGTTGCTGACCTAATGTTGAAAGGAATTATTTTGATACCTATGGGACAAACAGGGTCACCAGCGTATCGTCGTGGAGCTTTGGAAACCTTACTCCTTTCCGCTACGCAATGGTCTGTTGTGTTGTATGAACATTCACAGCTGAAATTTGCGTATTATACAAATAAGACAGGTACGAGTATATATATTATACGAATAAGCGTATTATACAAAAGGGAATAACGTCCTCCAGTGTTCAAGGGTTCCCTGGCTTGGAACTTTGGAAAATGAAATGAGAACGGTCTTCATTCGTCTTCATAACAAGTTAATGCTGATCCAACTATGTCTGTCTCTCCTTTTATGTAGGACATGAATGCCGGTTGGTTGTTTACAACTGTCGTTTTTACTTCCGTCCGCGTCTGGTTTGCTATTTTATCAAAGCTTACATTGTAAGAAGAAGTACCTCCTAAATATGTGCCAGCTTTGATGGAAATTCATCCGAGTCATAGAGATCATGTGCTGAAGTTGATACGGATTGTACGTAGCAGGGATGATGGTGTGTTGTGGCATTAAGATATCTATCTGTGTTTGTGTGCGTGCGTGTGGGTTACCCATTTGTTCTGTGTTCAGAAAGGCCATCCTTCGAATAATTTCTTTGATAACATTTTATGTGCTCATATAAATAGTTTACAAACGTATCATCACGATCTATTATTTCTCAAAAAAACACGTTTTAAAAAAATAATATAACTACACTATATTAATTGATACATTGGGTACAACCTCAAATGGGGGCTGTGATGGCCGCTTGGTTCAGTGGCCATCACAGCTCCAAAGCTTAATACTCGCACTAGATGCTGAAGAAGAACACCTAATATAGACTTGTATAATAAATCTACATCCTTTGTTACCAGGACAATATAAACATGAGCTGGTTACTATGGCTGTGCGTGCTGACGGTGGTGGTGTCCTGTTCCGCACAGAACAATCGCTACGAGAACTTCAACGCGAATGCCATAGTGCAGAATGACAGGGTACTTCTTGCGTACTATAAGTGCGTCATGGATAAAGGGCCGTGCACAAGGGACGGAAAAGTTTTCAAACGTAAGTTTAATTAGTTTTGAGAAGCAAACATAAACCTAGGGATATATTGGTGCACCCAGTCTTCGTCAGACATACAAAACAAAGTATCTTTTTTCCTATAAAAGTGTGTCCAGGTACGAAAGATGTGTGTGGAGTATCTTAGGAAAATTCCTTGCGTTTCTATATTGACTTTATAATCAACCTGAGTGAATAACTATTTCCTAGGTTTAATAGCATTCTATTCGCTTCTAATTGCCGGAGTTACGGTTAAAGTAATTGTTATTGGTATGCCATTCAAATATAAATTATTTCATATTTATCTGGTATTAATTCATTATAATCGTTTGAGATCTATGACATTGTACGGACTAATGACTGAAATAATCTAAAGCCAAAAGGATTTTACGAAATCGTTCACCTCTTTCTGCTTGCTGGAAGATTTGCTGAAATTACTTTTACAAGCGATTTTTTCCTTTTGGTAGGAAAAGAGGATATTGAGCTACTTCATTCCTTGGGAAGAAGGAAGCTTATACCGTCAATAATTGCTCAATTTATGAGTTTTCCATACAATTTGATAAATTTAGAAAAAAGCCTGCATCTATTTCTCTCTATTATGCTATTAATTATCTACTAATTACTAATCACATTATTTCTGTGTGCCTGAACAGGTGTACTCCCGGAAACCTTATCAACTGCTTGTGGCCGCTGTTCCCCGAGTCAGAAGATTGTCGTCCGACAGTTGCTGTTAGGGATCAGAGCCAAGAGTGAGCCACGTTTCCTCGAGCTGATTGAGAAGTACAATCCTGATCGCTCCAACAGAGATGCACTCTACAGATTCCTAGCCACTGGGGCTTAAGTTTATGTTGGCTAATAAAAATATAAATCAATAATTATGTATAAAAGGACACTGTTTGTCCAGCCTTTTTTCTGTAACTACTCACTGCCACTCTACTCACACTAACAGCTCACTCGTAGTTAGTGGAAGATATCTCTTGGTCGGAATTTAATTTGTGAGTAATGAATTTTGGTTGGGGTAAAAGTGAGTGAGCGTGGGTGGCAAAAAATTCTGTTGCGACCCGGTGACGCCGGGTTTTGTAGCTAGTTTTATGTAAGATTCAAGCCCAATTGACCTTATGGATTGGAACAATAGAAATCCTGATTTAACGTTAGTCTTTATGCTGACTGACTACGAAATCAAATTTAGCAAAAAGACAGGTACAAGTCTATGATAAAAAAGTGATCTCTTCAATAAATAAGGATTTCTGTAATTTCATCCATTTAATATTGCATTTATAAATTATTAATTTATTGTGTAAGTGATGTCCAGTGTAAAATATTATACGAACAGTATTTAATCTTAGTTTTATTGGCCGGTTACACCGTAGATATCAGGTTTTAGCCATTATAAAATAATATCAATTAATTATACAATGCATTTCAATCAACTAACTGCAATTATACATCCTCTGCACTGATGTTTACTGGTCATAAGATTTATATAGGGTTAAATACCATAGGTTTAATTAGTATTGACATGCGTTCCATACTGAGAATGCTTCCTATATAAATAACACTGATCTAAAGGTAAAGTCATATCGTTCGGAAGCTACGCGTTAACATCATCATATTGAGGGTAACCATGAAGACTTTGCTACTTACTCTTTGCTGCGCTATTGCCGTCCTCGCTCAGGATAAATACAAACCAATAAATGAAAATTTTGATCTCCACGAGGTCCTTGACAATGAAAGGCTTTTGCAATCTTACGCACGATGCCTCTTGAACAAAGGACCTTGTACTCCGGAGGTGAAACAATTAAAAGGTAAGGTAAAACCAATCTCAATCTTATAATATTTATTCTAAACCAAATTATTTTTAGATAAGACTAAACATAATAAAAAATAATAAGAAATTACTAGTAGCAACTTAAAATTGAAGTCTTAATATTATTTGTTACTACAAACAACCGTTATAAAAATTAGTTTTACTCAAAAGTCTGAACTACATTACTCAAGGCTCGACGAAAAGTTGCGTATGAAACCCATCCCTGTGAATGGAATTTCTTAGCTTCTTCCCAAATACTACTAAATGTATCATCAGTGAACTTTTCCCCGGCAGCCTCAAATACATGTCTAATCATATCTGGTGTTCTCTTAGTATACATGTCACGATGATTAATACCAAGTGAGGTAAATATACTGGGACTCAAACATGTTCTCGAGTCAGATTCTTGTGGAAGATACGTTCTATCGGCTTTACAGCATCCATTTGGAGTGATTGGATAGTCAAGGTCGAAGTATCTTCCTGAAGGCAGTCCCGCTCTGAATTTTCTATCAATTTCTTGTCCTGGTTTCACCATTTCAGTGTAAGTTGTCCGAAAATCAATACAATCAGCCGGTATATCGGGAATCTTTGGAATTTCAGGCGATGGTTCCCTATAATTTATAACATGAACAAAAGTTTTGTATTCGATTTTAGATCCATCAAACGCATTCCACATAGACAGTAGCGGCTCTATCAAATTAGGCTGAAATCTTATATAATAAATAGCGCAATTATTATAAACAGTGTCTTTAGGCAGCCAACATGTTTTATCTTTATCGTAATATTTTAATCTCAAATAAAACCCCTTGAAAAACGTTGCTTCGAACTTCTTAGATAAGCACTTCCTTAGAGTATTTAAATGTCCAAGACATTTCAAAAAATCTTCTTTGCCCTTGTTTAATTCACAAGTGGTAAGACATTCAGTTATTTTTCCCGGGAATTCTGTATGGATTCCAAAACTAAAACCTTTAGGGACGCAAGATATGTTGTTGTTTGGCGCTAAAGGAGCCCCGAGACTTGCCTGTTTAGTAGTTTGAATATTGGTTTGTCTAAAATTTATAGGCTTAGCTAAACTTGTACCCATTAGTATTCTGTCATCAGTAAGACAGCATTTCATATATTTACCTCTGACATCAGGGTTATCTCGCTTTCCGAAAGTTAAGTTAGGGTTAAATGACTCACAATAGCTCCGATTCGTTTGAACACTAGGTAGTTTAGATGCAGGAGTTTGGCCAGGAATGGGATTTCTAGGCATTATAACATCATATAATCTTCCATGAAATGGTGTTTTTATGCCTAATGTTGTTTCGTACATATTGAAACCCTTTGGCAGTGAAGGGACTTGATCAGAAATTTTTCCAACTTCTTTTTTCCAGTAAGAAGTGTATGAGGTATTTTTGAAATCTTCCACAAGAGTAAGAAACTTAGATTTAATTGGGGGATTAATAAGTTGAGCGACTTCTCCATAGGGCCCTGCATTGCGCATATCTAGTGGCGGTAAGTGGCGCAATGGGGGACCAGGAGAACGTCTGGGTAGAGGAATGATTGCGTCACTAATGAGAGCGTCTACTTCTTCTTGTAGTAAATAGTGTTTTAGGCCATCAGAAACAGTAAGTTCTGGTTGCGCAGTTGGTTTTCCTGCCGCACATACGTTCCGATCTCTTTCTATAAACATTGCGAGATTTCCTTTTCCGCCGCTTGTTTGAGAACATATTTTTGACATGCTTATATATTCAATTAAAGTTTTTACGTTTGATCCTTTTCTTTATTTATTGGATGTTAATTTGATTACTCTCTAACTCAGAGCCTTCGACGTAGCCTTCGACTAAAATTCTTATTTTGACAGCCTGTTCCAACTGTTCAAATATGATTGTTTTTTATTTTTTTAATACTAGCATTGCATACAAGGCCTTTGATATTATTATAATATTTTCTGTAGAAGTATAAACACCAAAATACAATTTTTATACATAGTGTAATATTTCCATATTTTTTATTTTTAGATAAATTACCAGAAATTTTGGAAACGAACTGTGCCAAATGCACCGAAAAACAAAAGAACTCTGGTAAACAGCTTGCTACGGAAATAATGAAGAAACATCCTGATATCTGGAAGCAACTCATTCAGGCTTATGACCCCAGTGGCAAGTATCAAAAACAGTTCGAAGCATTCCTTAAGTCTTAAAGAAAAGTCCAACATAAAAAATGTGCTTTAAATGCTATGTGTAGTATTGATGCATTTTAAACATTACATTAATTTCATTTATTCTATTTAATTGAAGTTTATTATTAACATAATAAAACAAAGCAAATTTAAGAAAACTGTTCTAAAAATAAAGGAGTCTTATTTTAAGTAATTGTTTCATTCTCATCATTATCTTCAGCGTGTGTTTGAGGATGGTGCTCTAGAGCCCGTCGAAATGTTTCATAGCACACCCAACCTTGAGAGTGATCCTTTTTAGCATCTTCCCAAACGGCATTAAATCTTTCGTCGGTAAACTTCTCACCGATTGCTTCAAAAACTTTTCTAATAATGTGAGGCTCGCGTTTTTCATACATTTCTCTATGGCTCACAAAACATAAAGTCAAAATGCTAGGATTTAAGCAAGACTTCATATCAGACTCATGAGGTAAGCAAGTTCTAGCTGCTTTGCAATATTCGTTTGGAGTGATAGGATAGTCCAAGTCGACATACCTACCAGAAGGTAAGCCAGCCATACGACTTGTATCTGGTTTCTGGTCAGGTTTTACCATTTCTGTGTAGGTGGTACGATAATCGAGACATTCAGGAGGCAAATCAGGTATTTTAGGTATTTCTGGAGATGGTTGGGTATAATCCATTACGCGGACGAAGGTTTTATATTCAATTCTTGATCCATCAAACGCCTGCCACAAGGACAAGAGGGGTTCAATCAATTTGGGATCGAATCGTATAAGTTTAGTACCGCAGTATGTATACACAATATCTTTGTGTAGCCAACCAGTCTTCTCTGTATCATAATATTTAAGGTTTAAATAAAAAGTGCGATAAAAGGTGGGTAAAAATTTGCTTCGTAAACATTTTCTGAGTGAATTGAGGTGTTTTAAACATTTCCTATAGAATACTTTGCCAGGATTTATTTCACAATATGTAAGGCACTGCGGGAGATTGTCGGGAGGCTTAAGTATACCAAACGTGTAGCCCTCTGGGACTTCACTGATGTTGTTATTGGGTGCTAACGCGGTACCGATTCTAGGTTGATTGACTTCAATGAAATTCGATTGAATTGTATTGACAATGGCCCGTCCTCCGGTACCGGAGACTACTCTGTCATCAGTCAAACAGCACCTCGCATATTTACCTCGCTTGTCGACGAATGTTCTATGGCCATATGTTACGTCAGGATTATAAGCCGGTTCGCAGTAGTTACGGTTTAATTGTACACCAGCAAAATTACTTGGAGGAGTGTTGTCAGGATAAGGTATTTTTGGCATAACAATATCGTAAAATCTTCCATGGTACGGAGTAGGTTTCCCAAACGTAGTATTCATATCAAATCCTGCTGGCAACATGGGAACTGGATCTGGGACCTTTCCCAGCGGTTTTTTCCAGTAAGAAGCATAGACAGTGTCTTTCAGATCATCAACTACCGTCTGGAATTTTGATCTAATTGGGGGATTCACTAGTTTTGCCACATCACCAAATGGTCCACCGAAGCGCTTGTCTAGGGGTATTGGATGTCGCAGAGGTGGAAGAGGTTGCGGCTTTTTCGGTGGGAATATGGTGTCACTACAGAGGGCATCTACTTCATCTTTCAGGAGGTAGTGATATAGAGAGTCGGAAACGCGGTCGTCGGGCTGCGCCGTCGGCAACCCTGCCGCGCACACCCGCGTGTCTCTTTCTATGAACATCCCGTTGTTGCCCTTTCCCCCCGATGTTGACCGCTGGCAATCTACCGGCATGCTTATAAAAATATATACTTATGTATCAAGAAACGTATACTTCATAATAAAACATATAAATAGTTTCTAAATATTTTTTGTTTGACAAGTGTTTGACATCGATGTTATTTTTTTAATAAAATGAACGTTTAAATAAAAACCTAAGGTACTAAGGCATCAAGGAGTCTTTACTACTAACTGAGCTACTGATTTAAATAAGATTATACTAGAAAAAAATTCTCAACGAAAAAACTTTTTAAAATCTCTTCATACTAATTGGAAAATATCTCAGATAGAAAAGGTGAAATACTTAACAGGAAATATGATTTTACACATTGGTACAATACATTTACTTGTAAGCTTTAATTTATCAGCTTATGTAAATACTATACATTCGATATACTTATACTGAAGTACAGTAAGCTAAATACATACATACAAAGAGGCTGCTGAGTTGACTAAAATATTCTAGTAACATTTCATGTTGAAAACGACGGGAATGCTCTTACAATTTGATAATAATTATTCAATCAATGTATTAAAGAAAATTCTGATACGGATAGGCTACCTAATGATAGCACCAATGGCATTATAAAGAAGCGTAGAATGTTTTCAAGTCTCTTTGTTTTTAAGTTCGATAAAATACACACCATGACTGAGTAGAGTAGTGCTGAGACTGTCAGCGAATGTGTCATAATCACCCATTAATATGAGTATCATGTATGTGTTGTTTGTAATGTGGTGCTTACAGAGGATGACAAACAAGTCCTTATAAACAACCGGCAGTTTCCTGCCCACCGTAGTGATTAACAAGTACCGTATAGACTTGACGTAAACTAGAAATATACTCATATTTTACGTACCTAACTACTTCGTTCTTTAAGTTCAGTTCAGTTGAGTCCTGTTTTAATATCCTACCTTAGTGGAAATAGAAAAAAGATGTGTTAACTGACATTATTTGGGTGTCTGTGTTTGACATAAATTGATGGTAAATTTAATTACCTTCATAAATGGTTTACTTGGGAACAATCTGAATAAATTACTTTTAATTTCAGAAATAATATTTTTTCATTGCGCACAAGCCACTGCTGACTCAGCTCATTAATCACGTCGTACAAACATTTGTTTGAAACACATTGCTATATTTTTCAGAGTTAGAATGGGTCGCGTAATCGTTCTAGCTCTGCTGGCTGTGGTCGCAGCAGACTTCTACAGTTCAAAATATGACGATTTTGACGTCCAGTCTCTTCTCCAAAATGATAGGATATTGTTAAGCTACATAAAGTGTTTCCTTGATGAAGGACCCTGCACGCCCGATGCAAAGGATTTTAAAAGTAAGCAGAATTTTTTGTCCGCCAGGCAAACTTTTGTCCTGAAGATGTGTAGATATACAAAATAGTTGAAGTCTGGTGGTGTTATTTTAAATTGAATCGGAAATAAATAGCCATGCGCATCACTGCGTTTAGTATATTATCCCGATTCTCAAGAAAACATCAACCACCCGTGTGTGTGGCTTGCTTTGTTTGATGAATGTCCCAAACCTTTAAAATTATGTATGGATTTGATAATGTTAATAGTTTACTTTAATTCTTTATTTACAGAAGTTATACCGGAAGCCCTGAAAACATCCTGTGGAAAATGTACCCCGAAGCAGAAACAATTAATTAGGCAAGTAGTGAAGGCCGTGATGGAGAGGCACTCTGCATCCTGGGAGGAATTGGTCAAGAAATATGACAAGGAGAAGCAGTACAAAGAGACCTTCAACATTTTTTTGCAAGAAAAAGATTAAGATAAGATAAAGAGAACCAAGCTGAGCTAACTTAATTCGAGAAGTGTTGAGATTCCTAAAGATTTCATTGTCTAGAATAACGATATATTTTTATAATAAAAGCTAGTTTTGATAATTTAGTAAAAATTTAATGGTGTTTTATAATATTTTTTACTCATATGCGTCACTGTAGATATGCGTAATAATTTGTATGCCCTTGTAATTATAGTTACAGATTTTGTGGATGCGACTGTCATTAGAGAGAGTAAATCATACATTTATATCTAACCCTAATTTGTTGTATCTACAATAGACAACACACACACATACACACAATTTCAAAAATTTATTAATAAAAATAAATTTCACTTTGGCGATACATTCACTTCGACCACAAACAATATGGTGCACCCCGCTACCTAAATAATTGCATAATCCAATTGCACAAAAGCAAATCTATGACTAATATATGCCCGTCTTTATGATTGCTTAGCGGCATTGATCTTGTCCTTGTATCGCTCCTGGTATATGTTTTCGGGATCATACTTGACCGAGAGCTCCTTCCACAGAGCAGGACGTTTATTGACCAGATGTTTAATAACTTTGTCGGATCCTTCCTTTTGTTTTGCTGTGCATTTAGAGCATTCGTGCTCAAGCGCGTCGGGCAGTGTTTCCTTCAAAGCTTTTCCGTCAGGAGTGCATCGGCCCCTCTCGAGGAGGCAGTCCACGTAGCCCTTCAGCAGGCGGTCTGACTCGAGAATCTCATCGACGTTGATGTGGTCCCACTTGTCGGTGTAGGTGGAGGCGCCGTGTGCGCAGGCGACCGCCGCGATGCATAGCGTAACTAGCAGCAAAGTCTTCATGGTTGAGCTAAACATAAATATTCGTGAGTTAGGCAACATCAAATACATATACATCAATACTTATATGGTCTACTAAGTCGTGCCCAGCGGTTTCTCCATGAAAATTTATAACCCATATTTTCCCAATTAGATGTTTAATAAATCCTGGCTTAGCAGAACAGCCTACAAGCTATAAAGAACCTTCTTGTCAAATTTCAAGTCAATCGGGTGTATAGTTTTAGATGTCGCGGGGAGTGGGTCGCTTATATATTTGTATAGGTTTATTTAAGGCGTAATGATATGTATGTACGTATTTACTTCGTTACTGTTACAATTATTTAAATTCGCGTCTGAGTCTGAGTTATGTCAGACTCAGACGCGAATTTGAATAATTGACATGAGAACTAGGCAATTAGGCATGTATAACGTTCGTTATTATTCGTAAGAACGTTCATAATTATCTCAAATATTTGTTATTTATTTGCATTAACTTTTCGTACAATCCACAATTACTTTATTATACTAAAACAGATAAGTTCCCATAAAAATTACTTATTATCCGCCTAAATCCAATTAAATTGTAAGCATAGCTAAAATTTAAAAGTAGATTTTCCATGATTTAACTCAGCATCAATGCTTTAATTAATAATCTAGTCTAGTGGTTAATTACTCGCTAATTAGGGTTCACGGGCATATGAGTTATACCTATTGTTTATTGTTTTGCCGCATATAATGCAAGCATTGTCATGATTGTCCAGCACTCATTAATTATTCCCATAAAAACTGGTGGGAACTTTGTGTTTGACTATTTACTCGACATTATACTAAGAAGATGCAGTGCTTGTATTTTGGACAAATTAAAATTGGTTACTGCATAGGATTATACAAAAAATGGGCTTATAAAAAAAAACGACTTATCATGTTATAAACTGAATAGTTTTGCGTTGATAAGACTGTTGTAAAAATATATTTGTTCGTATATACTTCTAAATAGGATGTAACCTCGGATACTACTGAACCAATTATAAAAATACTATACCACATAAAAACCGAGTGATAAAGAATACCTCTAAGGAATAATTATGCGCGAACAAAGTCACGGGTAAAAGGCAATAAGTAATTTACTTATAAACATTTCACGCAATACAATGATACCTATATATGAATGTGACTACACGCAAATGTTTGTAAATATGTTCTCTGTGCAGCTGCATGGGTTACATACTCGAACATTCACAATCAATTTGGAGCCGAAAATGTAAGAGGCAGAACATGTTGGCAAAAAAGTGTTTGTGCTATTTCATTTCTGGACAATAGTTCATTTAATTCACCTAATTTCACATTTGCAAGCTCAAGGATAGTATGTTCTAGAAAATGCTAGAAGTTTACACACAAACTAGTTGTTACACCCAAATAATACTCGCCCTGTAACTTGGAGTATGGCCTGCTCGCCCTTGTAACGAGGGTAACCAGGTGCCCCAGGAAATATTAAAGCTACTACTACATACACAAAGGGCAAGAACCGCGTCATCGTATCTGGCACTAGAACTATCTTACGGTGAATCGGTTTATTGATTCTAATCCCAATAGCTCCTAGTAGACCAAAATAAATAATCGGGAATGAAGGTCAATCATGCTGGATGGATCTCATTAGCATAATATTAAATACGCTTTAATTGTAATTGAACACCCGTCGTGCACGACAGTAAATTTAATTTGCTTACCAACAACAAGAATTCGGAAAACAATTATAATGATAATCTGAAGGGGTTTTCTAAGTATAATAAAAGATATAAGGAAGTGAATTGAAGAAAACAATCTGCGCCGTACTGTGCTATCCCTCAACGTATGCCATTGTTATTAATCGTCAACATTTTTTTTTAAGTTGACACATCAACTTTTAGTATGTTACTTTACTATCACCTCACAGTAGATAATATACTACGTACAACTACCACTCACTGGGCCTATCTAGGTAATACTGGTAATACCATACCCATATTATGTCCCATAGGATTACGCAGCACTAATCTTGTGTGGCACTGCAGAAGGGACGCTTACTAAAAAGTTATAGTTGCACCCGATTTCTTCAAGTTGTATCAAGAAAATATATGTAACAAGCATTAAACAAATGAACGATCGTACGACGACACCTGCATCAGTGCTTCATCAGCAGGAGTAAGGGATGCAGAGGATTGAATCTTCATGCATGATGGAAAATGATGAAAATGCGATATCGATTGAGAACGGCACCACTTTACACTCACCAATAAATAATTTGAAATGTCCGTGAGCACTGTTCGACCCTTCGTAGACCTGTGTCGACTAACTCGTTGCCTGGGAGCATTTATACCGCATTCACTGAGCACAAATTATCAAGCATTGTGACGACATCTCTGTCTTATAATAATCATCGGGACGAAATTATAAAACAATAGTATTGCATTGTACCTAAGTTTTAATTAGAAAATGTTTATCGTCTCAATGTCTTGTTCTATGTAACTGTTTATTGCTCTATATTACACCGTGGCTACATGACTTGGCATTTCGGATTTATTAAAAAAAATGGTACCAATAAGGTACAATTTCATTTATCACCATCATTTCATCGACCTAACGACTGTTGGGGTGTCACTTATATTTTGTTAAGCTTTATTCCGGTGATGAAAGACATGTGTATCACCAGCTAATGCTTCCGCAAGATTTATCTCAAGGCTTCGGAGACTTATTCGTATGCCAATTTTAATTAGTTTTAATACTTGTAACACTATGCACACATACCTTAGAGCACAATTCAGATCAGATTTTGTCATTTTACTTTCTACTTGTTTTTTTATAATATTGTGTTCTGTTTTTGTGCTTAATAAATAAAATAAAATAGATGGTTTTGAGGAGCATTCAATTGATTGCTCATTTAATAAGTAGGTCTCCATATTTAGCTATAAAGTAGGTACTTTTTATTTCAAAAAGTTATCTTATATGATATATGTGCCGTGGTTATTGAAATTGTATGATAAAAAATATGTATTTGGATTGTTGAAAATATCCAAGATTAAATGAAGTCATCGTTTACGCCTACTACGATTAAGACTTCTATCTGGAAATACGTGCTCAGAAAATACAACAAGGAGCTTATCATTATGCACCATTGTGTATCACTAACAAACAAATGTTACCACCGGTCGTAAGGGTAACCAAGCTGCTAGGCATCAAACTCAATGGTGTATTGTTGCGTCAATTGAAATCCTTGAATTAGTGCCTCTTACTTTCGGCACAGCGTGGGAGCTTACTTCTTTGTAAGTTTATCGGCTCAAGCTTACTTACTATCGGTACCTATACAAAGATACAATTTATAAATGTTACTTTCTAACCAGCTATCAGCAGTAAAGGTTTCGTTAACAAACATACTGAGAGGAATTATTTGAAGGCGCATGCAACGACAATTACTGACTGATAGTCAACACACGATTAATTAATTGCTCTATCCTAATCCAAAGCACTTACTTACTATTGGTTTTGGCATTAGGTCTAACCCAGTGTGATTGATACCCGATTATTACAGATAACTATTACCATCTGACCTTCACAAAGCATTTTACAGGGAAAATCAGTTACTCGGCTAAGTCACTTGTGAGACTGTCTGCTCACGACAGACTCAATCTGATAACCGGGACGCTCTCAGAGACACGGATGGGACTCAGATTGGTATGGACGGTCACCCATCCATCACCAGGCCAAAGTTAAGGTTGCTTAACTTCGCATATCGCTTGACAGACGTACTGACAACCCTGCCACGAGCCCCTCAATCATACAATTCAATAAATGCCTAAGTAATGCCTAAACTATAAAATGACTCGTTTGCTTTGTTTATGCAAAATAACCTTACATACTCAAAACACTTACCGACTTAAACATAATTTCCTTTTAGAGACTTACCTATAAATCAAAGCACAGGTAACTATATCAATGGTGATTTTCCATGATACACGAGGACCACTGTGTCCAAACTAGAAGAGCAAGTAACATGACCGCAATTTAAATGTACCAGGATAATATTTAATACAAGGGCAGCAGCCACAAGAACAGTTATTTAAACAAGCCTGCGTGAAGTCTATCAATATTTATATTACTGGCCTGGGATGTTATGAGAAAATCTTACAATTTTGTCAACTAATTCATAACAAAAATGTTGGATGTAGGATGGAACAGACGTGTTTTTAGGATTCATGTTTTAGAGAATGTGGCGAGTGGTAAACAAATGAAGGATGCAAGAGTAATACTGTTTTTCAAGATAACTGATAACACCACCAATGAGATATTTAGTAGTTATTTGTTTCATGCAGATGAAAATTGGGCAAGAAAATTAGCAGGCAAACGCAGGTGAGGTGGACCTGCAACCTGCGCGCTGAATTTTTCTGTTCCTATTGTTTACTACTAAGACATCTGTACCAATTTAATATAAAAATAGATGGTTTCTTTTTGTGTGTGAGGTGAGGGATGTTTTTATAATAATCTTTATTAACCGACTTCAAAACTTACACACTTACCTACTCACGACTTAAAAACTTGCTCTAAATTGTTTTCGTACATATGATATAATATGTATATCACCTCTTAACAGTACAAAGTGAAATTCTTTCCAAATTTGCAAAGTGATCTACAGTAACCGAGTAACGTTACTTGGGTAACGTTCTGTCTCTGGTTAGTCAGTTGTAGCAACAGCGACAGTGCGACACTAGGGTGTAAGCACGATATGCAATAATTTCGGTGGAGTACTGTAATAATTACTATTACTATAATGCTGGGTGCTGGCTGATGTATGTTATACTGATGCGAATCTGAAATCATAGTTTCTATTATATCATAGCTTTTTGTGAAATCGAGAAAAATATCTAGAACGTGTGACTTTGTGACAAAAAATGTCATTTCTTAGACGTATGAAACTATATTTGAGTTATTTTAAGAACGATTTGTGATGGTGTAATGTTAAAAATAGACCAATGTTTATTGAAACTTTAATTTAATATAGGAAAAATACAAATTACAAAACAGTTATTGTTGTTAACGCATGCATACACGCGATAACGAGGAGGTCCAGTCATGCTATGAATCACTTAACTAGTTGCGACCTCTAGTTTGCATGAATATAATTATTCGTAATCCAAGTATTTATTAGATTTTCCTACTAGCTAACTAGCGTTCTGCCCGAGTCTACATCCGCATGGAAAAGTTTTCATGAACACGGCCCGTAGCATATTTCAGGAGGCGCGGCGGTGGGAGCGATCCGCCTTGGGTGCCAGCAGAATGGAAGGGTGACACGACCTTAAAATAAACTGCTAGAAATACTAGATAGAGATTATAGAAAGCAGCTTATTATAAATACTTTCAGAGAACTTGATAAGTTTGTAAGCTTAATTTCAGTTTCACCAGTATGACGGAGTCCGTAATTGGGCGGTTTTCTGTTTTTGGTCGTTCGTTTTATATTGTTGGGGTACATCTAGATCATGCTAACATATGCTAGCTACGCCACCCTTAAGGTCGTTCTCTCTCCTCCTCGGTCTCTAAAGATTTAATATGAAGCAACAATACAGGCCCTTGTGGTAATAGGCCAGAAAAGTTCCAATAAGTAAGCGCGCTGTCTCTATGGCGCTGTCAACCAACTTGGTTATGAATACCTAGTTATGCAATTATTTCAGGTTCCTCCAACAGGGTAAACCACCCTTTTGGGGACTGTTTTCCTCACTTTCAAATATTTTTTTCATTTAACTGAAATATTGAGATTTATGTTTGAGTACTGTAAATATATGTAGCAGTATATGTATACAATACAGCATCGTTATCCCTTCATATCGTCACGCTGGCGATGGCCGGTGAACTGTAAATAACCACTCAGAACAAATACATTGATTGCTTACAAATGACCTCGCTAGTATGTGGTAAATTGACTAGGTAACCTAAGCTAGGTAGGAAATTGCAAGAAATTATAAAGCAAACAGACATAATGTTAATGTTAAACGTGGGTAATTAAATTCGCATTTCACAACACGCTTAGAACACAATAATGTTCTCATGTTCCTTGCACGTACTTATGTAATTAGTGTGTTACATTAAGATGATATAAGCGATATGTGGACAGCATAACACAAGATGATGCGTTATGCTGGCTACTTGGGGCGACAGCCAACTCATTCTAAGCTGGGGCCGCCGTAGCAATATGTACCTTTTATTTTATACTTGTTTACTATGTATGAGTATACTGCACCTGTTTAGTATTTTATACTAATAACTTGTATTCTGTTGTCATCAAGAATAATGTTGCTCTATGATGCGCTGTTCTGGCAGTAAAGAGACATCCCAGTTGATCACACATATAATACACGGTCGGCAAGATACCAGTAGTAATCCTGATACGCAAGAAACGCATTTGATTTACATGGTGTGTGAACTACGCATTAGGTGAAATACTGTCTTCAGAATATAATAATTATAAATATATAAAGGGTCGGCAACGAGCGTCCCTAGTCTACGGTAACCGCTTGCCATCAGGCGGACCTTATGCTTGTAGCCTTGGAAAAATCATTGTAACTTCTAACCTAGACTTACTACTTATCAGCCTGTGTCTCTTCACTGCTGAAGATGGGCAGATGGAAGTATTTTCCTATGCTAATTCACACGGAACAATAATTTCCAAAACCAACTTAGTAATATTATGGCTGGACAGCCAGAGAACCAGTTAAACAGATTGGTTACCCGGGGTAAGTATAGAAATAAATGTACATATCACGTCCCTGTCCCTTACGGGCGGCAGACAACGTAGACTGCCATTTTACTCTTGGAAATTTTGTACCGATTTAACTAATATTGTGTGCCATCTTAATGGTATGAAAAAACTACATTTTAATTTTTCACCGGTTGAACTGAAATAAGGCTATATGGGACTGCAATAATATGGTACCACGTTGTGACGATGGATCTGGAAGGTAGTACAGGAAATGCTCAAATACAGAGCATAATCCCGTTATTCATGTTCACTTCCTGAAATGCCAAATGAGGATATTTATGTAAATCATTATACTCCACATAATATATAATTATAAGGTTTAATAAATGACGTTGCATGTGACCTATGTATACGGAATAAATGCCGTCAAATGTAAGCTGACAACGTAAACAATTGCGCAAGTGCATGCAAGGGCGAAGGTTGTTTCAGCCACGTTGGGTCGCATCACTGACATAGCATTCAACTGTCATTACCAGTCACTCTCACTTCAATTAATCTTGTTGGATAGAATATTCTTCAATATTAAATAATTAATTTATACATGGAATGAGTAATAGATTTATCTCTCCACACTGACTGCTATTGTTAAATCACGTCATGTACTTGGAAGACCGGAAAAAACCACGACTTTATCCTGATGATTATTTGTTTCTGTTGACAATAGATCCTTGGTATATAAGAGATAAGGAAATGAAATGAAAATTGTAATTGTTCGTTCAATAAAGGACCCAATAAAGCAAAATCAAAAAACATTTATGGCCTATGTTTTAGGCCCTAATAAGGCACTTATGAAGGTCTAAATTACCACCAAGCACTTAAGAATGTCGAATAATCTACCATTGGTTTGGAAAAATATCCTTATGAGAAAAACCTAGCAAGAAGTGAGCTTCTTGCTAGGTTAATATTTACCTTTCTTAAGCTTAAGCTCTAGAAGCAAAAATTTTTGGATGTATTCCTCTACTCATCTGAATTAAAGGTTTATTGAAAAGACACAGTAGTTTGTTAGCAGCGTAAGAGTGGGTATTCAAGGAGCAACCAAACTCTTACCAATTGGCCGGAATATTTCAATGCCAGGATATAATCATCACGACATTGATAAATAAGACAATGGGCTGTTCTGATTGTTGACGAATTTTAAGATTTTTGTAATATTATATTCGAAAATTTGGCCTCAAGATAAAGATAGCCTTCATACTAACCTTCTCTGCCTTTACGACGTAATTTTTTTTTATACTCCTAATGTGGCACACAAGCGTACGGCCCATCTCATGGTACGCAGTCATCGTAGCCTTTAGCCGCTAGAAATACCAGAAGGGGTAAAAATAACGCGTTGCAACCCCTGTTGTTGATGAGAATTTTTACTTCGGCTTGAATAAACATTTCACATATTTTGTTTGTTTGAGTTTGAGAACTTACTGTGCTAGCAGCATTCCTACTAGCGCAGCGTATCCCCGTGGAGCACTGGCAACCTTACTTACCGCTGAAACACAGCACTACGTCAAAGTAGTTATTTGACCACGATTTTCACTAACGGAGGTACAGTCCCCAGTCGAGCAGCTCTAATTATAATGAGAAAACCCACGACTTATCACATTTCGTCATACCTCTCTCTAAAATTCTAATGTCTTCTTTGCATTATTCCGACTTGAGCTGTTTTATAAATAAACAATCAATATTTATCATTCGGTGGCGTTGGGAGGGAGCTACCATATGCGTATTTATTCTTTCTGTATTTAATGGCAACAGAAAAAGTATTCGTATCGTATTTTGACAATTTCGCCTAGTGATCAAATTCGACTATAATTCGAAATATAAGTTACCAAGCACTGTAGTGTTTTTTAATTATTATGACTTTTTTAGGGTTCCGTACCCGAAAGGCAACCAACGGAACCCTATTACTAAGTCAGGATCCGTAATATGTAGACTTTTGTTCGCTAAAATAGAGCAATTTAGTATTAAAAACTTATTATTTGCGGTTGGTGTAATAGCCGTGTCTAGGGATCGAACTGCAAAGTTAAGTTTGTCATTTAACCTAGTTTGTCTTTTAGTACGGAACCCTCGGTACGCGAGTCCAACTTGGCAAGCAATCAAATTGGTCCCGCGTGGCAAGCGACACAAAATAACTGACAACGTATCAAACGCATTGTACGCAAAACACACTTATAATAAAATTGTACGTAGTATATTATGTTATGTACTCTGAGCCAATAAGCTTATTATTGAAGAAGCATCAGTCGTTTCGGATACATTTCCCACTGGATCATCTGACCGGATCACATGACTGAATCATCATCAATTCGTTTTGGATACATTTCCCACTGGTTCAAGACTATTTTGGACGCTAACAAAATTATGTAAACATCACGGAAATGTATAATTAAACTAACAAAAAATAAAAATGTGCAAATTATAATTGAATCGGGTGCACAAAAACACTGCGCACTTAATAATAATACATATTTTAAGCATCATTCCCACCTTGCATTCGTTAAAAATATTTTAACTTTGTTTCAAGTTAAATACCTCTCACAGCTCATGCCCTTCGAGCGCCACTAATGGGCGCTCACGTGCATATTGCCAGTCTGGGACACGAAAACTCTATTGTTATATTATGTCGCCGGGCCTGTATACATAGTTATTTAAACCTACAGTAATTGCGTGCGTGGTTTCTTCCTTGAATGAATTATTCTGTTCATGTAATTAGTATGGACCACACACGTGGGCTTTAACATTGTCTTCATATTGTGATATAGCGTCGTACGGATATCCGGTGATTAGAAAAATATATAAAGAATTAAAAAAAAATATAAGATAGAAAACCCATGTTAGTAGAAATTAATACTTTTACGCAACTACCTAAGTACATACTATTGCATTACGATATACTAATATTGTATATTAAAATATGCTATTTATTACATGACCTTTGTTTATCCTACTACTTAACAACTCAAAAATATCATTGTTTAACTTCTAACAACGCTGCTCGCTAGGTATTCCTTCATATTAATGCTAAAAATATATTTTCAGTAAACATGATCATACTTCTTGTAGGCACATATGTTTTTATCAAAGTACTTACGTCGTTCTCGTATAATCTGGCAGTTTTCGTTAATAACTAAGTATTATATCAACATTAATATGTTTTTGTGTGTCATTTATAGCTCAGCTAGATGAAAAACATAATAACAATGCACGTAGTCTCAAGGAGAATTGTCCGAGTGGTCTTGGGAAAACGGAAGAAGTTGTAGGAATCTGTGTTTCCCCTTATTAAAAGTGTGTACAGGCTGTACGTAAGAATTACAACATTAATACAAGTTAGTCAGTAAGTCCGAGATTTTCTGTGTGCATTGTTTTTATTAGCACCGTTACACAAATTTTAGATCTTATAGAATAACAAATAACACACTTATATTCGCCCGACGCCAGTTACGAGTGTCAGAAAAATTTCAAGACTCTAAATTTCTCGTGTTTGCCGCATTAAAATGCCTAGTGTCATACATTCTAATGTTTAATGGAGTTTCTGGAGACAATCCATGGCAGTAGCAGATCGTAACACGCCTTTAGGTCAGAGGTAACCTATTGACCTAAATGATAAATCACTTGACCCAAAAGTCGTATTATGGCATTATTTACAAAGTTCCTATAAATCAGTCACTAAATGCAACTTTACTGCACATAACGACACCAAAAATACACATTAAAGATCACTATTACACAATTTACGACACTGCAAAAAATCTCAACCGCTCTGCCTAAGACCCGCCAAAAACTCCAAAATGAACGCTTCAGGAACAATATTGGTTTTTGTTGCACAAAATCGTCGAGATGCATCGCTTGTAACGATGTTACGTCACTACCTTCTCTCGCACCTACTTACGTACTTGTTATCGCATTATCATTGCTATATATGTGTATATACGGTAGCTTGTTAATATAATGTGATGGGATCAATAAATAATTGTGTCTAGCCTAAGTCTCGACGAGAAAGCGAGATAATTTATAATTCCTGTAATTTGATTTAATTATAATTATTTAGCTTATACATATTTTTAAGAACATATTTGAATAAATAATAATAACCATGAGCCCTATCGGTTGCAGCATTACAGGAGTTGAATTTTAATATAAAATTTTAGTTGTTAGTTTAGACAGTTCAATCGTTTGATCACCGAACTTAAATTTACCGAAGCGCCAAATATTGTTGGAGACGTAGACACAACATAAAAACGAAGAGCTCAGTTACTCTCACACTTAATTAGAAATAAGCTACATTTTCGTGTTAGTGTATTAAGGACTTTGTTCTAACGTGGATGTCTATTGGCTGATGCTTTTGCTTATGAATTGTATTAAGGCGTTTGGTCCTGCTGTATATCATTGTATAGATGCTTGAGCGCATTTGACACACGCTGACAGTGCTATTGCTTGGATGTAGTGGTGCTTCTACGGCGATTAAGATTTCTAGAGCTCCTGGAGGAGGCGCTAACAGTAAAGGGAAAGAACATATGTTGCTAGTACATAGTGAATAGAATTAATCGTAGATCAGGTTGGCAACGCGCTTGTGAGCTTGTGTTAGGGTTTGGTATCATAAGAAGATTATCGTTATATCGTATGGTGCTTACAAAATGTGGCGAATTTGCTTTGCGGCAAATGTACAACAAACCATAAAAATACTGTTGTTTCGTTCAATATATCTGACTGAATTCTAATTACTTATCACGTATTTAAATAAAGATGTTACAATTAGCCTTATTATTATCTAACACGAAAATGCTATTCAATCTGTAACACATATTTGTTTTTTTTTCCAAACGACCTGTATAACAATGCGGTTTTTATGCACCGAAGACAGATGAAATAATCATAATGAACTAAGCAGGGGCAAATTAGATGTTTTACCACCGACGACAGCCACTATATATACCAGTATGTGATTACACCAACGTCATAAGTCACTCCACGCTACTTGTGATTGCACTACTCATTCAAATGGTAGGTCGTACGCGCATTTAACTTTAAGGATTTTGTTATTGAGGATAACTCTTCTTTAAGCTTACATTAGCTAGGTCTGTTGGTAATCCGGTCAATGTGGAAAATTGCAATTTAAAGAGGTCTATTAAATTTTAAGTCTGCGTGCTGCTGCAAACGAGTTTTGTATCATTGTCTGTCTCTAAATCTGATTCATCCTACAAAGACAACTCCCTAATATTTCTGTGATAGATGATTACCTGAAGGTAGCCAGTTTCGTGTTGTGCTGTCTAGTTCGTCTCACCATCTTTTGGCTAAGACTCGATTGGCTGTGTCTTGGCAGTGTGAGCGCTAATAAAGATCCTCAGCCATCAAGTTTTGGCTAAAAGTATGCCTCCGTCAGCCTTGCCATAATACAATTTGGCAATCTTTGCAGCTTCATCGGGAATACTAGTATTGAAGTGTGAAAGCAAGTTTTACTCCCTAAGACTGTAGACTGCACTTCACTTTTTTTATTGTACATTGTATTTCGTTAGTTCTTTTGTTACTATCCACCGAAAATCAACGTACATACTTTAAACTACTACTATTTAAATAACTATTTCGATGTGATTACTTTATAGTACTAACATCCAGAAAATTTGTTACCAGATGATGAAGTACCTTATCGTGCTGTGCTGTGCCATGGCAGCTGTGCTGGCCGAGGAGAAGTACACGAGTAAATATGATAACATGGACTTACAGGAGGTATTAAAGAACGATCGGCTATTAAAAAATTACATCGACTGCTTGCTCGATAAGGGTAAATGCACTCCTGACGGGAAGGAGTTGAAAGGTAAATTGATTATATGTATAAAGCACTCTCTGAAAATTGTTCATCAAAAACTCGTTAGTCGGTGGTCCGGATCTCTTGCTCAACCTCGGCGCCACTTGACTTGTTTTTTTTTTTAAATCACTTCCAAATTACTCCACTTATTTATTGTTGTGTTACTATTGTGTTGTGTTACTATTATGGGTAAGGTTGTTAGAACTAACCAAGGAGGGCCTCTGCTGGTAGTTGTGAGGTTCAGTAATTCCGTAAGTAAGATTGGCTGCGCGTGAGTTATAACAGTCGTATAATTATACTTATAAATTCCGAGAAGGGATCCATTGCTCTCTCTGCTAATCCATCAAAATCAAAAAACACAGTCGCACTCGCATAACCTCGTGACATAGTATTATTGACATTTCGCATTGAATTTTACAAGTGGTTTTAGTCGCTGTTCTCTCAGGTCAGAAACTATCCTGTCAAATAACTTTTTAGCAGATTTTTCTTGCTAAAAAAAGTAAAGTATGAAAAAACATGTGTTATAGAGCAAACAAGTTGGTACGGACTACCTATAGATACCTACCGAGCCACGTGCGCAGTAACTTTTTTTGGTTTTGTATTAATAATAATATTTATTCACATAAAAAGTAAATATAAGAATGAAGCCGAGCTAGGCTCAAAGACCTGTATTACAGAAATCAGTGTCTTCTCTCAAAGGACATCATCCATGTTTCATAGAGACTTGGTCCAAATCTGAAAGTGCGGCAATATTTTTTTTGTATATTCTGTTAGAGCTTGTCTGTCTGAGCATTTATTACTATGGCACCAAAATTGGACATTACAGTACATTTAATTTGTATGAAAGTTCTGACAACAAAAAATTATGAAAATTCTGATTTTCAAACTCAAAAAAAATCGAGGACAAAGATCCTACTGCTTTGGTGCCATAGCAATATTTGTTTAGACGGGCAAGCTCTAACAGAATATACAAAAAAATGCGTTTGCACTTTCAGATTTGGACCAAAATGGATCTTTTAGTGACATACCATTTTATGTAAATAAATAAATGAACATTACTCACTGTATGCTTGAGTGGTGTGTCAGAAGATTGGTGTCGTGTGTGTGTCCCTATATCTGTGTGTTTATATCACCAAAGGTTCGGTTTGTTCATGATCTAGTCCTAGTAACCAATTTTTATTTTCTTAATTTTCATATACAAATTAACTGCTTTAAAATCATATTGTCGTCTGGCTGAAGCTGATCGTAGAAACTATGACGGCACAAAGGGTCCAGGTGTAGCTTAATGTAACGTTTTGTGTTCCAGATAACATGCAAGACGCTATGGAGACTGGCTGCAAGAAGTGCACCGAAGCCCAAGAAAATGGCGCTGCCACAGTGATAGCATTTCTCATCGAGCACAAGCCGGAGATGTGGCGCGAGCTCACTGCTAAGTACGACCCTGAGGGTACCTGGAGGAAGAAGTACGAGGAGCGCGCTAAAGCCAAAGGAATCAAGATCCCCGAGTAAATCAACCAAGGCTCACAACAAACAATAAAAATATTGACACCTTATAATTTCATGATTTTGTTTATGTTTTTTTTTAATAAAATATAATTTTCATCTAACAGTGTATTAATGAATGTGAGTGTTGGTACTTATTTGGGGTACTGGAGCGTTTCACACCACGCACGGTTCGGACCACGATGTAAATCGCCCAACTGCTCTTTTTGAATTGGGCCTTTCGGACCGCGGTGTGAATCGACCACGGTTATTTATGTACTGGGTCGATTCGAACCACGGTGCGAATCGCCCAAGTGTTTATTTCCGATGGGTTGATTCGGACCAATCGCAAAGGCTTATAAGACCCTTGTGTTACGAATGGTTTTGCACTGAACGGTAGAAAAACGTTTGACTAATCACACCACTGTGAAATACCACTACTTTGATGAAGGGTTGTGTTTCTGCGGTAAGTTAGGTTGCCAGTGCTACTCTGGGCTAGCCTATAACCGCTGGCAATACCAGGGTTGGTATCACTAACGCGTTGCCAACGCTGTTGTTGATGATGACTCACTGTGGTAGCAGCATTCCTACTTGCGCAGCGTATCCTGGTGGAGCACGCGGTCTTCTGAAAGGTGGAGTTTCAGTCCACGGGCGAATAACCCACGGAAGATCCCATTTCGCCCTACCTCTCTTTTTAAGCTCATTGTGTGATTTATCACTATTAATCACTGTAGCTTATAAAAACTCAATGGTACGAGCCGGGGTAGAACCTGGGCTCATGAGATGACAAGCCGTTGCTTCTACCACAAGACCACCGCGGCTTGATATGTGGTATAATTTATTTAAAAAATCTACCCCTTTAATGGTTAAAGGGGTGCCTAACAAAAAACCGAGAGGCACCCGCGTAAAGCCGTGGGGTACAGCTAGTCTATGATGATAAAAACTGGCAAGTGCATGTCGGACACCGCAAACACGTATTTATAGATGTTCACTAAACTGAGTGTTCAATCCTAGTACACGCTATGACATGTAAGAGAAATGATGCTTGGTACAGGTACTTATACGCTTTAAATGTTTAGGTTTAATGATGTTAAATTTATTATACTCTTGATAAACAATCTACTATAAAAATATAAACAGAGCTGTTACCCTTGACTTTCGTCGCAAAGTTTGATGATGGGTTGGTAATGTGCTAATGATGCCTCTTCTAGTATTAGAAGCGTCCATAGCTACGGTAACCGCTTACCACCACGTGGGCAATATGGTTGTTTGCCACCTTAGTAGTATAAAAAAACACAGCCGGAAGAAGGTAGGTATGTTACTTACTACAAAGTCCTCTCCCTTCTGGTCCTTGACAATTGAAATTTGAAAAAGCCGACCATGTTCGACACGAAAAACCTTCAGGCAGGTAATTTCAATTTCATGAAAAACCAAATGCTTTTTCATTTCTGAAATTACAGACTGACATGTAAATTTTCTATACATATCCCTACGCCAGTTAACCATTAAATCATGTCATTAAATACCTAGTGCTAATAAAGTAATATGTCAGTCAATAAATTGTTTGTATATACAAAATGTGAGTACATTTTGTAATTATTTGCCTTAATAAATTTAAAAAAAAAAATGCGACCACGTCGGCTTCGCATGGGTGCAATTTAATCATTCATACCAAACTTGTCCCGACAATCAAGAAAAACATAATGCCAAAGGTTTAGCTTTAAAGGATACTTAGAAATTTACACTGAGTACAACGAGGTAAAATTTTCATATTTACATGTTTACTTTACTTTTTTCCTGAATTAAAATATAGAACTTGCATTTTGTGTATATTTCTGTGACTCCAAACATTTTATGGCATTACATGAGATGTACCCCACATCTTGAGTAATGCCATAAAATTATTTTTCCATCCATAATGTGTACGATGATTATCTCTAACCTGAAGTTGTTCTTATTACAGAGGCTATATATACAATATACATACTCGTACACCATATACATAATATGTCTTTGCCGTACACCGTGTACGCAGCCTGGTATTAGAATTAAAGGAATTGGTAAAATGGATTCATAAATCACTGTTCTAGACTTTCCCAAGATCTTCCCCCCAGCCTTCTCGGCACTTCTCGTGACAGACAGTAGCACATTTATATTAATCGTAAATATAAAATGTATACCTTTATTTGTAGTCCAGTAACTCGCCGTCTCATAGATTCCGAAAGCAACGCGGCATCAAAATACTCCTGCTAATACAAAGTTGTTTTTGCCGCCGGCCCTGTTCACAAGTAGTGCGATATGTTTTTGAAACGCAAATAAATATTAGCTTGGTCTATGTTTGTAATAAGAAATTAATTAGAATTTTAAGAATGTTTGATATAGGTTTATGTAACATTAAATCCTTTAACAAAATATTATTAACAAAAGGTTGCATAATGTTTAACTTTTAATTATGTAACGCTTCCTTAATTTACTTCAATGTAATTCTATTTAACATGGGATAATTGATTTACGGAGCGTCATAAAGTAATAATTACTCCGTAGATAATTACGGCATTGGGGTTACAGGTTAAGCGTTTCAAGTGTTCGCTAAACAATAGGTTTTACGCAACTTAAGGTTTCTACCGCGCCCCCTGCGCAGCTAGATTTATAAATGATACCAGGTACCTATTAATCTTCAGTAGCATCAAGTTTGCAGGACAAAGTATTATTGTCAGTAATCGTATACGTGTATCTATTTTACTTGCAGATAAATATGTAAGTTCTATGCATACCTAATTTACAATATCATTTAAAAATATAGTTGAAATTAATTTTCAATAATTAAAAAGGTGTCTTGGCCAGTATCTTATTTATTTTAAATCATTATTGCTGGTGGACATGTACGAAAGCATGAGCGAATGACGTACAGGTCAAGAGTGGAATAGCGCTTTATACTCTGCCTTTGCAAATTCAAAAATTCATGTATATGAAGTTCAATAATAGAAAGTCATGGCCTGGCAGTTTAAAGAGTAGGCCTTTGTTCATCAGTAGATATCATTCGGCTGCTAATGGTGATGGTGATGATGAAAACTAAAGCATTCTTTTAATGTCTTTAGTTGGTGCAATGTTCAGCTTTCTTTTCACTTCAATATTCTAGCATGTGTCGCCTGATACTAGTGGTGACAGCCCTGGTGGCGTTGACGGCTGCACAGAAGTACACCGACAGGTATGACAACATCAACATTGACGAGATCCTGGACAACAGGAAACTGCTGGTCCCCTACTTGAAGTGTATCTTGGAGCAAGGTCGCTGCACTCCTGAAGGGAAGGAATTGAAAAGTAAGTACTTTGAGTATAGCTTGAAGTAGAATAAAAACTAAATAATATAATAAATTCTAATTGATAACAGTAAAATAGCCTCTCGAATTGTTAAGTGATATAGTGTATTCGTGGAGAGTTTTTGGTGGTAAGTGGAGCGTATATGATGTTTTTCAGTGTCTTATAAAATAGATGCGAGGCCTCCTGTGACAAGAGGGCTGGCGAATATTTGGCCCAAAGGCTAAGCATTGCAATTCCGCCAGCCTTCTTGGCACACTTCCCCGTGACAGTGGTTCGGACATTTATTTTACGTGTAGGTAAGTTTTGTACTTCTTAGTTTAGTTTATTTTAAGTTATTAATTCCTTGAGAAAACACGATTTAGTGTGATGAAACGCATGGTTAATATGGAATATATTCTATTAATGATTAAATTGAATAAAACTATTTTATAAGACACTGAAAAACGTCTTATACGCTCCACTTACCACCAAAAACTCTGTACCCACTTCAGTTACATGTGTATTCGTTGAAAATAGTAGACATAGTTATTGACAATATTTTGTTATATTTAATATTAAAAAATGTCTGGAATATTTTCTGTGATAAGTGAGTGTTGACTGTTCTATTACAATCCTCACATTTTTACAACGAAACGAGAATTCATGTAGTAGATGACTGCTGTACCACTAACGTAAGTGGCAATACGCAGACTCTTGGCAAAATATTTATAATAATCAGGCGCTGCAGTGTCATATAATTTTAGTTAGGGAGTAACTAAAATTATATGACACTAAACTACGGTTGAAACTAAATTAGAATTCTTAACTGATTTTGTATTTTCGAGATGTCAAGATACGCCTGTTTGACTACTTGTTAGAACGAATTGTAAAAAAACTAGTATTTCTTAACATTAAGGCAAAAAGTGCAATAACAATTCAATAAGAACTCCCTTGGTTTTACATACATATTTCCAGTTTTTTTCGTACTCTTAATAAATTATGACTACTGGCGTAGCCCAGGTGACAGATTTTCTAGGGTTCTAAGGGTCAGATCGGTCTAAAGGCCAGCGCTGTGCGTAAATATCGGGTAATTAGTGAAAGCTAAAAATAAAATTTGCGGGTCTGATCGGGTCGACTCCAATGTTACTTGCGGGTAGTAATAATGATTACTATAATTTCCAATCCATACCTTACTCTCAGTTATTTTTCCAGTTCATATTAAGGATGCTATGCAGTCTGGGTGTGAAAAATGTACAGATAAGCAAAAAGATGGTGCCAGAAAAGTGGTCAATTATGTCAAAGAGAAGGAGGCAGATTTCTGGGCACAAATCAAGGCGAAATACGATCCTGGAGACAAATTCAAAGACACATACGAAGCTTTCCTTGCAGCCAAAAATTAAATAAACAAATAAGGTACACAATGCTCAGAATATGAGTAGTTATTAAAAAATCCTGTCAAAATTTATATTTTCTTTATTCAATACCTGAATAGCAAAATATATGGAAGAACGTTGAATAAAAGAAAGATTAATGCATTCATTATTTTGTTTTATTTAGTACTAGCGGAATAGATAATAATTATACTGCGTACTGTATTGTATATATGGTGCTTTAAGCTGGGAAGAAATTTTTATCAACACTGGGGATAGCTATGCGGTACCATAAGAATAATTACTTATGGCGGTACTTCTAGGCATTCTTTGTCCCGATACGGTGATTCGTTTATTAATAACTTTGCGAGCCGTTTTTGATCTAAACGAAACATTTAATTTGGATATCGATAAAGAAAGGTGTCGGAACTCTTACACCTTTATGGTTTTTATTTCTTCCATTATTTTCATTCACTGGTTTCATTAGTCACGGTCGCCAGAAAATGTGGGGTACTCCCTTAGTAGGTTCAGGGTGATGGAGAATATGCCCAGGTAGAAATACGTAACCATTCATGTGTATTCAAATGATGACAAGGATTAAATTGTGTAGCAACTTTTTTTATTACCTTACCTATTCCACATTGACATACAGAAGAAACAAAATAGTAAAGAAAATAAATATAAAAGTTGAAACCAAAGAGCCGGCAGTGTTCTGGCTTCATAAAATTATTATTATTATTATTATTATTTTCGGCAAAATAGGTGAGGGGTCTAAAATTAATAAGATACTCGATATCACATAGTAAAGTTTCTAATTCAATATATATGAGACAGTAGCCTTTCCCAAAATTCGCCGCAACAGTTGTTTAACCATTTAAATTAAACACTGCCACCATCCTCCCCATCAAGGAGCTGCTGGTGGATTAAATTTCCACTTCATCTTATTGGAGTATTCCGTAATGTCTTGCCAGTGAATAAATATGCCTATATAAGTTCCGTTACGTCCTGCTTCTTTTCTTAATATGTAAGCTTAGAAATATTCATTTGTACTGGCGATCCGGGTTTGAACCCCTCTATGTATGATAGTATGCACCGCACGGCCACAACGGCTTTAAAATCAACAAACATCGAAACTTTCATAGTATATTTTTCACAATCCACCGGCGCGTTGTCCCAAAGGCTAACATTTAAACTACTACTGCGTACTGCGTAGGAAAATAAACGAATTACGACACGTTCTAAGAAATATACTGACATGCCACAAAAAGTCTCAACAACACATCTCACGTCATCCATCATACATCATTCTATTTGACAAAAACAAATACATAGGTATACCGCCATGTCTTTTTATTTATTTCTGAATCACATTGGATGTTTAGAATATCTTCGGTTATTACATATTCAAAACTGCAAATCTCGACTTCAAACCTTCAAACTACATAGTTTGGAGCTGACTCGAGTCAAATTTACTTATGCTAGGTTCAAACTTTTGTGTCGTGGTGTGTCGTGGCGCGCCATAAAGCAATCGGTTACTTACTTTTACTATGACTAGATTCACACTTGTAGGTTGTCACGACAGAACCTGCAAGTGTGAATCTAGTAACCGAATGCGTTATGATTATGAACGATTGCGACACACCACGACACAAACGGATGAACCTAGCTTATTACAATTGAAGCATAGATTCTATCTGTTAGTAATGATTGTTCGTAGTTTATTATCTACTCTGAGGTTATGTCAGGTGAACTAAGATCAACGACACTAAACTTGAGTCTTGTTTTAGAATACCGGCCTTAGAAGTGAGTTTTCTGAGGCCTAAATAGCGTTTCCTTTTTATTACTCCTCGACAACGAAGTAGAACGTATCTACAAAAATCGCAGTGTAATCTTGTACATTAAAAACACAACGTATGGAATTAAAATAACAATAATAAAAACATTGGCTTTCAAAACTGTTTAATTATTATAAATATACACTAATGCATGTCTTAGTTTGATGATACACCAAATCATTAGGTACAATATCTAGGCTTTGATGGTCCTCAGTTCATCTTCGTACTTGGTGACGTACTTGCGATCTGCGTCGTACTTGGCGGAGAGCTGTTCCCAGAGCTGGGGCTCTTTGTTGATGAGGTGGGCTAGTACTACCCTGGTGCCCCTGCGCTGACTCTCTGTGCACTTTGCGCAGTAGTTCTCTAGTGCTTCTTTGATGTGAGCTGTAATTAAGTTCTTTACATAGTATAAAATGAAATCGCCTCCGCTATCTGTGCGCTAAGAGGTTTTAAAGTACTAAACTGAATGTAATACACTTTTCAGCATTAGATAGAGTGATTTACGAGGAAGGTTTTTGTGTAATTCATTTAGATTTTATGCAACCCTTGCGTAGCCGCGTGTTAATATGAGTGGAAGAAGAAGCCATCGAAGGCCAAGGTCCAACTTTATAGACCACATACCCATGTACTCAGTGTTGGAAACGTAATGAGTACTCGGAATCGGTGGGCATGTATGAAAAGATTGATGAAGGTAAAATGAAGGTAAAATAAGCAAACCAGGTGTATAAGTCAAGAGTTAAATGGCGCTCTATACGAGGTAATTGGCGTAATGATATGTATGTATGTAAATAAAATATACAAAATCTATACTTATATTATAGGGATAGAATTTGTGTGTTTGTTTGTTTGTACGGTGTAAAGTTTGAAACAAAACAGTTTAATAAAATTTTCGGCTCAACAAAGGCTTGGCGCGCTAGTGGTTGCATTGTAAAATTGTATAGTCTACAGTGACCGCTTATAAAGCGCTTTTCAATAGATAATATCTCTGGTGGTGTTGTTGATGATGAAGATGGTGGTGATGATGGTGATTTCGCGGAGTTCATTCTGACGACCGATAAACTTATTCGCCTTATGGCAAGCGGTTACCTTTTAGAATATATATAGAATGATACATTCGGATAAATGAACTGGCGAATTTTAGAAAAACCCTGTATTAAGAAAAATATTGTATGATATAATAAATAGGGTCGGCAATGCACGAATCGCACCCATACCCTGTGTTGCAAGCGCCCATAGGCTACGGTAACCGGTTACCACCAGGCGGGTGGTATGCTTGTTTGCCACATTAGAGGTACATAAAAAAATGGTCCGTAAAGACTGAATACAATGCTAGTCCAATAAATTTAGATAATGTAAATTTAATAAAATATTGTCTAATTTCATGAGCAACCCGTTGAAGTCTTTTAAACAGAGTATTATTTCGGTTCTATAAAATTCTGATTAATATGTGACAACAATAAAATAATATTATATTGCAGTTGTGTCCTTAGAGAGAATAATAAATTCATAAGTTGTGAGAAGAAAAGTTCATTGCTAGACCTTGTCCCCGCTCAGCTGGAAGGTTATCATATTATCATAAATAGTCAATATCAGCTGATGATATTGACATGATTTGATGTGGTTTTGATTCGAGAACCGATCTTGCAAAATTTATTTAATCATTTTTACGAGCTGTTTATTTGAGGAATCTCCTGAAAGCAACTGTTAACTCAGGGTCGGAAACGCGCGAGTATTACCCCTGGTGTTGCAAGCGTCCATAGGCTACGGTACCCGCTTACCATCAAGCAGGCCGTATGCTTGTTTACCACCTTAGTGGTTTAAAAACTACATATTCATAAATTCGTATGGCTATGTCTCGGTGTAGGACGATTATAATATTATTGTGAAATAAGGTCCCGGCCGTGGATTGCCCAAGTGGCTGAATGCATAGGGTTCTTCGAGAAGGTTGCGATGAGTTTATTGCTGGTTTGACAAAGCGCAAGTGTTGCAAGTGTAATACCATAACAGCTGCTTACGATTAGGCGCTATGTACTAAAATAAAAAAATAAATATCTTCTAAAAATAGGCTTACATTTCAACTCCTTTCCTTCAGCCGAGCACTTCCCCTGATCCAACACACACTTGACGTAAGGCAACAATAGCCTCCTGTTGTCGACAATTTGCTTGACATCGACGTTGTCGTATCGGTCTGTGTATTTGTTTTGTGCGCGGGCGGCGGCCAGCGCTGCCATTGCGAGGACGAAAACCAGAGTTATAGAAGCCATACTGGAAAAAATAAACAAAGTATTTTGACTTGTCATGACGTTGCGAGCGTCCATAAGCAACGGTAAGCACTTACCATCAGTCAATTTAAAAGAAACTGAATACCCAAATAATAGTAATATTTGGAAAAAAATTTACAAAAAGTTAAGGAATTTTATTAATTCTTTTTAATTCACAGAAACACACTTAAAGGTAACCTGAAACCTAAGGTAGCCTGAAACTATTATTGTTCACTTTTCATATTAAGGAACTAGCGACCCGCCCCGGCTTCGCATGGGTAGACATTTATATCAAATATTTTGTCTACCCGTGCAATGCCGGGGCGGGCAGCTAGCCTATGTTAATCAGTGATAGTGTAGCTTTCTAACGGTGAAAGAATTTTTTAAATCGGTCTAGTAGTTTCGGAGCCTATTCAATACATACAAAAATACAAATCTTTCCTCTTTATAATATTAGTATAGATGTATACCCAAAGTACGAAGTCCACGCCTCGGTGTTGAAGTATATAAAAAAGAATAAGCAATAATGAATAAATCTGCTTGTTTTTACTTTTAAATGGTTCTTGCTCTTGAATTTAAATTTTACAAAACAAAAATAGAAGGACGAGAAAAAGAGTCGAGCTCCGACTTAATTAAGTTTTTAACTTACCTTTTTATTCAGTCTTTATATAAGTATATGTATTAAAAACACGCACGAGTTCACAGTCCAATGATGCGATTATGATTCGGAAAGTGTCAAGTTGTTTTTATACTTATGGCGAGAGGCGATTATAATCTTCTGAGATGGACGGCAAAACTTGTTTAGACGCGTGTAAATAGTCTATTGACTCGGGTAGAAGGTAACATTAATCGATTTTTAAGAAACTTATTCAATTTTTTTATTTTTATTTATTTTATTTATTTAATAATTGCACGTGTATACACACATTATACAGTGCTTATAGCTATAATACACACCCTGTAGGGTCCAGCAATTGGGAGGGATACGATTTTTAATGTTCACTGTACAAAATAATTATCTATCATAAAAATATCTTTTTTCTTATTAAGGTTTCATCAATAATAACCGCACGCAACGGAAGGAACCGTTTTTATCCGGGTAGATAAGTATAACTCAGAATAAAGAACGCTGTTATTGTGCTGGAACTTTACGATTGGTACTTATTATGGATATTCAAACTCTAACACATACCTGCTAAGTAATCAAAAAGTAGTATGTATTATATTATAGCCTTTATTTTTCCTTTAAATATATTATTCTAAATTTATAAATTATTGTATTTTCTTTCTTATTTGTCCCCTTAGCTTAAAAGCCTCCTTCATCCTTTTCCTCATTTCCCTGTCCTTTTCTGTGAGCATCCAGTTCCTTCCTGCCTTATTATGTCATCAGCCCATCTTTTCATCTGCCTTCCTACGCTTCTTTTGCCTTTGGTCCCGGCCACTTGGTTGTTTGGTGAGTCCATCTGTCATGTTTGTATCTTGATACGTGCTCGTATAAAAATAGTATAGTTAACATCAAATAACACCTTGTATATTCCGCTTTCCTATATATTATTTAGGAATATTTTTAACCAACATAATCAGATCATTAAAGTTCTATAGATAAATATAAAGTCAATATTTTAACAAATAACTAGTCTTAAATATCACATATTTGATTACATTGATTTTATTATAAGAGCGGAGTTCCATGCCGCGATGACAAACGCTCTACGGAAGCAATGTTTCTAGATTTACCTTTAATTATCCTTATTTTAGACTTATAGAAGTATATCTTGTCCTTATGAGGCAAGGTTCCTAGTCTTAGTTGTAGTTTCAAAGAAATCTTGATAAACTGGTTTGGAGGTAATGGTTAGTAGTCAGTAACTACCGCGGTAACAAATAGAGTCTTTGTTCCGAATTTCCGACAACAGATGTTCCTACGCATGGATTAGTTTTCCTAGTTCTTACTACCTACGGGGAGCCAGGTGGTAGCACGGGGAGGCAAGTTATTATTTGTCAAAATAAAAAATACAGTGCAGGCCTTAATAAGGCACTTGTCTTATTAATGTCTTTTTTTACGGTTTCGGGGAAAACCCGCCTGTGTAGGACCGGCACAAAACTCAGTGCTTTGTTTTTACATTTAAATAAATATAACAAAGTCGGGTTGGCTAGCCAACGTTATTATGTTAACAGTCGCGATGACCCCATTGACCTGTATCACGTAAGTATCTATCTAAAGAAAAGTCTCATTTACACGGTACGTAGTGGTAATGTAGACCTTCATAAGTGCCTTATTAGTACCTAAACTGAATAAATGATTCCTTGATTTTGATTTTGATTTTGATAGTGCTTGTTAGATTTAGATAAGTCTGCAGCAAAACTGTAAATATCTTGTGAATCTTTTTTATAGCTACTCATAGGAACCTACGTCTTTCATAATCGTTAAGAGGTCAAAGCTCTTTCAAGTTTAACAACCTAATTAAGATTGAGATTGCTTTAAGCAAAATATTGTTCTAATAATACGTTGCGGTACGTTTTTAAGCATGCGACTTTTTATATTATCAAAAGAGAAGAAGTAAAATACATATAGGAAACTGATCATTGTAACCACATTTAAAATTGATTTTATAAAAACCAAGTACCTATGAGGAAGCGAGGTAGATGAATAAGAAAAAAGCAAAAAGTTACAAGTAAATTATATTTTAAGAGATTATCGTAGCTAGGTGACCGATTAAAAATTGAGAGCTGAATAAGGACACTATAATTAGGGTTGCCATCAGTTCCATCAGGATTCAGGACAGTAATTGAAATAGTTTATGATTCCTCTGTCTCGAGAAGTCCCGGCAAACATCACTAATGCTTAATATATGGCTCGATTTCTTCGAAAATTACAATTCGTAATCAATGTTTTATTAAATAGTATGGGAGCGGTGGGAAGAATCTAGTTTTGGTGGTTGTACCACGAGGCCATCCTCAAAAACGACACTTTAAAACATCAGTGTTGCAATTTTATAGTGTGTTAAGAGCCCGCTCCTCCGTTGCGTTAGTCAGTCGGCTGCCTGCCACATAATAATGGATGCATATTTGGGATGTCTCTAAATTTCATTTTTTTTTATTCGCAACTTACGATCATATTGATCAGACTCCGATATGGCAGCTCTACTAATAATCTATGGGTGCAGAATCCAAACTTCCACTCGAATGACTCACTTATATTAATCAAAACGATAAAATCGCACTTAATTACACAGACATTATTATAATATAAAAACTTAATTGTAAACGCATGAATTAATCGAAAAGAATCGATATACCAAATAGAAAAACTGGTTTGACCAACCATCACTGCCGGTGGTGTGTTGTAGTAGTCATATGTCAGCTCCCTAGAAAGATGGAAACACATAGAACATTATTGATACTACAACGTGTGATGTGTCTATGAAATCCTGCCGTTCCAGCAAGAATCATTCTAATATATAAAAATACATATAAAGATAAATTAAAGTTGCGTGTTAGCTTAGTGATACCGACTTCAGTGGGCGCCTTATTGCTGCCTTTTAATACTAACCTACGTCACAGTTTCCAGAAACGAAATAATGAGGAAATTATGTACATAAAAACAAGCAAGCACTAATATACTATTCCCATATTCTTTTGTTAATTTCAATCATCATCAGCTACCTACCCCACTGGTAGTTCTGTTCAAATCAGTCCAACCATTTGTATTTTGTTCACAATTTCATGTTATTTCATATAAATTAGGCCTAAGTTACCGCGTTAGAGCATCAGCTACCTGCCAGTGAGTCCTGGTCAAACTTTGGCTTAATTTATTTTGGTAGAATAATTAAGGTTCCGCGCTGATGGGTCATACTATGAAATTATACGAGAAACTGTTTGAGACAGATATCACCAAGAACACATTTCGAGCCGACCCCAAATGGTTGGGGACAAAGGCCAGGGAGATGAGGAGTTGAGGTTCTCTGCAAAAAATATAAACACCCATGTAATTGTGAACATAATATAAAATTGTGTTGTAGGATTCCATTAAATAAATACATACATACCTAAATGTACATACAAGAGAAGTTAAATCAAATAGCGAATTATGCGTTATAGGACCCTAATCGGAAGATGTTGAGTAGAATTTCCATTCAGACATAGAGAAAAAGTATATTACCTTAAAAAGCCTGGTGGCCTTGTGGTTGAAGTAACTGCCTGTCATCTAATGGGCCCAGGTTCAAACCCCGGCCTGTACCAATGAGTTTTTATAAGCTTAAGTAGAGCGTAACTAGATAATACGCTGGGCTTTGTATTGCTGCTAGCACAGTGAATCCTCATTAACAACATGGTTGGCACCCCGTTAGTGATACCCGTGGTATTGCTAGCGGCTATAGGCCACGGTGACTGCTTACCATCAGGTAGGCCGTATGCTTGTGTGCCACCTTAGTAGTATAAAAAAATATTTTTCAAGGGAACCTTGAACCAAGTCAACTACAATTTAAAGACATATCTATTCATTTTAATTGATCGGATTACATTGCATATTTATTTCAATTCTAGTTTATTTTTATAATAGGGTTTTTTAAACATTTTTGCAATATCTACAAAGTTGATAAAATCTATTTAATTCATTTAGATTCATCTTATATGCATAGGAAACAAGTCTCTTGAGGATAAATAATTAAAATCAAAATGTTTAGAAAAACTGTTTTATTACTTAGCATTAAGAGCCATTTGTATAAATGTTACTGTTCATTTATGCCTTGACCTTGCGAAGTTCGTCTTCGTATTGCTTGGCGTACTTGTTATCGGGATCGTATTTGGCGGTGAGCAGCTTCCAGTTAACATCGTCGTGGTTGATGAGGTGGCCAATGACGCGGCGAGTTCCGTCCTGCTGGGCCTTCGTACACTTGCCACACTTATTCTCAAGAGCTTCCTGGACGTGTCCTGTAGAACAAATAAAGAGTCATTCTTAATCAAGGTATTAAGTTAAACAAATAATAAGTTTGTAATAGTAAATTCGGACATTTTATTTTGGAAATACAGCAATACACACTCTGTGAGAATTTCAAGCATCTACCATTGTTAAAACCATACATTATTTATTCCTCCGAATCCTGTGATAGATTCTAACGACATAAAAGCACTTCTTGAATGTATAGTCAATTTCAAGGGTTTTGATCTGGTTTAACATAAATGCATTCATGGACATCCTTCAGAATTGTATCTATTGTATTTCTTTTTTTTATGCCACTCTGTTGGCATACAAGCATACGGCGCACCTGATGGTAAGCAGTCACCGTAGCCAATAGCGACTAGCAATACCAGGGGTATCACTAACGGGTTGCCAATCATGTTGTTGATGAGGTCTCACTGTGCTAGCAGCATTACTACTAGGAAACCACGGAAATCCCAAATCGCCCTACCTCTCTTTTTAAAAGCTCATGGTGTGATTCATCACAGTACTTAAGCTTAAATAAACTCATTGGTACAGGCCGGGATTCGAACCTGGGCCTATCATATGACAGGCCGTTGCTTCAACCACAAGGCCACCACGGCTTATTGTACCTTTGTAATACCTCCTCGTGGTCGCTAGTAGAATATTGACGATATGGTTACCTTTAAGTTCGGTGGCGTCGGGAGTGCATTTGCCCTTATCCAATAAACAGTTAACGTAGCCTTGCCGCAACCGATCGTTGCCCAAAATATCGTCCAAGTTGACGTTGTCATATTTGTCGGTATAATGTTCTTCGGGACGGGCACACACCATCGCCACCACGGCGAACAGGCAAACAACGAAAACGGTCTTCATTTTGACTCTCTTGTGGGGTTTCACTGTGGAGATTGTGGAGATATCACATATTACCTATTATGTTAAGTATTGCTAAATCAATGTGCTCTACGAAACACGCTAAACCTAACAATACTCCTTCAAATTAAACCTACACAAAATAATAATGATAAGAGCTCAGTACTACCTCAGAGTAGATAATATACTACGCACAAGTACTACTATAACCTCAGAATAAATTTAAATACTGCTATAACTTATACGACTATATTAAATATTACTGTACCTATGTAGAGTTATAGGTACAGTAATATTATCAAAAATAATGAAAAACCTTGTATTAAATTATAACGTTACACTAACTAAGTAAATCAAAGTTAATTGAAGAGGCTTCACAAATATTCAATTGAAGTTTTGTAAGATAACTGGCTCTGTACATAAATATTTGAGTAGAATCTAAAAGCTGCGGTTTTGTTAATCCGTTCACAGAAGTCTAAGGAAGATAAAAAAGCTAATTCTTAGGTTATTGGAATTTATATTTTCAGTCTCTATTTGAGATCACTTTTTGTTTGTTTATTATTAAACACAAAATACTAGTAATACTTCTGTTGGTACATTGGTGGTAACCAATGTTAGCGGAAGAGTCACAACTATTTTAAGCCCAATACAAAAGCCGGTTTATGCTTAAGCTTTAAATTGTAAAGAAAATAATATTTAAACTTCACGGATTGACGGCAACCATGGAACTGCCGGTGATATTCCAAAATGAAAAGATATAAACAGCATAATAAACAATTAAAACTGAACGATATTGATATTTGTCGCACTCAATTATATTGATTTATTACACAGTATTGCGAATTGTCATGAATTTATCAGTATCATAATATTAATACCTGAAGCAAAAACTTAGTACCCCTGTTTACGACAATTATGAGTATGATATTTGGCACAGTTTATGTATGAATTGAAAAGGAGTACAGATTTTTTTATATTACATGCCCAATGCATTAATAAAATAAAAAGTTGATATGTTTATATTTCGAACTGTGGTTCAATTTCGATCACTAGGGGACCGCTAGTTATTATAATATTAGGAATAAGAAAAGTTTATACAAGTACACGAACACCAAAATGAAAAATTAATCTTGTAAAACTTTTGATATTAAAAAATATTATGATCGTGAATATAAATGCCTTATCTCAGCTTATTACAGCAGTATTGTATATTAATATTACCTACCTGAATCTAGGTGTTTATCCTCTGACAGGATCGCGAGCACTGTACATGCTTCCTCGCTTGATACCTCTGTTTATATACGTTTTTAGTTCTGAAGTAAAGCGTGCTCACACATACAAGTACATACTTAGTAACATTGTATTAGTAAGCATTTTCGCGTGACGTACCATTGTAGGAAACTTACCATTATATTCTAGGGTCAAGGTAAGGGTGCATGTTTCGGTCTTTGGGAAAAAATAGCTACCTACGTTATATTACACTGTATGAATCATTGCCGAAAACTTATTGTTAATGCTTTTGATAATAAGCATTACATTTACATTACATACAATTACAACATTGTTCCTTGATTTTTTGATTCAAACTCTTTCGGGCATTGCAAGTCTCCACTAATTATTACTATTAGTATATTTTTTGATTCAAACTCTTTCGGGCATTGCAAGTCTCCACTAATTATTACTATTAGTATATTTTTTTAAAACATATTTATTCAAGAGTATCAAGAGTAATAGTATAAGTTACCGAAAAGCTCTATTTTAGGAAATCACTTGAATGATGAATGCCAATTTTTTCTACATCTGGGTCCAGCGATGAGATTTGAAGGTGTTAACTTATTTTAAAATTTGATCTTTTAAAGATTTAATTCAAAAGGAAGGCTTAGGTATAATGAACGCAAAAACCATTCACTGCTTTGCCGCACTGGAAATAAATCATGTGAGATCGTCTTAAATTATCATTGTTATTATTGTAGTTTTTCAATATGCCCTTCATAAGCTTTTTTATCTTCTTATCTCGGGTCTTTATACTTTAACCAGCGTCATAAGATCAAAGAAACCTGCAAGATTATAATACTGTCACGTCATCCTCAAAAATACACAGTACAACCGTGAAGTAGATTAATGCAATTCATCATTGCATTATCTTCATACATTCATAATTTTTTGGGTTCTGTACTCGAAGGGTAACCGACGGAACTCTATTACTACTAGTGTCCGACCGAAGCTTCGGCTTCGGCTTCGGCTTCGGCCACCTTCGGCCAAAAAAGCACCTTCGGCCAAATCTTCGGCTTCGGCCAAAAATTTGCCGAAGGTTTGGCCGAAGCCGAAGGTTTGCTAGTTGTCAAAATTTGAAATTTACTGAACGATGCTAGAGCGAGACGGAGAGTGTGCAGAGCAGCAGAGTTTCGCCGCGCCGCCGCACCGGACCAAACGAATCGCAGTTAGTAAACTAAACGAGTCAAAACAAGTTTGAGAGCGCGTCTTAAAATTCTAATAAGTGTTTTGTTTTTAAATATTTCATATTTGTTATTACAAATTATTTTATTTATTACTGTGAGTAGTACCTGTGGTGATACGTTCATTATTGTGAGGCACTCTAAGAACCAAAAAACCTTCATATTTTCTTTTAATTGTAAGTTTTTATAATAGTTTAGTTTTCCCAAATAGGTATATTATTGATAATTTTGATAAATGACTGCTTCGCCATATAATTAAGTATAAAGAGCTATTTTTAATTAAGACTAGTCGAAAAAAGTGAGTTTATTTTTTATTAATAAGGTGCCTCAAATTGTTACCAAAACTTGTTTAGTTTTTATTTTCTCCAATTGTTACCAAAAATGTTTAACTTAATTATCCAAAGAAATTACTTATAAGTATTAAATTTTCTCAAAAATTCCAAAAAATTATATGTAAAAAATAGATATTGAAGAAACGTTAAACTTTGCTCAATTATTTTATAGAAATATTTTGTGTTCGTCTGATAATAAAAAAAATGTGACTGATTATTTGATTATTTTTGTTAAAATTACTTTAAGTAAATAAATATTTAATTAACATTGTATATTTGAAACTTTTATTTTAGACAATATTTTATTACCTACTTGTATATGTTGGTCACTCGGCTCGTTATTGGGCTAAATCTCTAAAGCTCTCACAATATGTATCTAGTATATTCTGAGATCAAAGTAACTATCGTATGTCTCAAGGTCAATGACACCTTCGGCTTCGGCTTCGGCTTCGGCCGAAGGTTTTGGTGAATACCGATTAATCGGCTTCGGCTTCGGCTTCGGCCAGAATTGCACCTTCGGTCGAACACTAATTACTACTCGCTCTCCGTGCGTCCGTCCGTCTGTCAGTCAGTGAGCTGTATCCCATTATCCGTAATAGGTAGACAGTTGATATTTTCTATATAAATTGCTATATTTTCTAAAAAAAAACGATTGGTTTTGTCAATTACAAACAGTACGGAACCCTCGGTGTGCGAGTCCAACTCGCACTTGCCCATTTTTATAAAATAAATTGCATAGATTTGATTCGTATCTACCTACACTGAAAATAGACATCAGAATTCGTAATGCATGGACTCATTTACGTAAGAACATTTGCCGGCTATCCAGTATTCTGAGCTTTGACGTCATTGGACTTTTTTCTATGACTGAACGTTTTTTTTTTTATTTTTGATCTTCATTGTTTAATATTAAACAAGCTTTACACCCACGACTTTGCACGCGTCGATATAATATTACAATTACGTTACTCTGAAGTAGGAATTTTAGCTTATACCTGACAGCTAAGCTAGAGTACGCGAATTCGATTCCCACCGGGACAAACACATACATGTTTGCCTTGCGCCTGGATGTTTGGTATGTATTTCCCAAAAAAAGTATACCTATTCTATAAGCTGGTTCCCATAGTACAAGCTTTGCTTAGTTTGGGGCCAGATGGCGCTGTGATACTTTCCAAGCATTATTATTATTAATAAAAGATTTTTCAAGGTTCACTAGTTCCAGAGATATTGTATTCCCCCATAATTTAAGCGAATTTACTCTATACTCACTGCAAAGTGTGCAATACATTTGCAGCAACTGCGCGCAGAAAATATTGGAATGTTACTACGTGGGTTGGCAATGCGCGAGTGATAGGTATCTCTGGTGATGCAAGCGTCCATAGGCTACGGTAACCGCTTACCATCAGGTGGACCGAAATACCGAATGCTTGCGTGCTAACTTAGTGGTATAAAAAAAAACAGAAATATTTACATCTATTAATAATAATAATAATAATATATTTATTTCAAGCTCAATGACTCATATTTTGTTAGTTACAAAAGACTTAAGGACTAGGTTAGTATAATTACATAAAACATACGTATTTTATTGAATCACTGCTTCAAGGATACCGCTCCACCTGAAACCTTGCAGCAGTGATTCAAAAAAGAGCTCAAGGCCCGGACTCTGCGCACCAGGGATGCGCATTTCTTACGCATTATAGCATAGAAGCATTCAACGCGGGCTTCAGTAAACATCCCTGACGCGCTACAGAAACGAGGCAGCCCCATCAGCACCCTGAAAGCATTATTATACTGCACGCGAAGAGCACTGTGAGATTTTTGCGTAAAATGAGCCCACAAGCTGCTTGTATAAAAAGAAGTGCAGTATGCTCTAAATAATGTCTTTTTGACATCCCTCGAGGCACGTGCAAACCTGCGGGCAATCATATTCGCTCTCACTGACAGCGCCCTTCGCTCCCTTTCAATGTCCTCATCGTCCCTGAGGTCTGGAGTCTATTCATCTCATTTATTTAAATATAATTAAACATACTTGTCTATGGCTTGTGTTTGTATTTAACCACTTAAAGACATGCCGTGTATATGCAAAGCACTCTTATACCTACCACTGTGACTGCATTGTCAATTTCAATCATATACTAATCTCAACGAAGCGACATAACCTTAACACCTCTCGATGAGAACAAAAAAAAGGTACCTCACAATGTAGGTACACTTTGGAGAAATATTTGTACATACAACAGTCTATGGATTTACATTTGCTAATTTGCTTTGTCTTTACATAAGTTGAAATCATGATTTAATTATATTTCTCTATTTGACCTTTGCGTTAAATGGATGTTTTAAGTTACGAAGAGTATTTTACAATTATCAGTAGGGCTAGCATGAATAATTGCGACAACGCTTTCGTATCGCCTTCGACTATTTTTGTATTGAAAAATGAACAGCGCTGCGGCGGTGAAAAGTGGAACTAAAAATTAGTATGACAATTTTGACATTTCGCGGGTTACGTTTTCGAATACGTCGTCGAAAAAGTTCGTGCTACCGGCACTGCGCCCGCGGCTTATGAAATGAAAATAAAATTAAAAACAGTCCATTTTACTCGCGGTCTCATCCTTCAAGAATGTTTATTCAAGAATTGTTATTGCGAGTATGATTAAATTATATTAGTAGGAATAAACAGAAAATATACTGTATTGTTGTCTGGCCCTCCAATCAATCTTCCATTCCTATCCAATGTAAAACTTACATACACTTCGTTGCTGTCTTATATATTTTTATATTTATATATTGTTTTGCTTTTCGCAGCAGTAAAACACCAATATTATTATTACATACCATTCGAATTACACTGAAACAAGGAAATAATACTTAACCAAAAAAATTTCAAACCAATAAAATGAATGGGGACCATCTAAGAAATACTTACCAATCACAAAAATCTTAATATGTCCATATCTTTGATTATATACTTGTCCATATTAAGACAAAGTAAAAACTATTCCGATAATTATATCTTCTGCTGGAATCTTCCCTTGAATAAAAGTCTACAAACTCTAGACCAGAGGCTCCCAAACTTGTTTCCCATAGACCTCTTTCAAATTTTACTGGTTTATGTGGACCCCCTGCTACATTTCTACCACTTTCTTCTTTCTATTTATTAAAGTAACATGTTTTTAATAACAAATAGACTTTAAATTAAGCATTAATAACCTTGAACAATCGAAATTGACATTTACAAGACCATAACCCATTTTGTTCTTCTCTATCGAAACCAGATATATGTTCATAGACACCCTTACAACTTAAATTGTGGACCCCATTTTTTGTTTCACGCTAGCGTTAACCCCCGTCGAGTCTTCCGTGGACCCTTGGGGATTAACCAAACAACTTTGGGAATCACAGCTCTAGATACACACCAACTAACATACTTACAACTCCAAGAATTGTCATTCTTAATATATACTTGATACTTGCCAAACATCCGCAATTTTCTTGATATATTCAGAACGAAAGGCGCAGGATGTTTTTGAAAAAAAAAAAAATGTGGTTTAAACATTCAAGGATCGCTTACGGCTTGGTTCCCTTCAGCCAGGTCTGCGTTTTTACATTCAGACATAAAATATAAATATTGTACAGATTTTCACGGTGCATCAAATATCTACCCAAAATTGTCTAACACCTAACAGACTAATAACGTGACAGCCCCGCTGCCGTTCTTAAGACACTAAAAAGATATTACGTTTTTAGCATTTATCATATCGAGCCGAGCTAACCAATGTTTAGCAAATTATGAGATATCACAATACCAGGGGTATCACTAACGGGGTGCCAACCGTGTTGTTGATGAGGACTCACAGTGTTAGCAGCAATACTACTAGCCCAGCGTATGCTCGTGGAGCACTGGCAACCTTACTTACCGCAGAAACACAAAACTACATCAAGTAGTGTTATTTCACTGCGGTCTTCTGTAAGGCGGAGGTACAGTCCCCAGTCAGGCGGCTCCAATTTAAATGGGATAACCCACGGGAAATCCCAAATCGCCCTACCTCTCTTTCGCCGTCTCGCAAATCCATCCCAACTACGAATAATGTATATTCTTAGTCCTCAGATCCTATATACCAATCATCCCACGTCACTTGATTTAATCTCATGTGAGGGCATTCCCTAAAATAGGTACCTTCAATATACACATAGTATCAAATAAAAATAAAAATTACTGAACATTTCCATGGCCAATTTAATTTATCCGTATTGTACGATCGGCTCGATATTATCTACTCTGAGTCCTTATGATAATTAATATTGAACATCCTTCAATGCTATGATCCTGAGTGCTCTGATTAGAATTAATCTTCTGAGAATTCACGGAATATGTAGCAAATCCAGTTCTTATCTACAATATTTAAGCTCATTTTTAGTCGCAGCAGATTGCTCAGTTTTTTACATTATAAAACTAATAAATACCTACTGGCCACATCTACAAATATGTATTAGAATTCATGAAATCAATGCAAATGTGTATGAGACCTTTGCAATGACCCCAAACACGATATATTTGCTGTAAGTTAGTGAGGAGTTGAAAGTGTTGGTCTGGAATCGGCTGGTAAGATTTTCTTTAAACATAGTTAAGAATACTCTCAACCAAGTCACCTTTAACACAAAAAAACTAAACCAAATTCGTTTTTGCGGCAGCGGTTAAAAATAAAGATGAGTGCCAGGTCTATCGAAATAAAAAGCGGTCCTTAAATAAATTAACAAAAATAACTTATAAAAACCGCTAAAAGGTCTTGTTAGCCTTAAAATGATCAGTTATCTTCTTTTTTTAACATATATCTATCAGAGTTCTATCGTGTTCGTTATCCCAGCAGTTAACCTATTAGCCTCTTTTTGCCCGACCTTTTTGTTGCCAACACCTACATGTAATGGGTCCATTACGGCGTACAAAGCAATAGTAACGTGAATTTAAGATTTAGTCTTCATAAAACCTAATGAAAATCATTTGTACTGTTTTGGTAAGAACAAAAAAATACATACGTCGGTCACATTTTTTACGATATAATCGAACTGTTAAAAAAATTGAAATAACCCTAACTTTCAAATTTTGTCTATGTTTCCATGGATTTGGCTTCAATGGGTACTGAACTGAGCCTGAAATAACACATAACGTCTCAGTATTATAAATACACCTACTATTATAATTATTTTGTGACTATAGAACTATAATGTTATGAGTCGGGGGGCTTTCGGGAGCTAAGCCACCTTATATTCAATAATTATTATTGATGAGGTGAGTTTTGTTTATGTTTATTAGTTTCACGCTATAACTATTCAACCGATCACAGTGAAATTTGTACACAAATTGTTAAGAGGATCCCACAGAATAACGCGGATGAAGCTGGGTTAAAAGTTAGTAGTTACACAAATAAATAACAAAACAAAAAATACTGTACACAATGTCCTATCGAGCGAATTTATACATATCACGTCAAGTTCTTCACAGGGTTGGCAGAAAATATGGAGCTTCATTTCTCTCTTGACTTCACATCTCTTTTACTTCTTTACATTCATCAATCTTTTGTCAAATGTCCACCGATTCCGAGTACTCTTTACGTTGTGGTTTGCGACCAATGACGATTGTGTTATATTTTACGCCAGAGAACAACAATTGAACCTTAATATTATAAAATTGTTGTATTTTCATAATAAGACTAACGACGGAAAAAATTAAAAGCCACATAATTAAACCTCTCAGAGTTTGAATATTACTTGGGAAGGAAATATTCATAAATGTTTATGATTTTTTGGTGATTCATTTATTAACAATAAAATCTTGGAAAAAATATGTATATTTGGGCAAAAAACTTAAGCAAGATGCTTAAGGCTATTGTAATGAATGAGTAATTTTTTTAAGTGTTGCGACCTTCTTTAAATATTTGGAAATATTCAACAAACAAGTATGCCTATTCGTCATAATTACCAACATTTTTTACTGAATGTATAATTAATATTATGTACCATGGGTTGTAGTTACATCAAACTATTATGTATTCTGTTAAAACACAAATTAAACATCGACTCGAATCTTGTACTCCTCGCATCGAAAAAAATATGAAGTACTCGGTGAGAATGTATGAAGAAATTGTTAAATGTAGAAGAAGCAAAAGACGTTTGAAAGATTTATTTTAGAAAATATATAAAACCGCCTTCAAATACATAAAAATAATGGTACTAAAAAGCGAGAAACAAAAATTACTTCAATATTATATTTCCAATCTTAGTTTATATATAACTAAATAAGCGTTATCTATTGAAGGCAGTGCCTTCTCAAAGGATGTCCTAAGGAGTAAGCAAAAATGCACGTCATTTTACAATTACTTCCGCAAAAGAGCGTTAAAAGAAAAATAAATTATAAAACGAAACGATTTATTTTGAATAAGACCTTATCAATAAATAAAATAGATCATAAGTCTTTTTTGTCGACAATCTCAGATAAACAATAGTATATTACTCGATAGTCGACAACACGAGATGGCATTATACATTTTTACTTAAAAAACGGGACATGAGCTAAAGCTTTTGACAATGTATATTAGAAGTACAAGAGGTGTATTGTTTTACAGAGCTATCTAAGCACTCGTTTAAAATTGTTGAAAATTTATGTCAAAGTAAGCATGCCCTCTCACTTATCGAGAATTCACTTAAATTTGTCATACTAATGCAATTTGGCTGTCTGTTGTTTTTAATTTGTACTGAGCGATAGCTTATCTGTGGTTAACTTCAAGGACTGATGCTCTTGAGGTCGGATTCGTACTTCTTGCTGTATTTGCCGGAGGGGTCGTACTTGGCCTTCAGATCGGCCCAGCTCTTAGGTTCGTGTTTGATGAGGTGGCCGATGACTCTGTCGGTGCCGCGTCGCTGGGTGGGCGTGCACTTCGCACAATCCTGTTCGAGAGCTTCTTGGATGTGAGCTGTGGGAAAAGGAGCTTTTAGTTTTCTCTTACAATTGTGCTGTTACTAGTTCCTAATTATAAAAAAATTTAAGATTATATGACAGTAATGTAAATAATGTAAATATGATTTCATCTTATGAGACCTAAATGGTATAGTAGTGTACTCGATTTTATATTTATTTTTGTCTTAATATGACGCAATCAACAACTATGTACACCCGGAGAGAGTCATCGATCGGTTTGTAAATTAAAGGCAACCTTTTATTTTCAGTTATTGGATAGGTGACCATCTATCTATACCATTCCGATTTGGAAATCATTTACAGGCTACGGTAACCACCTTAGTGGTGTGAAAAGAAATCGTTACAGGCCCTCGTATTCTCTGTAAATCTGGAAAACTGGCTTCTAAGGTTTAGCGTTTTCATGTCCCAGGCAGGCGTTATACAAATGCGAACTCTTTAGTGGCGCTCGAAGGGATGTGCAAAGTATCCGATCATCCCTGTGATATGGGTTGCGAAAGTCAGATAATATATAATATTGTACTCACACTTGAGCTCCTTGCCATCGGGAGTGCACTTGCCCTGATCAAGGACGCACTTCACGTAGGGGTCTAGCAGCCTGCGGTTACTGAGGATGTCATCTAAGTTCACGTTGTCATAGCGGTTCGTGTATTTTTCCTCGGGGCGGGCAAGCACCATGGCGACCGCGCCGAACAGACAGATGACAATAGCGGATTTCATTCTGAATATGAAAATTTTAAAAATAGAAATATTATAGCACCGCATATATATTTTTTTTACATTGAAATTATATTCCAGCATAGAGTGGAGACTGGAGAGTCGCAGCGCAGGATTATCTAAAAGACGAGAAGTTGGTATTCTTGGCTTGGCAAAACACCTCGCGCTAATATAGGTAATGTAGATTAATCATTCGAAATACTATTTGTCACTTTAGAATTAGATCTATAATGCTTTAACACTTTTAATAAACATACATCTACTATACTTTAACCAAAAAAAATATGACTTATTCAGTTATTATTAAATCCTCCGTTGACTTACCTTAATATTTTTTGTAAGTTGCAAGTAGGAGGTACCTTTCTCGAGCTTCACCTAGACTCTATTAATACTGATATCCAGCCTCGGCGACTTTTTATACAGAATAATTTGCACTTTTTGACACTTAAAACCAGTTTTAATCGTCCGCGTCAAGCATTTATGAGTAAGTTCGAGGAATCGTTTTCCGTCACAAGTACAACAACAACATTGACAGAGCTGTTTTGAGGGTTTCGTAGGAAGACGTGTTTCTATTCTAGTACCATTTATCACCTCCGTGGTTGAAAGGTAATGCTATCCCTGAGACATCGTGAAATTGAGTTCCATTCACGATGGGTAAAATTAAACAGATTTTGCGATGTTTATAATCCGTTCATCCGTTCAATATGTATGTCTACTAACATAATATCATAAGATATAAAAAATAATAAAGAAAAAAAAAAGATATAATAAGAATGAGGTATTTTTTTTTTCTTTGTTTGTTTGTAGTGTATACTCCAGAACTACTGTACCGAGTTAAAAAATATTTCACTTATGAGAGGCAAGTTTAGATAAGTTTATCATAAGAATATTTTATACTGTTTTGTTATTTGTTAGTTATACTAAACAAAGTCATTTATAAACTAAAAAAATATTTGATGAATTGTAAATGATGAATGATGGTTCACCTGCACCTTCAGGGATCTTTTAGGGAAGGCGTGAATATATTCAGATATAGTTATTGCTACCTACACGTGTTTTATTCTTAGTTATTATTAATATTTTCCTTTGTATTCGCTCGTGCTGTGTTCAATTTCTGAGAATGAGGCGGAAGTTAATCCCTTAACCTTAAACCCTATTTATAGTCGTTATATCAGCTCTACTTGAATCATCGATAAATCGTACATGTCTATCTTATTCAAAATAAATCAATTCTTAACAGAGCTTTGTAATTAACAAAAAGAGAATACATTTATTCTAGTACATAACCAGAAGCAAATAGTACTCAGATCCCGCAAAAAAATCTATCCTACGTAGAACAGAAGGTACTCTCTGTCTCGTGCTAGTTTAGCTAAATAATTAGATCGAGAGAGCAAAAGCTACCCTTTGTGTGTTTGTATGTATTGGGTAATTTCGGAACTGTTTGTTTTTTATGGTAGGTAAGTATATATATACTTTTACCTAAAAATATATGTAAATAGTACTTAGATATAACAATAATATGCAAATATATTATAATTTTATGAGTGTTATTTTTTTTGTTATTCATTCCTTTAATTTTCAGTTTCTACCAGTGTGACAGACTTATTGCCTCACCAACAATGTGTACTTATATTATAAAGATAAAATATTTGTTATTTTTAGTTAGTTATTTGTATTTTGTATGTTTTTATTCTAGTATACATAAACTCAAAAATTACTTGATTGATATTAATAATTATTTCACCAACGAATGCTATTTTATCACTGGGTAACATAGGCGATGTACCTATTATATAGCTACATGGGCAAAGTCGTGGGGAAAAAGCTAGCCATAAATAAATTTAGAGAGAGGTAGGGCGAATTACGATCTCCCGTGGGTTTTCCCATTAATATTAGAGCCGACTGGGGACTGTACCTCCACCTTCCAGAAGACCACGGTGAAATAACACTATTTTAATGTAGTGTTGTGTTTCTACGGTAAGTAAGACTGCCAGTGCTCCACGTGGGCTAGTAGTAATGCTGCTAGCACAGTGATTCCTCAGCAATAACAGGGTTGGCAACTCTTTAGTGACATCCCTGGTATTGCTAGCGGCTATAGGTTAGGGTAACTGTTTACCATCAGGATGGTCGTATGCTTGTGTGCCACGTAAGGTATAATAAAAATTCTTACAAGTAAATAAAGGTAGTCAGTAAATGTATAGCTATGTAAACTTATCATTTTGTCTGACACTTTTCCAAGTTATTATTAATACTGCAAACAATAAGGTGTTTTTCCTTAGAAGTGACATCAAATGATTGATAGGTATACAGTTCAAGCTACAATAGCAATGTACAATAGGTACCTACTGCATGATCGCGATCAAAGGTGACAGTACAAAATGGTGACTAGATATGATAAATGGTTTGCAAATTTCCGATTGACGTAGGTACCTCACGTGATATACTGATTGCCAGCATGTAAAATCGTTGTTCCATATTTTATTTATTTATTTATTTATTCAGGAACAAAAAATCAAAATTATACAAAACCATATATGTATTGTTATTACCTCAGAATAATAATTAAAGGTTATTGCAGGGGATGGATTTTTGTGATGAGGCATTAAGGCCAAGTACCTTAACCGTTGCCCTGCAGGACTACGATGCAAGGAGTGTGTCCTTATGTATTATCAAAGCTTTAATCTTACAAACCTTAGTTGGTCCAATATAGGATATTTTTCTTTTTAAATTGTTTGGCATCTAAAACTGTATTTGAATAAATTTACCATCTTCCAGCAGATTGTAATTTTTTTTCTAAGACTGAATTCATTTTAAAATATCTCCGAATGTAAGGATAATCTCTTAAGATGGAACGGAACGTTTATCTATCATTATAGCTGCCCATAATGCCCCATCTCAAAAACCTACCTGTATAGTGTATTATCTACACACGTAAACATCTCGGTACTTAGTCAAATAATTATATCCATTCCGTTTCCTTGAACGAAATAATTACGGTGGTTACTGGCTAGTAAACAAACTCAGACCTGAGATAATAATTCTTTGAATTAATAAAGGCCGGCTAATTTATTATGCATCTGATCCGAGTCCAATCAAATCTTCCACTCCAGTTCCACTAAAGAAAACACGCGAGTGGTTTTACCCTATGACGTCAGAGAAACTAATTATTAAAGATCTAACAACCAGAACTGCATAATACATTTTTTGCTTTAGTGCCGCCGCCGGCAAGCTACGTTTGCTTAACTCAGTAAGTGTTAGAGCTTTACTACGTAGATCTTTGAATAGAAAAAAATCATATCTTATGGATGTAGAGTTTTAGTGATTCAGTTTTAGTCTGATTCTCTTTTGGTTATGCTCATACGCAACGTACAAGATGTACGTTGAGTACCAAGAAAGTTTTAACAGCACACACGGTTCCCAATAGTTTAAAATCATACTTATAAGGCTTTACTGAAATCTATACAAAGTATAATATAAATGGTCATAAATTACATGGGACCAATTTGAAAGCTATGTTCTTCCTGCCTGATAAAAATTTAAGCACTTGAGTAATGCGAAAGCAATGAGGGAATAAGCAATAACCATTAACCAATAATCCATATTCCTTATATTTTTATACACCATTGCCATACATGCATACCATAAATTAATATTTTAATAATAGTAAAGATGACTTCGAAAGTCTCGAGGTCGGCGTACCAAGGTCCACGAGACAAAAGGAATTCATGAGGGCAACGTGAAAAAAATCCCCTGAACAATAAATACTCATAATGCATTGCTATGTTTGTTTGTACCAAGATTATAGCTGTTAAATAGGTTTGTCAGTGAGTTGTAAAAGATGTTCAGGTCCGAATGACTTAAGAAGTCGTTGCCATAACAAATAATTTTGCTTTATTATACTAGTTTGCCATTACAAACCTCTATGGTACCTGAATACGTGTCCTATCGTGGCGGTCCCGAAAAAAGTAGGCTGGATAGTGCAGCTTATTTATTTAGGTACACCAACAACATTTACATAAAGCATTTATAAAAAGTGGTTCCAGGTCTTAGTCTTATATATATGTCTATTATAGGTATACACAACATTCACAAAAGAAATACACACATAGAACAACAATTATGATAGCTTCGGTGATTAAAAAAATACCAGTATTCTTGGACCGTATAATATGCTTATGCTTATGCATATAAGATAATGTTTATGAAATAAAATTTACGATAAAACATTTATCCGTGTAAGAACCGATTCGGGTAGTAGCAACCCTAATTGTAGAGAGATTCCTGACACAACCGGTTGTCACTCCTTGATAACTCTTCCACAGTCACACCCTGAACTTTAGGCTTGGGAAACTTACCATGACAGCTTCATTGAAATCTTTATCTATACTTGTCTTGTACGTAGTATATTATCTACTCGGAGCTAATATCATATAGATAAAAAAAAACTATTTTTGTTGGTAATGATTAAACTCAGAAACTAATGGACCGATTTGAACAATCTTTTTCCGGTAGAATTCTATATTATCACTGAGTAACATATGCTAGATAGTGTTTATTATATTGCAAAGCACGTGAAGTCGCGGGGAAAGAGCTAGTTGAACATATTTTCGTATTGATTTTGGCATCGCTCGTTTCGAATAGGTTTAAAATGAATCTAACAAATTGGTGCTCTATGCTCAGGTCCCTGTATGCAAATGTATACAAAGTAGGCACGTTTACAATGTTTTTATTCAAATTTGTTTGAATAAGCTGCAACGGTAATAGGTTGCACGGTGGCGTGCTTTGAAATTGTTTCGAAATTGCTATTCAACGTAATTTGATAGTCAGTAATAGAATTTGATTAGACTTCCATTAGACCAGATTATAGCCAGCGTATAAAAGAATGCCCGTTATATTGTGCCCAAGTTAGATATCGTCTGCTTACGGCATTACTGCTAACATTGGAAGCAGGGTGTTTTTTGTCGAACAGATATTATCAGTGAGGTAAGTCAATGATGAGATATGTAATGAAAATTAAATGTGTAATATCCCATGAATACGATATGTACACTGGATATGTATAGGTTATTTAGGCTATCCGACGTTTGTAAATTAGCAGAATTATATATTTAAAACATTTATTCGGTATCATATACAGTATTTACGGAAATGTACATACTGTATTTCCTCAATAATGTGCTGGTTGAATTGGTTGATGAAATAATATTTTCTTTGTTGTTTGTGCCGAAAGTCGTTACATGGTGATTTTCCATTTATGGCGTGCGTGTCCATCGAGTTGAGTGAATCGAAACTTGTTTAAGATTCAACATATTTTTTCAATCTGATGAACTGTGCTATAACCATTTTTTGTTCGATTCGTTAAGAGTTGATTCAACAAAAAACTGTCTTAGTGGAGCATAATTTGATACCATAACCAGAATAGTATATCTACATAAAGGTAGCGAAAATTGCGTTGGATGTATTACAAAAATCTCCAAGTTTCATTAATAAATTTGTTTGAAATTAAAACTATGAATCGATTAAATAAGTAGATAATTAAATATTTTTGTCAGGTACTATACGCGTACAAGACACCTCATGGAGTTACCAAACTTTAATAATATTATAATAATGTTTATAAATATTTAAAATAAATTTTAAGTTAAAAATTTTAGTTACGAAATTAAATTAATAATGGGTTCTTGGAGAAGTTAAGAAAATAATTTAATAATGGGAATAATAATAATATTTCATATTCAGGCAATAAATCCTTTCTACAAGCCTGCAATATATTGAGTATCACTCCGGATGCCTACCTTATCTTGAGAGCAATTGTTGTACGAGAGGGATTAAGACCGGGTCCCTTATTGAGCAGCTCTCCAAACGTTGCTCACTACAGTAACAACACAACCAAAGTTACGTAGTATATTATATACTCTGAGCCCATAGGTAATTCTTTAGTTGAATTCTGTAAGATCGGTATTCTGTATACGATATTTAAATCAATGCCCGAAACATTGTCTATAAAAGCAAAGTAACCGCCAAGGCACTTGGTTCAAAGTAGAAAATAATATTAACGTTTGCCTGTAATATTCAACGTCTGATAAAATCATAACAATTGTTGTACACGGAGCTAGCAGGCACGGCATATGTAAAGACAACATGCATTTTGTAGATGTTGAATTTTATTAGCAACATTCAGTTATTTAATTTTAGGAAGTTAAGTTTTTTCCTAAGCGAACAGAGACAGTACAGAAAATGGCACCCAGATAACTCCTACTAATAATCGTTGTGTTTCTGCGGTGCGTAAGGCTTTGAGCTTTTCGTGTAGGCGCAGTTGTGTTTGGCTGTAACTGTTATATTATAATTACTGCCCTTATTGCTGATTTTCTATAAACGTAAAAAATAAAAATATTATTTCCAAATTAATTTTTATAATACCTAAGTCTTCTTTAGCACCTACAATATATATAAGTAACTATCCAAAAGTTAAGTGGCAATTAATTGATAATCACTGTGTCTCTTACGGGATAGGCGGAGAATATTCATGATCTTTTTTCATTCATTCTTCTTTCTCATCGGTGTCTTCTCATAATACTAGTCTTACTGGGTAATAACTTTACTATTTTAGAAAAATAAGGATGAAGCTAATCGTGGTAATCATGTTCATTATTTACGTGAACCACATTGACTGTGCCGATACTTACACCACTAAGTACGATGGCGTAGACCTTGACGAGGTGTTGGCGAGCGAGCGGCTCTTGACAGCTTATGTCAACTGTTTGTTAGATCTTGGACCTTGCACTCCGGATGGCAAAGAATTGAAGAGTAAGTACCGCCTTTTTACACATGTAATATCATTGAGTAAGTAAGCATATTGCAGATACATTCTTATTAGCTTGAGCAATATTGGGTTTGGTTATTTGAAAAATTCATCACACTGTCTGTAGGGCCCCCTATATTGCAGGCATATTGAGAATATTTTCAAAGTAGCTTGTCCATGTTGAGCTGTCATTTGACCAATACCAAATGGTTACTATTAAAAAAGTTCCTCAGCTAATATGTAGTTACTTACCTTCGCTGGTTCACCTACTCAAAGAGGATTAATCAAAGGAAAATAAAGGCGGCAATCAAAGACCATAATACGTATGTATAATATAGGAACCTAAACTGTGATCTAAAACCAAACAGTCTGTATTTGAATTGATATGGGCTCGAGGTCTAGTATACATGGTATAGGACATTATATAATAATCACGATTGTATCTACAGACAACCTGCCGGACGCTGTTGAAAATGACTGCAAGAAATGTAGCGAAACACAAAAAGAAGGCGCTGATAAAGTTATGGAATACATCATCGACCACAGACCAGACGACTGGGAGAAGTTGGAAAAGAAGTAAGCAAATACTTTCTTTTACATTATCACAAAGCGCCTTCGGGTCCCAAACTTATTATTATACCACTAAGGTGTAACAAGCAACCACAAACTCAAACTCAAAATCATCTTTAATTGATTAGACTTTACAAATAAGTACTTTCAAATCATCAGACTGTACCACCAGATTCGGAATTTCGTTTGTTGCTGAGAAGAATCCGGTAAGAAACTCAGTAATTGTACTTTTCAAATAAAATACATAATTTACATTTAAATTTCTTACATGACAAGAATATATCACAAAAATTATCCCATAAACAAGGATAAGGGAGAAAAGCGTAGCAGTCTAACCACTAGACCAGCGGTCTCGTCAAATTGTTTAAATAGTCGTTTTTAATTTTGCCGCATATCATGGAATGGTCAAATATAGGCAGCTACAATGACCGCTGCAATTGCTTAAATAGAACTAGGTTTAAATGTATTTTATTTTATTTGATACGCCCACAAATGTTTGGTTAAATGGAAGGTACATACCTTAGCTAAATCCATTTTCATTAAATATTCTAGATACAACGAGGATGGCAGTTATAAAAAGAAGTACTTAGCCAGCAAAAATACCGAGGCAAATGGTAAATCTGAAGAGGATAAAACGGGCGCTCGCAACAATAACAACACTTCACAGGAAAATAAGGAATAAGTAGACATTTATGTATGGAATAATTTTTACAAAAATCAGAAATATACTAGGTACTTAATTACATTTGAAATTAATGATCAGGAAAGTATATTGGCATGTGGATATACAGGAAACTTAAGTCGCTATTAAAATTATGGGTTCAAATTAAATGTGTATTTTATTTGAAATAAGCTTTAATATATTTTTTTTTTAATCATGTAATTTTTTGGATTGGGTTTGGTCTAGATCACTTAGGGCAGTATATCCGGCGGCAGGCGGTATGTTAGTGAGAGCTGTCTGTACATTGAAGATTAATTATTATAACCATTTTCTTATTGATCATACATACATGCATAGCATCACGCTTAGTCCCTCCCGCGGTAGACACTTAGACGAGAGAGTATAGTGCGCCGTTTCACGCTTGACTTGTACACCTCTTGCTCCTTTTATATATTTCTTACTGATTAACCATTGCGAAAACAATTAGGTATAACGTTTTCTTAACCCCTTAACTTGTAAATAAAAAGGTACAAAAACAGTTCGCATCTCCTGCAATAGTAATATAAAACAATAAGAATAAAAATAACACAACTAAAATCGAAACCACTACTTTTTATTCATAGTAGGTACATACTCAGAATAGATAATGTACTGCGTACAAGTACAAACAGACTACAAAATAAATAAAGTTAATACTACTAGCAAATGTATTCGTAGAAAAGAGTTAATAGGTACCTACACATTTTTTGTAGGTAGATACATCTATTCTAGTCTATCTGACAAATATCTTTTCACTCTAACTTTGAACCCCGGCTGGATATATCGTGATCCTTCCGTCACCTCTTCAGGCACGCCTACAGGCCGTAACTTGAGGCTTTCTCGCTTTGGGTGAGTATTAGGACGCTTTAATTGTAGAGCACATCTACAACAATATTGAGATATACATACCTATGTGTCAATTAACTTGCCGAAGTGGGTACATATTGAATTTTCCGAACATAATAATAAATGAAACTATTTCATACACATCCAATGCTAAAATAGTAACCAAATATAAATTTGGTACGCTTTTGTACAAACAAATGTAATATTTTTTGTATATCAATTTTCTACTTTAATTAGTAGTAATAGCGACATAACTAACTTGGCAAAAACTTAAGCAACATATTATGAAAAATTTAATTTCCACCCGTATGTCTGTATGTCAATCGACTATTTAAAACATATGGATCTGGCAAGATATAGTAGCTAATTGGAGTATTACAAAATATATTACACTGCCGTCTAGCACTTCAGATCGGGGGTTGTTACATTGGTACGATGATACTACAATATGGGCTTAGAATTTAATTTATACAGGGTTTATCCAAGTATCCTCTGAACCTTGTCCAGTCCCTCGTACCTGGTAAGGAACAGCTTCCAGGCGACTGGATCGTGGGCCATCATTGCAGCAACTACTTTCCCTGCCTTCTCCTTCTCTTCGACGGTGCATTCCTTGCAATCATCTTTCAGAGCTTGGATAAGGACACCTATAATATTGTATACAAAACTTTGAATCACCTTTGGAACTGCTACGACAAAAAACTTTGTAAATAGATAGACAATGCGAGTTTAAATGAAGGGAGCAGAAGGCACCCCTGTCTTCTGCTCTAACTGGGGAAACATTTCGAGGATCCCATTGAGATTTTATTAAAACCTGATGAAAGTCTTTGAAATGAAATTATCTTTATTTCTGACATACCCACCATGTCACATAATTCATGGAGGATCAACACTGGTTGATCCGTTGCCACACAAAATGAAGCACAATAAAATATATGCTGGTACATATAGATATATGTATGTATAAGAAGTGTCAGTTACATAGTAATTTGAACCTAGCAAAAAAAACTTACGTTGAAAATAACTACCTACGTCATAATTACTTACTTTTCACGCGCCCCATTTCCTGGGAACAGTATTTATCTACGGACATCAAACACTTCACGTCCTGGGATGGCAGCTCCGGTATGTGTTCGTGAAGATTGACCTTGTTCTTCATTGCTGTCTTCTGGTAATCGTCAACGACTTGGTTGAGAAGGGTCAGTTCTTCGTCTCCGTACACCAGCTCGAAGCCAGCACTTTTGACCCCATCGCTTATGGTTCTATCTATGGGAATCTCTGATGTACCAGCTGCGATAACTGAAGCCAGGGCTATGACTTGCGCCCACATTATTGTATCTGAGTGTCCTCGTGTGTTCTGAGCCTGCGATGCTCCTTTCCTGCCTACGGCGATACGAGTGAAGGCGGGGGCCACTGTGATGCAACTCACGTGATTTGTTTCAGATTATTTCACAATGCTGGATATGCACAATTATAATTAGGAACGAGTGGTGAAATCAACCTTTGGTACTGTTACTTCCACTGATTGAATACCTATACTAAGTGTCTAGCTTTGTTTAAACAGACAGACAGTCGCGGTCATTTATCTGTCAAACCGTGTCTCACCTACTTCTACTATTCATATCTTAATTTCTTATAAGTTATACAAACTTAGTTGTATTGAAGACATAATAGTCAGTGGAAATTAGTTTTTCATATTTTCCAAAAGTTCATTAAAACCTACGCTCGAACTTATAACATTGTTGTGATTCATTTAATTTATGTTGAGTATTGTTTGTTTGTTTGTTCTTTATCTGCCTTAATATTTATATTTTTATTATAATACTACCTTTAAAGAAAAGCTTTTTTTACTTCAATACAAGCACAGGCGCAAAATGTTGGCAGTCTCTGGTTGTGTACAATATTCGGGGCGCGCGCGACGTCGTCAACAAACAACCTTCGCCTGATGCGCATACCAAGTGTGTGATAAACACCAAATGTTGACGTCTCATTGATACATACCTTCCAGATCCTACATAGTTCGGAACACTTGCCTAATAACTGTGAGAACTATGACTCCGAAAGCTTCTTAATATAGTATTAAACAAAGTCGCTTCCCGCTGTTGTTATGGCAACGGATTTAAATGCGGTTATATTATTAGTGAAATAGACGGAGTGATTCCTGTGTCGGTATCAGGAACATTTTCGACTACGTATTCGATAACGTAACTCGCGAAATGTCAATATTGTCATACTATTTTTTAGTTCCACTTTTCACCGCCGCAGCGCTGTTCATTTTTCAATACAAAAATAATCAAAGGCGATATGAAAACGTTGTCGCAAATTATTCATGCTTGCGCTACTGAGGAAGTTTTTTATGTATCATGCACCTGTGCGAAGCCGGGGCGACTCGCTAGTATAAGATAAAGATTAGATGAAAGCAAGTGTTCTACTGATCATGACAGATACCTACTGTACTCCAGCTAGTTGCTATTCGACCCGAGGTGATCTATGAGTCGCACGTTCGATTCCCGCCAGGACAGACATTGTGTGTGTTGGTAGGTATGTATTTACAAAATACGTATTTAAGTATCCTATAGGATACTAGGATTTCATAAAAGTGATACGATATTATTCTTAGCTTAATTCGGGACTAGATGGCGTTGCGTGGTAGTGTGCGATTTGCTTTTATTTGATCTGATAAAATAGAAAGAGAGTGGAGGAGAAAGAGAGACAGAGTGGTGGGGAGAGAAAATACAGAGATTCAATGTAAATTCACGGGCGTGAACGGGCGTGGGCTTAGTGCATAAACCACTTACTAACATCTTATATCAATAAAATATATTACTTGTACGTAGTATCTACCCTGCGATATGACTTTGTGAATGACGTATCTACTGACGCATTACCTATCTGATAATCTAATTCATTACCTTCTACGTACATACTCTTAACGTTACGTAAAGCAATCGCCCTGTATGTACTTAGTATTTACTTGACTTAACACATACTTGGTACTTCACCGGTGAAGTGTTCTGTATAATTAGCAACGTTTCTATTTGCCATAACCATTATTATGTAGTCTCTTTGACGTCAATGTTTGACGAAATAACTACGTGTAATAAACATATTATAGGATTTGTTTGTTATTTTTAGGAACAAAGTTCACAAACTGAAATAAAAAACGACTAAAACTTGATAAACAATTTATTCATCACTTTTTCAATAACTCTTCCATTACCTTAGACGCTAAAGACATATCGATTTTGTTTTGGGAATTTTTATACAAAATACCTAATAAAGCTTTGAATACCTTCACTTTGCCTTCTTTATACTGTTTCACTATCTTAGGGTTGTTCTCTAAAACCTGTATACATATTTGTGTTATTTGATCTTTGTCACTGACGAGTGACCAGCCTTTATCCTCTATGATATTAGCAGGAGAGAGGTCATTGTCCGACGCTTCGATAAGTTCATCTAGCACGGTCCTACAGACATCCAAGTTGATTTGTTTATCGAGAAGCATATCTGTGATTTCCCTCAATTGTTTGACAGTTATAGGACAGTCGTCTACATCGAGCCTTCTCTTGTGGAGTACAGTCAATAGGTCGTTGAGCAGAAGGTTAGCGACCTTGGTAGGGGACCTAGCTTTATCTGACATCATGTCTTGGAAATATTCTAGCAGGATGGGTTCATTGACCAGTTGTATGGCAGACTCGGGTCTGAGTTGGTATTTATGTATGAGGTTTCGTCGCGTCTGCTCGGGCAGTTCTGGTAGGTTGTCTTCAATAAGTGGTACGCTAATGACATCTTGCGTGTCCTCTTTTGTTGTCAGGTTGACTCGCAGGGGGGGCAGGTTCGGCTCTGGCATGTATCTAAAAATATTCATCGCCTTTATAAGAAAAGGTTTTTTCGTAATAAAACTAAATTCTTCCTACCTATTATAAAATGTATTATCGTATTGAAACAAAGTAAATCCAACTTTGTAACAAAGTTTGGTTATAATGCATATATCTATCTACTATATAAAAATAAGTCGGGTTTTCCTTCCTGACGCTATAACTCCAGAACGCACGAACCGATTTCCACGGTTTTGCACTCGTTGGAAAGGTCTCGGGCTCCGTGAGGTTTATAGCAAAGAAAATTCAGGAAAAATTCGCAAGCCGCGGCGCGCCGCTAGTTGTTCATAATAATAACTGATAATGGTGCTAATTCTGTTGTACTAAATCTAAATTAACTAATTTAACAGCACTTAAAGTATTGCCATCCTTATTTGACCCCGCACATGAGAAAGGGATAGCAAGACTTTTTAGTCCTGTCAAATTAGTTTGTTTTTGTGATTTTGTACAACAGAATCGACACCAATATTGCACTGTATTCGTAAGACTCTAGAAACGTTTTATCAGCTTAGTTTGACATTAGAGAAGGTAGCTCGGTTCATTTATTTATATTTCATGAATAAGAACGGTTGAAGCAATTGATAAATAGAAAGGGAGAGCACGGTAGAAATCAGTCATTCATTGTTTCTTAGTTAAATTCAAACAAGCCAAATTGTTAACAATGAGGTTTTACTCTCGAGTACTGTGTACATATTGGAAATGGGGACAGTGTTTTGTCGGTGGCGCACCCGTAACATTACAAATATACTTTATTTACACCATTTCGAAATATAGTTTTAGTATAGTTAACTTATCGGCCTGATCCAGTAGATTTTAGGCTCAATTTTTGTCTATATGTCTGCAAAGATCACTAAGATCAGTAGGTAAACGTATGGATATTTACGGCAGAATATGCAGGTTATAGTGATCGTGGACAACATAGTTTACGTTATTGGTCAATAAGTATGAGAGATATTGTTCAAAGATAACGCAAACTTATGTGGTAAATGTCCTTACCTGTAATCCTGTACGACCTCCTTGTCTCGCATGGAGATGGTGGCTTTGGCGGCGGCGTCCCAAGCCCTCGTCTCGTTCACGATGACGCCTCCACTGTCCAACACGCTTCGCTGTCGTTCTATCTCATGCCGTATCGCACTCGCCACGCCGCGCACCGACCCGATATTCTTTATCTGAAACATTAGGAACGTAACGTAAGTTGTGCAGCAATTAAATGAAACATGTTTATGTTATGCAATATGTGACAATTATAATTTCTAGTTATATCTGTACATTCTGTAAATGTACCGAAAAGAAATCATTGTATTTATATTTTTAGCACTAGTATGTAAATCCACAATTCACGTACTTATCACACTGTTACGAAACGTAAGTTACATTCAATGTGTATGGGGATCCGAAAGTTTCACAAGTCATCCGTTACTTAAACAATAGCGATATTATGGAAATTAATTTGTATGTTTCGGTTCTTTGTATGGATAGAGGATTACGCATCTCATTAAAAAACTACATTAAAGGTACTGAATGCAAAATCTCACTGCAGGTCCTATATGTATCAAGGTAGGGCAAATTTGGTTTTAATGTGTGAGGGAAGATGAACCATGGCGAGAGGTGCAATAGGTCTGTCCATAGTACAACATGCTACACACAGGAATGCAGACTTAGGTTCTAAAAATTATTAATGATAATGCCTGCAGTGAGAATAATGCAGTGAAAATAATAAAATAAAATAATAATTATAATAAATTATAATGCTCTGACCTATCACACAGCACGATCTAGCCCCAAATTAAACAAAACTTGTACTATCACACAGTATCGTACAGCAGCTAATAAAATACTCATATAATTCTTTTTTGTAAATATTATACCAAGCACCCAGACGCAATGCTAACTTCTTTGTCAAATAAATACTATTCCCGGCGGGAATCGAACCCGCGACTCCTAGCGTAACAGTCAGGTATACTAACCACTAGACCAGCGGTCTCGTCATGTATAAGGATATCCACAAACGAGTATGTATTAATCAATATTTATGTAAATAACGTGTGTTACCTCAGTGCGCGTAGAGAGCGGGTCCCCCGGCCGCCGCAGGGACACGTTAGCGTCGACACGCAACGCGCCCTCTTCCATGCGGCCGGAGCACGCGCCGAGCCGCTGCACTATCAGCACCAGCTCTTTGACTAGTGCGGCTGCCTCTTCACCATCCTGGAATGACACAATCATCATTCATATATTGTAGAGCTCTTGTATGGCTACAGTAGCAGGCCTGCCATGGTAAAGCCGTGTAGTTTTTATAGAATAACTAGCTGTCCCAACAGACATTGTCCTGCCTTAACTATGAATTCATATGGCAGGATAATTCTTTGTTTGTTCATGAATGCCCCGCAAAAGAACTTCAGATTTTAACTTTCTGTCCTTATTAGCTTTGTTAGGTTGTGTTGTGTTGATAGATCAGTTACTATCAGTCAGTGAGGACAAGTCTTTTTATTTCTGGATTTTCCAGGGCATGTTATTTAATAAATTCAGATACTATAAGCTCAAATAAACAGACTTAGATTCATATAAAAAACACTCAAAGCATTTGAGGCATGACCTGAATTATGAATCTTACAATCCAAATTCATTAAAATTATATATTGTCAGAATCTAGAGTGCACATTGTGAAAGAATGTTAGCAGTAAATTGGATATGAGAACTAAAGCACAACGAAGATACAGTAAGTTTCAATGGCACCATTTACCAACCAGAATATTAATGAACATGAAACATTACAATGCTTTATAACATTATGTACAATAAGTGGATCACAATAACACTTAACAAAGGAATTTCCATACAATCGGGAATTCATTATGTCCACCTGATTACCATGTGCATAAATAATTAAGAAAATGATAAAATAATGAAAATGTTTTTTTTTTATGAGTTTTATATGATTTGTAATTATGCAAACATTGCACATGCAAAATTTCACAACAATGCTCATACACAAATACATTAACAAATAAAAATACATAGCTTAACTCAATGGAATGAAAAAAATCTAAAGTAAAAGATCATAAAGAACCTTAATTATTGCAAAAATATGCCTACCCTGAAAGGGACTTGGCATAATAAATAGAAAACTCTTTATTGTACACCATAATCAATAACTGAGGAACATAAAATAAATTATAATTTGGTACAATCGGCAGCCTTATCACAAGATTTGATCTTGTCCAGACAACCTGGGTAGGGACTGGAGAATGGATTTTGAGAAAGCAAATGATAATATGTATGTATGCATATGTTCACAAACCTCCAAATCAGGTTCAAAAACCACTTCAATTAGTGGCGCCCCAGCTCTGTTCAAGTCTACCAAGCTACGTTTCAATTCTGCATCATGTAATGATTTTCCGCTATCCTGCTCTAACTGGATCTGTTTAATTTTAGAGCTCTTGTTGTATGGCTTCTTGTGGATGCCAGGTGTAAATACCTGCAACAAAGAAACATATTTTTTATAATACTGGTATTAATGGTGACATACAAATTATGGCTGAATTTATTAAAGTTTTAATTGAAGTAGGGGTTTATAGCAAAATTATTATGCAAGTCTTGTCTTGTGGCTTTGTTTGCGTGGTCTCAGAACAATATTTTTGATCCCATAGGAATTTTTTGTTTTTCCAGACCAAATAGCAGGAATGTTAAATACAAATGATGGTCTATCTAGGTGACAAACTTAATTAATATGTGTTATAAACATCCAAATAATCACATTTATTAAATCTATAAGATGATATTATAGTAAAATGTTCTACTTTTAATGCATAATTTAAAAAGTAGGGCATTTCGACTTGTGTAGGTAAGGTATTATTGGAAAGATCAATTTTAAATAATAGGTATTTAAGCGTAGGTATAATATACCTGAAAATTGATGACACCATTACCAGCTAATGGTGCTCTCTGCTGCGTAATTTGATATCCAGCCGGTAGATCGGCGTAGAAGTAATGCTTACGGTCGAATGTGGACACTTCGTTCACGTTGCAAGAAAGAGCTAATGCGGTCTTTATGCCTAATTCTACACATTTTCTGTTCAATACAGGCAAAGTTCCCGGTATAGCAGCGTCGAATAATGATACGCAATTATTAACTACACCACCGAAAGTATTTTGGGCACCAGAAAATAACTTCGATTCTGTGTCTAATTGTGCGTGCACTTCCAAACCAATTACGCTCTGCCACTTTGTTTTAGAAGTCGAGGTGAGACTACGTTTACAAACATGTGGCTTAAATTTTGTATTAAGATCACGATAAACTTTGATAAATCTCATTTTGTACAACTTTTTATACTTTTGCTCAGTCTTTAATAACAACAGCTGATTTTGACAATTTCACGTTATGTACTCTGTGATAAATGACAGATAGATGTATACTTTTTTATTATTTTAGGTGGCATGGATACTGATCTTTCCGTCGCATATTACTCAACGCAAAATATCACATTCGACTCATAATAATTACACGTTGTCTCATAATCTGTTAATTTAATTAATTGGCAATGATAATTTAGAATGTAAAACCTCAGAGCAGATAATATACTACGTACAAGTAAAACTCATATTCATATTGCAAATACATTTTAGTTAACAAATCACAGATGGCGCTTGTAGAAAGCGTTCGGCATCGAAATTAAAACGGCTTGGAGTTCTTATTAGATTTTTTTTTATACCACTAAGGTGGCACACTAGCATACGGCCCACGTGATGGAAGGGGTATCACTAACGGGTTGCCAACCACCACAGCTTAAAATTTTCTTATTTCTTAAATGTATTTATTATCTTTCCGTCACAGCGGATGTATTCTCTACCTGGCTCTCCGTCTGTTTGACACAATTTAGTCGTTCGTTTGTAAGAAAAACAAGCATAAATAACTTGACTACATTAATTAAGAATATACTTTACATAAAAATTAAACCTTCCTAACTGGCACGTAATATTCAATATAATTATTCTAAATTCATATAAAATTCTAGCGTTTTTGTGTCCCAATCTAACAATATGCACGTGCGAGCTCAATAGGGACGATCGAAGAAACTTTATTATAAATAAAACCATTTCTTTTCATGATATTGATATGCCTGGGTGAGTACTGTCCACTGTCAATCAAACCTTAGTTATTATTTATATTAGCTTCTTTAGATACACAGTAGGTACATACCTACACGATTATTAAAATTGAAGTGTCTGTCTGTCCTATCAAAATAAAGGTATTTTTATACCTACGTTCACTTGCACATAAAGGAAAGCAAAACACAAGTTTCTATATTTTTGTCAGGCCACACTAACCTCCGAAGCAGGCTGAACTGATAATGATGGGACTTTCATTATTCAGGTAAAGGATTGTGAGTAGATAGCTACTGGAATATTAACTATTTAAATAACAAAGAAGAGTTACATCACTTACCAATCTGTTGTTGTTTAGTTGTATTGTCGAAGATGAAGGCAAGTAAAATTATAAATAAATAATTGCATTGATTGGCTTTTAGCTTACACCCTAACTTATTTTAATAATTAACAAACTATAAAAATATCACATTCTTAAAATAATAGTTTTCTCCTTAATCTATGCGACAAGTCCCGTAACTACTTCGAACAGCAAGGAGAATAAGTAGAGTACAATGAATGCCAAGGTAGCTTCCGCGATGGAATACATTACTGCTAATCTTTTTTCGGAAAAGAAAGTAAAATATATATCGCGGATTGTCGCGCGCGGCAGACGTATGACCGTTAGCACAGTGTTACGATGTGTGAGAGCGTCAGACACAACGCGGTGCTATACACAAAGCCTTGAAACTACTAAGCGACTAAATATAACAACATGATTGGGGATAAAAGATTTAAAACTAATCATTAAGTAAACGCTACCTTTTTAATTTGTTCGCTTTATGACTACACACCCACCAACTGATAAAAGTTATACAGCTTTATATGTAGGTTCAAGTACTTAAGTAAAACAAGACGTCATAAAAATGATAAGCAGTCATTTCATTACGATATGGCACACGCCTCCAATTGTGTGCACTCGAATTGCTTCGAAACAACTCAATGTTTATTTTAAGTTATCGGCTATTTTCCTTTTGAATCTAGAACATAATTTATGTACCTTACCCTATCTACATATTTTTTCATTTGGTAATAACAATTTACTAATAATTTATTATTATTTGGATAGAAATGATGAACAAACAAAATATGTATATTGTATATGAAGGCTATATAAGGCGAATTTAGATTTCTAGCGTTTCCAAAAAATAAGCAACGGAAAAGCTACCATGTATGACATTAGCACAAAACTGATTTAACATTTATGCGAGCCCAAAGATCTATATACTCACAAGCTGCTGCTGTCAGGGGCAGATGTATATAAAGGCATTTTAGGCAGCAGCCCAGGGCCCAATGAAGGCAAAATTGACAATTAATAATTTAAAATACTATGATTATTTTTAGAGTATTGCAACCCTGAAATAAATTAAACTGTTTGCGTGCACATTAAACGGAACGGGAGATGTTTGCCAAAATAGCAAATATTTGATGAATTAGGCAGGCCATGTTTAGTATAAGCCCAGGGCACCAGAAACTCACGGTACGCCCCTGCCAGCTGTCACGTTAGGGTGAGACCATGCCGGATTTAGATGTCTGGAGGTCTCGAGGCAACAAAGGAGTGAGAAGAGAGTGAATGAGTTGCGACTTCCCTCTGGCTTACAACCCCTTTCGTTTCCTCCTCACATCTATCCCGAATCCCGATCTAGGAAGCTTTTGTGTTTTATTTTTTAAAGCAAAAAGTTAAAACCTTTAAATAAATTTAACTTATTACTCGATCATGTGCTATTTTCAAGGTTTTTCAAGTTATGATGCAAACTTTGATATGAATATCAAACGTATCCAAAAAAAGATGGAAGCAAACAATAACTGGGTCTACTAGCAGTTATAAATATTCGTTTGACATTCTCACAAATTCGATCGAAATGGAAACCGGAATCGTTTTACGGTCATTATAAACTTGATCGTTAAATTATTGACATCAGTTTTATTGACGCACGCGCAACAAGTTGCGGAAAGAAATACATATTCAGAATAAATTGTAAACAATGTAGGTTGTTATGGCGAGTTCCATCCAATAGGTATTTGTCCAAAACCTGAGATTCATACAACTCAATTATTTTATTTCCGTTTTTTTATTTACAAAAAAATGCTCAGATCAAATCTTTTAGGTACGATGCGATGGGATTTTCCAATCAAAACTGGATGCGCCCGGTAAGGCAGAGGACCTTACAGGAGATCGCCACCATATAACACTACTCTGATTTAGATTGCGACGAGTAGGGTTTCTATGCGGGTGATTCTTTGAATCAGAGTGTATTTGACTCATTGATATGGCTCAACTTTTTTTTTACTTTTAAATCTTAATTAACATGTTATCTTGTCCAGGTCATTCAATGCTATAACATATATCAAAGGTACTGATTTGTGTCCAGTATTTTAGGATTTAGACTGTGCTGATTAATTGCTCAACCAGAGTAATGAGGAACAAGGCAGATTAATGAGATTATACACCATATTAATTAGAATCATGCAGATAAATGAGAATAACACATTTTTATTAATCAACGTTATTATGAATTAACGGAGAAATATGGAAATAATTATAAAATAGTCACATCAACGTAATGACTAAAATATGATAATGTTGTATTTAATTCTAATTTGAACGCTGGCACACGTTGACAATTTTAACACAAAACAAAACATTTTTGGTCTGAGTTTAACGAATGTTTATTTATTTATTTAAAACTATTGTACAACACCAAGGAATACAATACAAGAATACAATGTGACATAGTATAGTACAAATGGCGGCCTTATCACACTCGGCGATCTCTTCCAGGCAACCGTGGGATGGAATGGATTTAGGATACATCTTAACGGGCAGTTGGTGATGTAACTAATAAGGCTTAAAACAAGAAACAATATAATACTAATTGGTATTTAAAAGAAATACATAATAAATATTTATAAGTACATATTATACGCATACATAAAACAACAGGATATCATAGAATATAAGGATGGTACCACGCAAAACAGGATAATTTTCTTGAATCTGCTCATTCAGCTAGTTAAGTAATTGTCTTTAAGGAGCTTTTTGAATGCTTGCAAAGTTTTAGCCTGTCTAATGAATAGTGGCAATCCGTTCCACAGGCGGACAGCCTGCACTGAGAAGGATTTGTCCATGAATCTAAATTTAGTTTAATTAAAAACAAAGTCAATCAGGCTTTGTTTAAAGTTAAATTTAAAATTATTTTAAATGAAATAGATTACACGTTATGGCACAAACATAGGGCACAGATGAAAAGATCTTAATTTCAAACCAAACCCTTGTGGCCTGGGCTGATAGACCTGCACGTCGGTCATTGAAATATATACCTTATTTAGATTGGATAACTATAAAATTAAATTAAGAAATTTAAAATGCTCTGCCATGCCCATCTACCAGTGTTCGCAGGCCATTACAAACTTTTAAAAACTAAAACACATAAACAATAAAAATCTTTGTTTTAACAAACCGCCAAGAGTTTGTAAACTCTTGATAAAAGTAAAATAAAACGTAATTACTATGAGTATCAAAATCAGACTATTAAATTAAAAAAGCAATAGGAACTTTAAGAGGATCCTTGAATGTAGCCCTATTTTTTTTTTTTTTTTTATTGCAATTTTCGTAGAATACAAAATATATGACTATAACTAAATATATCCCTTCTGGATTACTATTTTTTGACACAAAACAGATTAAACTATTTACAAAAACATATCTTAACCTACCTACTTATAGATAAAAGATCTGACCCAAACCGGAATCATGCGGGAGCGTGCCAAGAATGCTGGTAGCATTGCCACGCTGGATAGCAATGCTAATTCTCTGAGCGAGATATGTTCCAGCACGCCTGTCACGGGAGGGCTCAACCAGCCGACGTGAGACCTCCTGGAAAAGCTGAAGAGCATCCGGGCCCCAGGGACCCAGAGTTTCAACCGCAAATGCAGAATATATGTGCCCTGGACCAAGACATGCATATTTCCGGCGCTTGAGGCTCTCTTGCAGAGCAGCAGCGGCGCCGTCCACCACCGAGGTGCCAGGGACCCAATCTCCATGGCACCAACGACATGCCATCCGGCCTCCGGCCATCGCCTCGCGCCAAGCCGACTGGTTCCAGTACAGCAGGTAATCCGGCGGTGACCAAAGCCCACCGTAGCAGGTCATTTAGGGTCGAATGACGTGACAGACGACCGGCACTACCGGCACATGAAAGGCCATGGTGCCCAAACACGTCAACATTATCCCCGCAATGACACCGATGTGGGACAATACACTTTACACCTAAGCGCAAGCAAGTACACAGCCTGAAAGTTGCACCAACACATAAGGTACCAATATAAAAATTAAAAGAAGGCAGGGCATGAAGCCAGAGCCCGGACTCCCACTAAGCAACTGCCAGGAGACGTGCACGGTCAGCAGAATTGGAGGAACTCTCGAGAAGAGAATTATAAGTCACCCTGCTGACGGGCTCGTCCCACTGCTTCTGCGATTGTGATCTCAGCGGAAAGTTTGAGCTTGGAGAGGCCAATGCCCAAGCATCTCTGGCCTCAGTCAGGAACGAAACCTCACAGCCACTAAGTGACGGAGTTAGAATATTATCCCTTCTTATGATTATATTAAAAAAATATTAAGTTTTTCTTCATCAAAAGTCTTCAGAGTCTAACGGAGACAAAATGAAAAAAACAGCTATCAATAAATGAAATGAATCCTAGACAACAGAGATTACAGAGAAAGAGATGGAGAAAGAATTGTAAGATATATTATCTGAAAAAGAAATAAGAAAACTGAAAAGCTATCGGTTCAGTATCTGACAGAATGCTGGGACTTTGAGGTGGGGTTTTTCTTCAAGCAGGGCCGCTGTTCTGTTTTCTTATTTCTTTTTCAGATAATATGTCTTGTAATTCTTTCTCCATCTCTTTCTCTGTAATCTCTGTTGTCTTGGATTCATTTAATTTATTGATAGTTGTTTTTTTATATTTTTTCTACGTATGTCGTTTTGTCGGTTTTTTCTTTCCACAACTCTTCATTATTTTTAATCGTTTCATATCTTCTTTTCACCGTCTCATCATATTAATTAATTTTGACTGTTTTCTGCTGACCTAATTTCTTTTTGTTATAAGTAATCCCAATTAACTAAATTAGGCCTCGATAGACATTTTCATTTACTATAAAACCTGTAATTGAAGTTCAAATTGGACATTATATTGACGTGTTCTTCAGCTGAAAACATGTCAAAATGGTGTTTCAAAGAAACACCCATGCACAGTGCTGTGTTGTCATTAACCGTAATTATATGTACATACGTTGCTACATAATAAGTCCACTCAAAATATATAGAACTCTAGAACCCCTGATATTTTAAGGGAAGCCGTTCTTGTGCCGTATGCTTTCTGTCTGGACAGGTTTTAGTTAACAGAACATATTTATTTGCTTTGGTCCGCGTGATGTTAATGTGTATGTGTATATGGTTGTGGTTTTTTACCTGTTGTGTGTCTCAAATGTCACCGACCTAACATCCTGGGTCTGTGGACCTAACTGATATTTCAAAATGAGAGAAAACCGCCATCAAAATGTCTCAGTTAGGTAGGGTATTTCCTCTTTTCATGAACAATTTTATTTCCTGAATATACGCTGCTAATGTATAAGCTCAACTTATTTTTCATGTATATACCTAACCTACCTAGCTTATCATGTACATGTACATCTAATGCAGTGAACAAAATTGTCCACAGTGGGTCTTAGAAATTGATAAAACACCTCTTATCACGAGGCCAAAGCTTAATTATTGTTGCTTTATCAGAGCGAAGTAGGTAGATACGTCGGTAATGTATGCAAACTTATTTTCTATTCACATTAGGAGTTATGCAACACTTGGGCATATGGAGTGGAGTAATCGCATTGTCGCAATATGTATGGGTAGGTACTTAATTTATTAATGACTCGTTTTTTTCCCGATACTTCGCCCGCGTAGCAATATAATATATACATAACATTACTCAGTGATAATACAGTATTCTGTTAGTGAAATATTTTTAAAATTATTTTTAATTAATTACAAACAATAATACAAATCATTTCTCTTTATAATATTAGTGTAGATAGACGAACATTAACAGAGCTCAAACGTTATTATTATGTCACGCACATGAGTAACTGAGTACCTACCTACCCATACATCTTATTAAAGGTAAATTAGTTTGATTTATTGAAGTGGTATGGTGTACCTACTGGCCTTCCTGTGGTGAGAAAAACGTCCGAGCGCAACAAAAAAAAACGAAGTACTAGGGCAAATACGCTTTTTCCAACGAACAGAATCTGTCGCCTCAACTAGAGATAATTTACGAGTTACCGTTCGAAGAGCCTCATTTGCAAGGGACATGACAAAATATCTCAGAAAAACATAATTAAACCAATTAAGATAATAATTCAAGATACAGTTTCATGTGAACTCAGACTTAAACAGAATGTACTGTATTTTGACGTTGGTTTGTTATGATGTAACAAAATAAACAGCAATACTTTTGTGAGTTACATAGACCACCGATAAGATCAATGATCTTATGACGATTTTAAACAGCCTCCTCAAATATGTGTTGGTGTGTTACACCGACACCTTTCCAAATCTTCCATCCTTAGAAATGGAGTTGTATCATAAACATCACTTTACGTCAACATGTTATATTGCGACTCAATGTTGCAGTCAACAGTGTCTTACTGCACTTTATCATTATGTCTGTGTAATGGAAACCGCAACCACAACTGCATTTAAATGAGTTTAGTAAAGTGGCTTGCGAGAATTTCGTCCTGGTTTTCCTCCTACGAACTCGAAGACCGCATTCCTGGATGGAATATTCCTAATGCCTTTTTTGTTTTGAACTTGCGTATTTAGTTAATCATCTTAATCCTTGATCGGTATATATAAAAGCAATGTATCCGGATCTAACTTGACATATCATTTTAATCTTTCTGCACTTACGTACCTAATTATTTAGCCCAGTTTGATAAAAACAATGTGCGTACATTTATCGTGCGTGTGGTAAATATGGACGATAAAGAAAGTAATAACTTATGGTAGAATTATGGTCTGATTGATTTACATGCATTAGTAAGTATAAATGCCATTATTTAATTTGTTATCAATATGATCAAAATACATTTATTTGACCAAAATTGTATTAATCAATCTTATCCTACATATGCATAGATAATTAGATATCCTTCTATCTACTAATAAAATAAATGCGAAGATTGGTCAATGTTTATTTGTTACCGAATCACACCAAAATTATTGAACGGATTTGAATTTAAAAAATATATGTGGGAACGCATGAATGTATCCAAACAAAAAAAAAAAAAAAAAAGGTTGAAAAAAATGGCGGTGTCTTAAGAGCACGACGAATTTGCGACTGACGACGAATGTGTGTGAAATATTGTAAAGTGATAGAAAATAGGAAGAGACAAAATAAAAACAACGGAACTTTATAGAAATTTTATTATTTCAATTATCCTCTGTCCCCACATTTGGGGGCTCGTCCGGGATAGGGGATAATTATAGTAAGGTGTGGACACGAACGACAAAAAAGACGAACACGTGTTTGGAGGTTATATGCATCCAACATGTCGAAACGAGAAAAAGAAAGTAAACAGAAAGAACAATGCGATGCTGATTACTCACGGGGCATGCTGGCGATGACTGCCGACCTCATACCAAAATTCAGTGGCCGTGACGCAACTTACTCGGTAACCACTTGGATTCAAGATATCGACGATCATGCAGAAATATTTGCGTGGTCCCCTCTACAACAATTGTTGGTGGCAAGGCGGGCACTCACTGGCACTGCGGCACTTTGGCTTCGGGCTGAACGTCCACATAAGTCATGGGAGGAACTCAAGGCAGCTATAAAAACAGAATTCACAGATTCGTTATTAGATACCAAAACTATACATGAAATGATGAGTGCTAGGAAGAAACTACCCGATGAAAGTTGTCTTGACTTCATGTTAACGATGAAGGAGCTTGGAAAACGTGGAAGTATGACTGATTGTGTGGCAATATCCTACAAGGTAACCAAGGTAAAGAGGAATAATAGGTATGATGTTGCTAAGGCTGATCCACAAGCTGAGGGACCCAATAATACCACAACTTCATCGGATCACATGAAAGCATGGCCTGATTATGTTAGTGATTCTGAATGATAGATATGGTATGATAAGTTACTGTTTTACTTTGTTCCTTTTATTAGTTATGCTATGTTGCTTTTATTTGATTTAATGTGTTAGATGTTTTGGAAGTTTGTTTGCTTATTTGTTTTCATGTTATTCTAATTGTTATCCTGAGGTTTATTATGTTATGTTGCACAATGGTGTTTATAAAATAAGGTTTTAGTGATAAGATTTATTAATTTACTCTTGTGTTTCACTTTTTGTAATAATTGTTAATCTGATAGGAGGAGATGTTTCAAACATTTGTGTGTCTAACATTAAGAATTTTGTTTTGTTTACTAGTTCTAGTTTATAATTGTGTCTGAGGACAGACAAGTGCAGGACGGCCGAATGTGGGAACGCATGAATGTATCCAAACAAAAAAAAAAAAAAAAAAAAAAAAAAAAAAAAAAAAAAAAAAAAAAAAAGGTTGAAAAAAATGGCGGTGTCTTAAGAGCACGACGAATTTGCGACTGACGACGAATGTGTGTGAAATATTGTAAAGTGATAGAAAATAGGAAGAGACAAAATAAAAACAACGGAACTTTATAGAAATTTTATTATTTCAATTATCCTCTGTCCCCACATATATATATATTTAGGTATGTATGTAACTATACATATACAAGATAATGTAAAAAAAAACGCGGGCGCACTATGTTCTAACAAAATCAAAAAAACATTTATTCAGTTTAGGCCCTAATAAGGCACTTATGAAGGTCTAAATTACCACATCACTTTATAAAGTCGATATCAAAGCCTTGGATACCTCAAAGAGAGGTTCTCAATGATCTGATACTGAATCAATGTTGAGCTAATAGGTACATGACTAGTCGTGCCCAACTATCCGTCTTGATAGATCCAATCGATAATGCAAATTAAATTCACGCTATAGACTATTGTGTTGTGTACGTACTGACGTATGTAATAAATATAAATATTTTTTCAGAATTTAGGTAAATTACTATACTAATGAATTATCGACAATCTACCAAACAGGTAGACTTGCACCGATTTTGTCATTACATTATTTCCATGGTGTTTCCGCATATCAGCATGACGACAAATCGACAGCTGCCGTCTAGACTTGTTTATCGATGCAAACTATTCGGGTCAAGAACTTTTGTAGGATTGATAATAGCTATTGCCCAGCCCCCTATTGCGTACACACACACATGCAATACATTTCAAATCTTAAATATGAAAATGATCTCTCGTTTTAATTATAGATTGGCGGCCGTTGCCATCGGTGTCTAAATATGACAGGCTAATGTATAGGTACATTTCGAGTCCGAAAAAGACAACGGTCTATGGATGACGTTTCTAACGTGTGTAAGTCCATAAATAGTTACCTAATTTCATGATTTTACACTGTGGCTCGGTTCGTACTGAGCTATTTTCAATTTGGAGGAATGCCATAGTTACCCATTACAATTATCTGGTCATATTAGTGATGAGACCAACTGCCGTTAGGTAAGGCAGAACGTGACCTATACTTCGATGACCTTTCATAACCTCGTGAAAATTAGGTAGCTCAGTAACGTGAGCATGAATAATTTGCGAAAACGTTTTCATTTCGCCTTCGACTATTTTTGTATTAAAATTAAAATTAACAGCGTTGCGGCTGTGAAAAGTGGAACTAATATTTGTATGAAAATTTTGACATTTCGCGAGTTACGTTTTCGAATACGTAGTCTAAAAATGTTCTTGCTACCGGCACAGTAATCGAAATAATGCATAAAGTGAATACACTTTGACGTCAAGAGCTGTGGTTGAAGCAACGGCTTTGCATTTGATGGACCTAGGTTCAAGAACCGGCGACCTGTACCTATGAGTTTTTCTTAGCTTAAGTACTGTGATTAACCACACCATGAGAAGTAGGGTGCAATAGGGGTTTTCTTGGAGCCGCCCGGCTGGGGACTTCGGCTGCGGATTTCGGTAACGCATTGTTACTATATTACTTGTACGTAGTATATTTATCTACTCTGAGATATTACTGATGGTTTCAGAACCCCACCAGTGTTCGTTATACGACACGCACTTATTTGTCAGTTTATTTGCACTTGGAATCAAGTGCAAATAAACTGGCAAATAAGTAGGAACTCGAAATCAGTAGGAACTGCAATTTAGCAGTGCGCTACTTATAATTTATAATAAACCATCAAAGATATGTAGCATCTAACTAAAGTCAAGTAGCAGTCGTTGCCCGCGGTTAAGCACGCACACAGGTGCATCCCTCTTACATTATGTACATTGTACAATCTCAGTGTAGGTACACCGCCGGTAGCCTACGACATTGTACGTATAAAATAAGGTAAAAGGTTGAATTTACGAGTAGATTGGTACATTTGACAAGCCCGTTGGTCTAGTGGTCACTAGGGTCAGTATACCTGACTGCTACGCGGTAGCGGTTGCGGGTTCGATTCCCGCCGGGGTGAACATTTATATGAAAAGCATGATGTGTTTGCGTGGCGTCTGGGTGTTTGGTATGTATTAGGTATACCTACGTATGTATTTAAAACAAAAAGTATATAAGTATTCTATATTACAAGAATTGTCTAGTTTAGGGTCAGGTGGCACAGTGTGACGATGTCCAAGCGTTATTATTATTACATTTCGATGCAGTTTCCCTTTCCGAGCTCGTTTCACTGTCACTTTCTTGTAAAATGACACACACTTATGGTAGAACGTGGAAACATGATGCATGGCGTGATAATGTATAGTATAACTAAGTTTATTTAGGTAATCAGGTAAACTGTACGTTAAAAAATAAAAGGTTATTGACATGCAAAATAAATAAAAAGGCAAATTTTGTCAAAAGTTTTGGTTTTTCCGAATCGACGCAGCCGCATAAATTGTGAATAAATCTATATTTAATAAAATATACATGATACCTACCAACCTGTGACTAAAAACAAACTGGAATAAAAACGGTGCAAAATATGCGGATGGCATTAAAAACTGGCCGTGTGTTGGCTCGCCAGAAACAAGGTCGACCAAAGTCCAATTTCGATTTACGCAGCACGAGCAGCGTATGCATAAATTTACCTTATTCATACACTCAAACTGAATAAACGAATGACGCTATCTCAGAGTAGATAATATACCTATCTACTAGGTCAAAATTATATTACCTACATAGAGGGCAAATGGCGGTGGACTCCTCGTGGTAAGCTCTGCTCACTGGACACCAACCGACTAACTCTCCTCTAACGAGCTATCTTGTTGTCGTAGTTGACCGATATATGAATGTGCGGTTACCAAGGGCGGATCTAGGGTGATAGATTCGAAATATAAACAAGGTAAAAAACAACTACGATAAGAACCGCTAATGCCGTATTTAAATATAGCGTATGTCACGCATGCAATTAACACAAAACTAACGACACTCGAAATCTAACCAACATGTCAAAGAAAAAGACATACATGCATAAATGTGAAAAAGGATTTTATATCCGGATAACAACCTCGTGAATTTCAATTTGTAATAATTCTGTAGGTACAGCGATGGACCTATGAAAGTAAAAAAAACTCATTAAAATAGCTTTAAGGTCATCACAAAAATATTCATAAATCAAAAAACACATTGAAAACTTCCGTTCTTGACTTAGCATCTAGAGCGGAAACAACACAATTATTAAACCTTGGCCAAAATATTCATTTAAATACGTTAATTATCCTACTTATTTGCATATGTATAATACGAAGATATTGTAATAGAAGCTGTCCCGACAGACGTTGTCCTGACTTAGCTATGAATTCATAGGTCAAATGAACCATAAAAAGCACCTTTATTTTATCCCGAAATTAGAAATGTTCCGTTATTTTTTCTATTATTTCCTTTCATAAGAACCCTCTCCTGATAATAACAAACACAAAAAAAGCATCAGCGAAATCGGTGTAGCCGTTCACGCGTGATGCCGTGACCAAGGGAAATAGTGATTCATTTTTATATGTATAAAAAATATTTGAATACGCAAACCATTAAAATAGTTATTTTTTCAGATACTAATAACAACATCACCTACGGATTATTATAAAAAGAAGAATTTACATAGAAATTATTGTTCACGGAAGGACGTTCGTATTGTATACCTAAGTCTTTCTGCCTTATCTTCAAGTTGAGAAAAGATGGAAGTTGCAGCCATGGTCACTGTCAGTTTAATAAGTAACAACACGTTTTTACCATGCAAACATAATAATAATGAAGTAATCTCGTATCATTAACATAATTTCTAACCTGACTTCCGAGCGATGACCGACTTCTGTTCTAGAAGGTTCACGGTTCGGTTAATGGTGAGCGGAATTAAAAAGGTTCGGAGAATGTAAAATTACCGGTTTATTTAGTCATTTATTGCATATGCTTTCCAACTATTTGAGATTATGTGTCGAATATTGTCGTCAGCTCCCTAATTTAGCATCTAATGGGCAGGAATTTTCGTGAATATTCGCTCTCCGTTCGGATCCAAGGTGCGGACGGCCTTAGACTGTGGAAGGCCAATGACCGGAGATCAAAGTCCAACTCTCTCAACGCACTGCCAGAATGTGCAAGGCCGGCCGTCTCATAATGCCACATGTGCCTATGTTTTGCTTGACCGACATGCCCAGCCCAACCCGCTTATTGCTGACGAGATATTTTTACGAAAAATGACAATACATATAATAATAAAAAGTCGTATGGGCAAAGAGTCTAAAATAACTATCGTCATATAAGTAGGTAAATGGATACCTACCTAATGCTTTTTGGTAATTTTATTTTATTTTTCTTCGGGAAAACACAATCTTCTGTCATATTTTGTATGTACTTACAGAAAAGTTTAACAGTACAGGATACAATAGGTATTATTTTTCACGTTTTGCTTATTGGACTATTATAATTATTTTATTATAACAGTGATATTCTATTATAACAGTGATCTAATCACTGTGTACATAACTGTTGGTAAACCTAATATAAAATAAAAATAAAAATAAAAATAATTTTAACGAGATAAATGTAGTAGCGACCAATATACATAGATACAGGTTTCTTGAGAGCTCTATTAAAAAGTAATTACAAAATAAACCAGCTTTTTCACCGCGACTTCGCCCGCGTAGCAATATAGTATACTATATATTACCCGTTTTCCCGTAGGAATTAAGTATTTTCCCACGGTAAAAAGTAGCCTATGTTCATCAGGGATAATGTCGGCTTCCAATGGTAAAAGATTTTTTCAAACCCAGCAGTCCAGCAGTTTCGGAGACCATTCAATACAAACAAACAATAAAATCCTTCCTCTTTATAATATTACTGTAGATAACAGGTGAGTAATTTTTTATTACAAGCTTTTATCGTTCAACAAGCCCTTTTATTTGGGGCTAATGTGAAATGATAAATCGCTATTTAGTGACGTCCGTGATATTGGATAAAAAATGGCGGCATTTAGGTAATCATAAATCTATAATCTATAGATATAAAAGGCTTTTTCCTGAATGACTGACGGATCAACGCACGGCCTTAACCGCTGATCGTAGAGACCCATAGATTTAGAATAAAAAATCATAGGTCTGTGTAGAGACCTGAAACTTGGAAAGTGTGTTCTTTATATGACGTAGGCATCCGATGAGAAAGGATTTTTCCGAAATTATACCCCTGAAAAAGGGTAAAGTTAGTATGGGACAACGTCATAAAGAGAGGTAGGGCGATTTGGGATTTCCCGTGGGTTATCCCATTAAAATTGGAGCCGCCCGACTGGGGACTGTACCTCGGCCTGACAAAAGACCGCAGTGAAATAACACTACTTGATGTATTGTTGTGTTTCTGCGGTAAGTAAGGTTGCCAGTGCTCCACGAGGATACGCTGGGCTAGTAGTAATGCTGCTAGCACAGTGAGTCCTCATCAACAACATGGTTGGCAGCCCGTTAGTGATACCCCTGGTATTGCTAGCGGCTATAGGCTACGGTGACTGCTTACCATCAGATGGGCCTTATGCTTGTGTGCCACCTTAGTGGTATAAAAAAAACTCCTTGATAGAAGACGTGTATCGTATATTATTGAAATTCATCCCCGAACGGGATTAAAAAGTGGTAGAAAGTTATTTTGGCCGTGATTTGTTTCAAAGTTGATATCAATCAACCCCTTAGCGTATTTTATTTAAATTACCTTTTATTTTGACACGTTTTAAAAGTCAATCACGTACGTGAAGTCATTTTGGCACAAAAATCCATAGTGAAGATTGAGGAGTGACCACAGAGTAAGGAGGATGCACGCGTTTGTTTTTTAAAGATTTGAAAGATTGTGAAGTCAAGGCAACATTCCATGCTGCTGCAAAGTGTCCATGATGGTGAATGAGTAAAATTCAAAAAAGCTTGAACACACTTCAAAACATAAGCGAATCTATACAGATAAATAAAATTGAAGTATCTGTTTGTAATGTCGAAATAGCTTGATACTAAATGCATATGAAATTAAACATGATAATATTGACAAAAAACAATTTAAAACGATTAGAAATCTCTGAAAGCGCTCGACCGTTTTGAACGGGACTTTCACTGGCAGATAGCTGATGTTATAAGGCTACTATTATTTTGGAAAAAATATTAGGGTTCCACACAACAATATATATAACCCATGAGATTGTAAACATAATCGTACATTGTCACCTTTGATTGACACATTAATTGCAAAATACTACAGATAAAATACAATCGAAAACACTTATAAATATTAGAGATTTTAAGAATAAGAATAAAATCGATGTCGATTTTAAATAATTCTTATAGATATTATAACACATGAATTGATACATCACATTAGTATCGAATGTTACTAATGTGATTCAAAGCCTACAACATATGCATACAATTTGTGAACTAACTACACACCGACTTACCTACTTTCTACATAAGGTGATTCTAGGAACATACAAAGAAATAAGCAATTAAAAAATATTGTATATTTAATGGCTCATTTTATTAGAATAAAGGTATACAGTATAATATTTATAGTACCTACTTATGAAGTTTATTGGAATTAACTTTACTATGCGCATATTGCACATGTCATGTTTGTGCATGGAAACTAAAAACTTTACAAAATAATCTATGGTGTACCTACCTATGTGAACGGTAGACGGCTGTCTGTACACATAGATATATCCCATTTTACGAATTTAATCGATTATTACGACACATCTCTGGGAGTGAATGTAAACACGTAGTATCGATAAGCACGTGAGTGTATCCGATAATGGTCGATGAGTCTCGCTGTCACGACTCTACGCGTCCTTTCCTAGCGATCACAATCAAAACAAAGGTGGACTTTGAACCTTGACTAGTACAAGTAGTGGGTATGTTCCCCAATACATAATATATTGTCTTACTTTATTTAGAAAGATATTTTTATTTAGTAAGGGAATGGCCGATTTGAAATAATTACCTGCAACTTTTTTATATCATCGTATCAATATCTCACATCAAAGAAAACATTGTTCTGAGATCAATATAAAGTAGTTACGTGTATGTTTTTATTTTCATGATTTTTTTAAATTGATTTAAACTAAATGTTAATTTTCTTTGTTAACTTCGACTTTGCGTTATTTATTTTCGACAGTATGTAAATGCTGGATTGCTGGGGCACCGGCGTATACGCAATGTGTGTGTTTTGAACACGTATTTATTGACATTCAGTGGATATTGTGAAATATTGTAGAAGTTGTGGATGTTGCCTTTTCGAGTGGCAAAGCTAGAGAGCGGCTTAGTCTTACCAAACAGCTTTCAATTTTTTTTCTGTCAAAATGCCTAAGAATATTTATTGGCCTTGAACAGAACAACATGCACATTGCACAATGAAGCGCAATGATGTAGCTATCTACTTATAAGTTTAATAGTTATTAAACGTAGTATATTCTCTACTCTGAGGTATTAACATTGTATTGATTGTGTTAACAATATAATCACTTCCACCAAAGCAGCCGATACAATAATTGCAAATGCGCTGCATGCTTACCCTTTTATTCTTTCTACTTCAATTATAAATTAGCATTAGTGGGTATACTAATGCTAATTTATAATTCCATTGCACGGACCAATAATTTTATGTCGTCAGACACCTTCGCGGACACACAGCTCACCAAAGTTTCATCGTAATCGGATGAGTGATATAGGTGGCGATTCTGTTATACAAAATCACTAAACTAATTTGACAGGACTAAAAGTCCCTTTATCATACGCGGGGTTAAATAAGGATGGCAATAGACTCTCTCCTCAGAGTATCTAATATAATACTTTAGGTCCTGCCAACCTAATTTAGGTTTATTGATTTTCTACAACAGAATAAGCACCTTTGTCGGATACAAGATGATCCAACATAACATTCAATTAAATGAATTGGAATATACCTAAATAAGTTTTTTTTTATTTACTTTCAGAATCCACATTCTCGTTATATGATGGCATAGCAAGAACTTCTTGCTGGTTATAGGGATAAGGGATAAGGGAAAATTACTGCGGCTTAAAATATTTTATACTAGTGCCACCTAACGGATGTATATTGTAACATTATTTACAGCTATTCGTGCGCCATCTAGCAAACTACATCAAAAACTGAATGAATATATCGAAACTAAAAGCTCAGAGTAGATAATGCTAAAAGTCATTCACTTTCGATTTTTTATGCTCACATAACCAATTTAGTTGCGGTACAAGTAGTCGGAATAAATATCGCAGGGTGTCGGCGCCATACATTTTTCGAATTGTCCATGAGATTAGCACGAGCTCAGAGTACTGTAGATAATATACTGCGGCACGGGAAATTCAATGAAAACAATCCATTGGCAGCAGAGTAATGACATGTCTCTACTACTACTGCCAGATCTGACTTTTCTTACAAACTTATATTATCAACTCTGACTTATAGTGGGTTTAGTCTTATTAAATTAAGATACGGGGTGGTTTAAAAATACAGGTACTACGTGGTTTCACTACTTCAAACGAATATAATAAATACTGATTTTAATACGTAATACAGATTTTCGTTAAAACTTCTACCAGTAAGCCATATCTACAATTTTATAGTGATGATGTTAAACACGATTTATGAGATGTGCCTAAATTCAAATATCTTGTCTTTATTTTCTCATATATTATTATATTGACCAAGGGATGTTAGGTTTGGATCGCACCAGAACTGCTACGATGAAAATTACGAATATGTCGCAACCAATCCGTAGCATCGTAGCTATTCCAATGTTTGCTACGGCAAATTCGTAGCTTGCAAATGGGATATCTCCAAATACACCCAACTGTTTAAAGAAGGGTCGGCCGGTGGTCGGTAAGGTTATTATTTCGTTCTATAATACTTTCCTTTTTGATTGTTTGTAGGTTGCAAAGGCTTAAAGGTCTACAAATCAAGCCTACGTTATACTAAATATGGGGGTTTTGTATGATTATACGGATTGTACCATATTTGTATAGGCCTTTAGCTAGAACATAAATTGTAGTGAAAATTTTAACAAGCTACAAGGGTTGACGATAAATAAATCGATATCGAATAAACTAGTTTTATTTAATTTCCATAAACATTTCCAATTTCAAAATTAATAGATTTTGCAAGCATTTTCACGTGACTCACATTATATTATCTACTCTGAGACCATAGTATAAAGTGCTTCGAAAAATTACTCATAGCATGGTTGTTTTAACGTATCTTATTGATACTGTTTAATTTTTATATAAATGGTACCTATACGTGTGCGATATATAAATTTTAATACAAAATCTCTATTATTAACATATTAATAGAGATTTTGTTTAATCAGTAAAAAAAGATAACCAGTAATTTAGGAAGGTGGCTTGACATCAGTTGCTTGATAAAGGGAATTAATAGCGATATCAGAAGAAACAAAAGCCATAGATTTTGCGAGTGTTGCTAAGGATACGGTGTCCATTACTATTCGATTAGCGACATGGTTCAATTTGGCACCATGAGACTGAGCTGTGTATTTAAGAGCTAATTTAATAACACGTTCGCATGCAAGAGACTTAGATGTCGCACTCTTAGCCTCCTTTCCAGCTTGTTGAGCGGCTGTTTTAGCTAAATTCATCATCAGCTCTTGATGATTTGCCATTCCATTTTTAGCGTATTTTACCGACATTTGTACTTCGATGGACGCGGTTAAAGTCCTACGTAAAGCAACAACACTAGCTGCGGTTAAGTATGCAACATCACCTGCGTAAAGAATCGCTTTTTTAGCTTTTACCTCCAGTTTTTCCATTTTCTGTTTAGCTTTCTTCTCGTTCAAGTTTTCATCCTCTACTTCAGGTTGCTCTATTTCCATTTCAGCAACTACATCGGGATTCAAGGAAGGTTTATATAGACTATCTCGGCCATCCAACCATTCGTCAGTGAGTCCCGGTGCGTTTATTTCTTGAGTTTCTAGAGTTTGTACCTTCTCAAAATTTGTCCCATTTATTGTTTTCTCCATTATAATAGCATCAGTTTCACTAACGTCATTTTTCTTATTTTCAATATCCAAAGCAGTTTGATTCAGAAATCCTTTCCTAGATGTATTTATTATTGGATTCGTCTTCAATATATGCAGGGATTGTTTTTCATGCCCGTTAATTACTGAATACGGCGAATTTAAAGTAAACATAGTGTTTGGTTTCAAATATTTTGTAGAGTTAATTTGATTCGAAGTTGAAGTTTTATTTAGTATCGCTTTGTAAACTGTTGATTCGGTATTATTATGAGGACTCACAGTCGATACTACGCTATCAGAATGGGCTGCGATAGACCTCTTTTTACGTAAAGACAAATCAACGGATTGTTTTTTTGATAGGGTTGAAGCATATGTAATGTCCTTCAAAGCTGAAACTATAGATACTTCTGCTGCAATTTGTGCAAGACCATATACTAAACGGTGTAGTTCAGGTTCTGTAGAAGCTCTTGTAATTGTAAGAATATGGCCAGATAGTGTCCGTGAAATATAGTCCAAAATACGTCTTGTCTCAATCGCTGTTATACCTTTGTTTTTACCTGGTGCTTCAAGAGCCTCTCTGGTAATTCTAGTAATTTTGTCTTGCACTTCCAATTTGGACAAAATTGACGTGACTAAGTCTTTTGAAATCTGGTACAAGTTCTGTTCCATTTGAGGATTTTGAGTAACATTTTTCGTTGCTTTCAAAAGTGTGTTATCCAAATGGTTTAAGACTTTATGAGGGGAATTGGTGAGGAAGCTTTCAACCATCATTTTAGATTTCAGTTTTTCGTTGAAGTCATGAACTGGTGATATTCCAGCTGACACAAATGTAATCTGTAATATAAAATTACATTATCAATACCAGTAAAATATATTCATATAAACACTTATCACTGATCATTATCACCATTGCCAGAAGAAATGAAAATAAATAAATTTGGAATAAAACCATTTTGTTTTATGAGACGTGCACTAGTATATAGTCACGATTAAATTGTTTTACACCTTCTACTTGATAAAGAATAGCGTATATAACGACCTTGTTAGTTAGCAAATTGGTTGCCATAAGTTTGTTAACGAATACGAAATTTATCGCTTACCTAACCAGCGAAAGAGTTATACATGGATATCCTTCGCTTACTATGCTCAATCCTTCTGTATACATAAAGTGGTCGATATACTTGGCTCTCTGCAGTTGCTATGACTTCCACTGCTGCTTTATCTTTCACAGTAATATCAATTGATTTCTTATTATTTTCACTAATTCCACTGTTATTTGATGTTAAAACATTAAAAATAATATCGCTATAATTAAACATGTTTTCTTTAGACTCAGGAGATTCATTCTTCAGTACATATGAAGAAGTTACTTTCACTAACACAAGCAGGAACAATAACTTCATTTTAAAATGAATAAGATAATTCCTTGTTTATCTTTTTATAGTCAAGTGCATTAATTACTATGTGATCGTAAAGCCACGATAATTATCCTAAGTCGATTAACATCAGTAAAATGTAACAAATTAGCATGAACATCTCACAGGAAAAGTTTACTTGAGTATAAATATATGAGTAGGTTAGGTACTTGTAAAAAACCAGGAGTATACAACAACGGGAGAAAGAAGTAAATCTTCATAAAAATACTCATTTAGTATTTCTTAAGTTTAATAAATAATATACTTACAATTTCCATAAACGTAACAGCCTAGTCACACATATAATTGTATTATATAATATTGACAAACCTAATCGTATAATTTATCTTGGTCCGATGCCGTTTGGTGCCAGTTTTCATGAGAAGTATGCATAGCAGTGCATTGATTTAACCGAGGTAGGCTGGGAGTACCCTGATGCGGCCACGGCCTGCAAGCTGGGAGACTTCACCAAAGGGGGAGGCTTCGACTTCACCGCCAGACGGCAGCAGATCGCTCTCTAGTCCGGCCACATCCCGCCGAGACCTCACAGTTTCTTTCTCAGAGGCACCAGCAGGGCTTCCCGAAACACCAGACGCCGCATTTTCTTTTCCTATAGCTGATGGTGTTTGCTCTACTTTTGGCGGGATGTGCTGGATCACGTCCTGCCCGGACGGTGCGCACGCGCAGACCGCTAACAGCGCCAGCGACGCGACGACGAAGAACGTTGAATGCATTCCCAATAGATCCTATCTTGCTTTGACTTTGACTGCGCAAAATTCGTCCTGCCACACGCTAAGTGCGGCTTATATCCTACCATTTGATGACACAAAAAATTACGTTTATTGAAATTGTACACTGAAATAATGCGCATTGTTATTTATGGATCAGTGTTGCGCACGTTCTTTCAACAATATTCTAGAAGCCAGTATCTCCGCCTCTACACGAACGCGAGCCTTGGGACCACTTGCTAATTGCATCTCAAACACATCTGATAAGAATAAAGGGCAACAGAAGAAAATTAGCACCTAGTTTTATTGCTGTTTATTTTAAAAAGAAACCATACAACAGATTTCCAAGAATTCTATGATTTACAATTTTAATTCTACTATTACTTATTATTGCAATTAAGTGACGCCATCGTTTTATCACAAGAAGAGTTTTATTAAATAATTATTTAATTTCAAAAACATACAATAATATAAATATGCGGCCTGCCCCGGCTTCGCACGGGTAGACATTTATCAAATATTTTGTGATTTGCGAAGCCGGGGCGGGCAGCTAGTATAATATGTAGCCTATATTACTCAGTGATAATGTAGCTTTCTAACGATGAAAGAATTTTTGAAATCGGTCCAGTAGTTACTACGGAATAATCACGCTCTAAAAAGAATAAAACAAGAAAATATTCTCATCCACATATCTTTAATGTATTTAATAAATATTAATGTTCGGAGGATAGCCGCGATCCTTATCCATTAACTCTGAATGTATGAGGCTAAATTACTCTAGCGCTTCAAAAAGTGTCAGCCAGATGACCGTAGGAGTATTAGGTGAATAGCTAGCTGGTTTCGAGCCACCACTAAAAATAATGAGTAGGTGGAAACAAGTACTTTGGACTTTACGCGTTTGGTTTTAAGACTTCAAATGAACAGTTTAAAATTAACAAATACGGTTCACGTAATTTAGAAACAGGCGTTTAATAGTTCTTAGAGCAGTTCCGAAAGACAATCTCACTCTACCCTAATCATGGACTAGGGCCGGCGCTGACTGTAACAACCTATTTACTTAAAAACATATATTATTTCCGAGTAAAAGATGAGAGGCGAGATAACGTCATCATGTAATAGCAAACAATTGAAACAGGAAAATACCAATAAAATGTTTATCAGTGTATCCATCCATACTTAACTTCAACGCGATGTGGCGGTAGGACGCAATGATCACGTTATCTCGCTGTTTCTGTCACGTAAACATAAACAAACAATTTTCTCATCCATTTACAAAATACAATAAGGTTCAATAGAAAAAAACACACTCATGGTCATAATCATAATGTTATTGAGAATATTTACTGAGCAATTCTCACATCAGGTGTACAGTGCGTCAATGGAACCAATTCTGGAGATGTTGGTTAGCACTGTCCAATTGAGTCAGTATATAAATGGATGCACATCCGATGGGACATCAAAATCAACGCAATCGGAGAACACATAAGAGAGAACGAGATTTTGGGTGTTTCCCATCACATCGCGGAGAAGTTTCCTGAGGCCCAATAAAACCATGGCTTCCTCACTGTTTGTCCTTCTCTCGCTGGCGCTCATCGCGTGCGCCCTAACATCGCCCGTGCCCTCACACTCGGTGGAGACCACAACACCAGCCCTTGAAGACGACACTCCGCTACTGGAGGTGATAGATGTTATCGACGAGGTGCCACTTGTCATAAGTCTCGTCGACACCACAACTACAGTTCCGGAAACCAAAGAACCAGACCATCACGTAGCGAAGAGGTCACTGCGCGGAGACAACCCCAGCAACGACTTATTGGCTGATCTTGAAGGGCTCAACTACGAGAACGGTTTGTCAAGCTTTGACGGGCGTAGAATTAAATTTCTCCCCACTTGGTTGGGTTAAGCCCATCCCCAATGGATATAATATTAATACATAATAAGTTAATCATTTTTTAAGTGTTAGTAAACTGTTAGCAATATATAAAGAGAAATGTGTATTTTAAGAAAGCGCGTTCCATGTGTAACTAGTTTTGCTGACATTTTGTACTTTCAATAAAATATTACTTGGCAACATTTCGGACGTTTAATTATATTTTCCTTCAATATAAATATTCCTCTATAGAACATATTGCAAGTACTTACCTACCACTAGCATAGAACTGCTAGCCCTACATGACGAAGTTACAAAACATCACCTTATAATATGTTTATATATTCACGAATTCGCCAAATACTCGTATAAAAGTATTAACTCAGAGTAGATATTTAATATTAAATATGTTATAAATAATTATTCATTCTTAGGACCATTTGTTTTATTACAGGTAGAATTCCGTAATGGGATCTTGTATTCGTGAGGGACTTGGCATGAAGATATGTATGTGTATTAGCTAAAATAGAGAGGTAGGGCGAATTGGGATCTCCCGTGGGCATTCCCATTAATATTGGAGCAGCCCGACTGGGGACTGTACAAAAAAAATAAAAAGAAACATTTATATAGCTTAGACCCTAATAAGGCACTTATGAAGGTCTAAATTACCTCCACCTCAACCACGTAAAGTACCGCCTTACAGAAGACCGCAGTGAAATATCACTACTCTGATGTAGTGTTGTGTTCCTGCGGTAAGTAAAGTTGCCAATGCTCCACGAGGATACGCGGCGCTAGTAGTAATACTGCTAGCACAGTGACTCCTCATCAACAACAGGGTTGGCAACTCGTTAGTGATATTCCTGGTATAGGGATATTCCTGGGGCGCTATAGCGGCTCTATAGCCGCTAAATTTACCATGATACATTTTTAGCCTATGCTATTTAGCCTATGCTAAAAATGTATCATGGTAAATTTTATTTATGATAATAAATTTTTTGACAAATTACGGTAAACAGTAAATATATACAATTAAATATTTAAAAAGTTAATATTATGTAGAAAAGTAATCATACCCTATACTATTTATGATGAAGATGTATTTAGCACATAATGTGTTCGTACATAATAAAAGTAAGACGATACCTATGTAAAGACCTATGTAATATTTTACATAATTTATTTACAATATGCAATAAAACACAAGATCCTAACCATAAATTATAATAATGTATTTTCATAGTGATGACAGAGTGATATGTATTATTAGACGATACATTAATATGTAACAATAATATGTAAAATTAAGATTAACAAATCTTAATTATTATTAAATGTTCATTCATTAGAACGTTCACAAACACAGCAAGGTTGACAGTATAGACAAAAATGTTGTAAATAGCTTCGTATATATAGTAATTCTTCTATTAAGAAATAAATATATCTTCTTTCATATTATAAACTTCATTTCCATCGTCAGATTTGAATTTGTGGGGCGAGCGAGGTGATCATGCTCAGCCACCACAAAGGGAAGATCTTCCAGCCAGGCGGGTGTTGTGCCTGGGGAACCGCGGCTCCGACTGTTCTAGTCGGAAACTTGTATATATGTTGAATTGCGTAGAAAACTTCGCTAGCGCGTGGCAGGATTGTGACGTCATTCGTTGAATGTTGTCCTGCTAGTTAGTCGATTTCTAACGTTGGTTTATGTAGCCGTGAGGTCGCTACAAATTCAATAGCTGTTGAAACATGTTTAATAATATATTCCGGATCATAATCCATGTAATCGTTGCCAGCTCTTACTTCCACAGACGTTTTAAGCATTTCTGGATTCAGGTACAACCCGTTCAACATGTGACTGCTTGATATTTTAATTAACACCAACATTACTAGCCATATCGAGAGATATGCCATTCTTGACGCCTCGCTAAATAATGCCTTACATTTTTTCAAGCTACGGTTTATATTACCATGAATACTAAATAGGTAACGGAGTGATAATTTACAATGTACATTTCGAAACAAATAGCTATAACAATTGCAAATACTTGTTAAAGGAATATAAAGTCTGATTAATCATATTGGTATACCACGGTTATAGCAAAAGTGGATATTCCGTTTTCCATTTTTGGCAGAGAATACTTAAATTATTGAATTGTGGGGTTAATAAAACTGCTTACATCCGCAGGCTTTACGCCTTCAGACCCAACTCTTCAACCATGTGGTATGTGATTTAGTAACTAGGAGAGGCATAGGGCGCAATGAGATTGCCGATTCATAATTGGAGCCACCTATCTGTAATTCTATCCTCCTAGTCCTAGGGATATAGGTATCCTAATATTAGGTGCTTCCTAGTATTCCATGCGGTGGGCATATGCTACGATAACCGCTTACCACCAAGCGAGCCATACGCTATTGCCACCTTATGAAGAAAAAATATAAACGTAACACAGTAGAGTACATAAACCTACGCTGGCAAATGAGATATTTATCTACTTTCGTGGTTCTACTTAATTCAAATATGATTGCGATAAGGGACTTGATGTTACGACAGATAAGCAAATCAATCTCAATGATTTCTGTAAACATATTTCATTGTAGAAATTATTCCTTAAATGACCAAAACTACAACTTGTTTTAATCTATGTGAGCGTGGAATAATGAAGACCACATTTATTGTGGTTGTAAATATTCTTGTGACTCATGACTACCCGTGCGAAGCCGGGGCGGGCAGCTAGTATTAATATATAGCCTATGTTACTCAGTGATAAAGTAGCTTTAACGGTGATTTTTTGAAATTACAGATACAATGAACATTCGCATTCAGATATCCAATACGATTTAGTACAAAGAATAAATGCCGCCTCTACGAGTACCTCTACCTTCCAGAAGACCGCAGTGAAATAACACTACTTGATGTAGTGTTGTGTTTCTGCGTTAGGTACGGTTGCCCGTGCTCCACGAGGATACACTGGGCTAGTAGTAATGCTGCTAGCACAGTGAGTCCTCATCAACAACATGGTTGGCAAACTATTAGTGAAACCCCTGGTATTTCTAGCGGCTATACCATCAGGTGGGCCGTATGCTTGTGTGCCAACTTAGTGGTATAAAAAAAAGGTACCGAAATTAAATACAATTCCTGCCGGGTATAATATGGGTTGCTTAGAAATTAGGTAGCTTACGACGTCTTTTATGCTAACACAAAAGTGGCAACGCCACTTATTGGTAAGCGGTCACCGTAGCCTAGCCTATATACGTTTGCAATAGGTACTAGAGGTAGCAGAGCACTTACGCGTTGCTAAACTATTGCTGAATGCATTTACTGCGGTAACAGCAAATGGTAGCACGTTTTCATACAGCGTATCCTCTAAGGATATTTTTAACAGTAGGTACCTAATACTCGTAGAAACACAACATGGCATAAGAGCCGTGTTTTACACATTTTCCAGAATTCCCGTTCATACAATATATAAGAAAGCTTAAAGCTAATGGAGCGGCTGATCGAAGCCGGCCTCCCGAATAAGTACTACAGATAGACTCTTAACTAGTACTTTAGGCCTATCTGAGAAAATAATCAATTTTGGCATTGAGCCGCGGCCTTTCTCAAAAGTGCGGATGGAAGATAGCCACTTTTCTTTCGGTTCGCTCTTCGTTGGGTTCTTCGTGTCACGGTGTCAGCACTCACACTACTCGCCGTATATAGTAATAACTTTTCCTTTTTTCAAAGCAATATGTGTAACTTTTGTTTATGCCTGGTCATTATTTAAATTTCCTAGAAATTTGTGTTTGTTTAGTGCGTTACTAAGAGAATAAAAGCACTGTTTAGTGGTTATCTACTCTGTGCACTGGGCGTAAAATTAAAGTTAAATACTTCAGAATTTGCGACTGCCGTTATTAAAAGGTTAAATAAAACAAAGAACATGGTTGTACCAAATTTATTAAAAAACTTTATCAATATTTAACAATATCAACGGGACAAATTGTACCAAATGTAAAATGATAAAAATTAAACTACTAATCGAAACTATATAGTCAAGAGACATTAAATTATCTAACGAAGGATAGTTGCAAGTTTCCAAGTATAGATAAAAAAAATGTAATGATTTTCAGTTTTTTTTTCATTTCGTACACTGTTTAAGTATGCAACGTAGATTCAATATTTCGAGCTATCCACAATTCACGCAGAGATTACAGTCTTAATGAAAAACATGTTACTATTAACTTTAGCAGTCTATAATGAGTTTAAAAAGTTATATTAGGTTAGTTTTTTTTTCTTTTTAAAATTGTTTACATATTAACAAATAAGTATGATACAAAATGTGTTTCTTGAATAAATTTGGAATAATGTTTAAAAAGTTAAACCATTTTAATATGTGCGCTTATTTTTATTTTTAAATATGTTGTTTATACTACTGAGCACAAGTAGGTACCTTCGAAGAAACATACGATTTCAAAGCCTAGATTGCGTTTAGTTTTATAGATTACATAATTATTATTGTACAAGAATTTGGAATAGATTACATTTTTTATTTCTCCACAGTGTAGATGGTATTCTTCGTTTTTGTACTTTCCCAAATAAATTGTACATTTGTGAGCAAATAACTTTTGTATTAATTCCAAAATCACACTCATCCATTTAAAACATGTAAATATTTAATTTTTAATCTTATGCTAATTTTAAGTGCATTTCAATATTCATACGTTTTGGCGATCAGTGAATATTGGCATCCAGTCTTGAACGAATTGAGCTTTTCCTTTATAAATAAATAAACGCAAATAATCTCATTCTTCTTAGCTGATATTCCTAATAGGCGTAAAGCATTTATATAATATAATAATAATGCTTGGACATTATCACACAGCGCCATCTGGCCCCAAACTAAGCAAAGCTTGTACTATGGGAACCAGTAGCCGATATAATACTTATATACTTTTTTTCGTAAATACATACTTATAATACATACCAAACGCCCAGACGCAAGACAAACATATTTGTCACATAAATGTTTGCCCCGGCGGGAATCGAACCCGCGACCTCTAGCGTAGCAGTCAGGTGTACTAACCACTAGACCAGCGGTCTCGTCTAAAATTTACATCTAAGGCAAGATAATTTAACAATATCCGTGTGGTATTAATTCATTTATCGTTTGAAGACCCATTTCGATCCATCACATATGTCAAACGTTCAGCGAGCCCGTTTAATAACAAAAATATCGATATTTTTATATATCATACAGATACATCGATATTTATTTATGAGTATCAATCTCGTATCAGCTTTATTCTCACATATTTTTAACCTTACTCTGGTTTAGATTTTAGGGGGATTTTTTTGATAAATTCTCACAGTTTGGTTACATTTCCAAGCAGTCAAAATATCGTCAATAATGCGATACGTCATGGATAGAGAAAGCCTTTTATATCCTAAATACATAACTGAGAGGAATGTCAACGTGACAGGAGTAATTATGGGTATCAAAACCTAGATATATTATATATCAATGTCATACAGTCACCACATTAAAGATACTTATATTAACGTTTGACGTTAAATTAATAGAATACCTTTTAGTGCCAGCTAAAGCTATAAGAAATATTACTTATTATTTTTATCTTAAAATAATGCTGCAATATTAGGGTACCCTAACCCTAATATCTCAATTTAGTTTACATAACCATAGTTAACCGTCCATACCATTATTATCCTTAAAAATATAATCCTTAACGACTAAAATCGCCGCCGTCCACTGAAAAGATAACACAGGAATATTATCTGAATTACCCTCTGTAAATCGATCCAGCGTAGCAAAGTATGAACCTCTCCACGTATGGTATCGTAAGAAATACGTTTATTTCTATACAATCACAAGCAAGTTCTTTTCAACAGTCTAGACACGTGCCAACAGTTAATAAACTGCGGACAGCGGCGAAGCAAATATCATCTGCATAGTGGCAAGCACGCGACGAACAATGCCAGCAGGCAAAAAAGCCACCGCTATTTAGATATACTGCCGTTCTTCCTAGGAGATCGTGTCACTTTGAAGCTGCTCTGAGGAGTGGCTGAGCTACTTGAATCTGAAACTACTGATAAAGAGCGTAAGGACGCTTTTGGCGTGTACCAGCCGCCGAGCCTGGTGACTGCATCCTCCCACCGCCTCATAGTTTGCTCGTAACTTTTTCTAACATTTTCACGAGGGAGGAACACGCGTTCTATTTGACGTAGCTTTTTCAATTCTTCTTTCGATTTCCATATTCCTGTAAAATATAGAATGTTATAAAATATATGAATATAAACATTTTAAATCTAATATCCAAGTACTGTGAGTACCCAATATCATCACTACATAGTATACATTAATAAAAAAAAAAAAAAAAAATATAGAAAAACAAAGTCGCTTCCCGTCTGTCTGTCCCTATTTTTTAGATTATTATATTGCTTGGATTATTAAAACTACGCAACGGATTTTGATCCGGTTATTCTAATAAATAGAGATGTATGTTATGCTATGTAATTTTAATATATAGAGATGTAAATAGAGAGATGATTAAAAAAGAAGGGTTTTATATATAACTGATTTTGTTTTTGTGTAAACCCGTGCGAAGCCGGGGCGGGTCTAGTATTGTAATAAATTTGACGTCATTTTAGATCAACAGTGGAAAAATTGGGACATCACATAATTACGTCAGAATTATTGCAATTTTACTACCAATAATTCCTATATGTATACTAAGCCCCATGTCCCAGTGGTGTCGATTCTGTTGTACGAAATCAATAAACTATTTTTACTGGACTAAAAGTATTGCCGTCCTTATTTAACCCCGAACATTAGAAAGGGCAACATTAGTCCTCTCAAATTATTTTAGTTTAATGATTAACAGAAAGAACCAGTATTAGGTTATAGAGTAAGTGTATTGAATTTTGGTAAGTACCTAGGTGTAAGCCCACACTGAGCGCACAGCCCAGTGCAGACATCTCGATGTTGCGCGGCCGCTCCACTCGCAGACCTGTCAGGTCCGCCACCAACTGCCCTATGAAGTCGTTATTGGATACGCCACCATCCAATCTTAAAAATAACATATTCAATCATCAATCCAACGAATCCGAAAAATATTAAGTACATGTACAAATAAAACAGAAATTATAAACCAGTCACTCACTTCGCTACAACACAGCAGTAAGAAATGTCCATCTCTACATCTACTATATATTCAATCATAGTATTTTTCAAAGATGTTTAGTCAAATAGTTACAGCTAACATACACAAATTAGACGTAACGGTAATTCTCTGGAACTAGGAAAACGATTAAAAAAATACGCGAAATTTACAGTAGGCGCATATGATATGTAACATCTTATAACTGACAAACAAATCTACGAACGCCATGCATAAATAAAAAAAAAATTGTCGCTAAGACGTAACTTCTAGCGACAAAGTCGCTAAACTGGCAACACTGACTCTTCCCTGGCTTCCTGTAATGTATTTCCGTCCCTTGCACGAAATCACTCCCATAATCGAGAGTAAAAGATATTACACATCAAAAATTTTACACAAATGGAGAGATACATTATCTCGGAGTAACATAGGCTATGTATTATCCTATTTCTATGCAGGCAAAAGCTAGTGAATAATGTAAATACCTGATGGAATGGAAATTGTATTGAGTCTCATTACACGCGCAAACAAACAACTGCGCGGTGCAGAAGGCGAGCGACTCCAGTACGGCGCGCACGAGGTGGGCCTTCCTAGTCGACGGCTTCAGCCCCACGAACCCCGCCGCCGCCGCACCGTCATTATACGGCGGCTAAAATACACAACATATATCATGTATTTAAATAAATACATGATCAACATCGTCATTAGTAAATACTAATGACGATGTTCCGACTTTATCACACAGAAACATCTAGCCCCAAACAAAGCAAAGTTCGTACCATGGAAATCAGCAGGTGATAAAATACGTAGACTGGCAAAAAAGAGTATATAAAAATAGGGGCACCACTGTGCCGTTCGTATGGCAACCCGGCGGAGCTCGTATAGAGCAATAACATTGATTCCATTTTGTTCGGTTATTAGAAATTTTTGCCAAACTATATATTTTTTGTAAATAAAAACATAATAGTAAAGCGACAGCAATTGTTGTGAAGAAAAAAATCAGGATACTTTTCATCTTAATAATATTCAACTCCATATCAGACTACTGCGGCCCACATTCTCCCACTAGGCTAAGACGATAACAATGATAATAATGTAACAAATGTGCAATATATAAAATAATAAATAGATACATAAATAAGCAACTTAATACCTTTAATACATCGTTGCATATCCGAAACACTAAGAGCATTTCATATTTATTATCAGCAGAAATAATGAATCTTCGATAAAGAGCTGACACATATCTGAACGAAGTGCTTAAGTATAATATTGCAGTATAGTGATTAAAATTTGAATTCCATTGTAGAGTCCAATGTTATTGAACGAGGTAAGCCGGAAGAAGACTTGTATAGGTACTAAAACGCTCGTTAAACTGCATATTTATAACATGTAAATAAGCACTGTCTGAATGCTGTAAACAAAATTCCCTCACCCCTAATCCACTGAATGCTGGAACGAAAAACACGCCATCACTATCCGGAACCGAATCTGCGATGTCGGCGGTATCCTCAGGGTTATCGAACAAGCCTGCAAAATTATAAACACTTATACCAAACTAATTCTCCACAGTTATTAAAGCCGTTGATTTTCTTTCATAAAAATAAAATCCCCTTAGAATATTTTGGCGATTTTGACTATTTCATAGGATTTATATACAAAGTACTGATTCAAGCTCGAATAAGAACTGACCGTACATTTAAAGTATTGCATATAAAGATTTCATAAAACAACAGTCAGCATTGCTGAGTTTCCTGTCGGTTCTTCTCAGGGTTATGTAGCGGTTTTTTTTAGAGCTGATGTAAATTTAAATTACAGTCTTATTTGCCATTAGGCTCTAGCATACTACTAAGGGCACACAATCGTACGGTCCACTTGATGGCAAGTAACCGTAACCTACAGCCGGTACCGCTAGCGATACCAGGAGTATCACCAACGCGTTGCCAACCCTATTGTTGTTGAGACTCTAACTGTGCTAGCAACATATCTAGCAGCGCAGTGTACCATATTTATCACAAAAAAAAACACTTCATCGAAGTAGTATTACTTGACTGCGAAAATGTTCTTCAACTCTTACCCATACTCTGAGTCCAGTTGATAATGGATGCGGTGTCACTGTTGGCACCTTCCGCGGAGTATATCACTTCATCGCCGCGCCGCCAGCCCACCACGGGGTAGAGACCCGACACGCTCGCGTGCGGCGACGCGCCCGTGTTGATGTTCAGGAACGTGCCCGTGCCCATCGTCAGCTTCACGTCGCCCACGTCGAAACAACACGAGCCCCACATCGACGCACTCTGGTCTGCCATCTAAGAAGTTTAATAAAACGATTGTCGATCGAATCCGTAATGCCGGCAAAAAATGTCTTCATTAAGAGTTTCGTAAACTGGAGTGAAAGAGGGTGTGATTGTAAAGGTCAAAAACGGAATGCTACGTTGGTTTGGGTAATTATACTTAGAACCAATTAGTAATAGAAGGCTGACATACAATATAGATAATATAATGTTAATGTGAGTGGATGAAGAAGCCGTGGAAGGACAAGGTCGAACTTTCTAGAACAAATGACCAAAGTACTCAATGATGGAAAGGTAAAGAGTACTCAGAACTGGCGGGAATATATGAGGTTATTGACGAATGTAAAAGGGTTTGGTTACAAATACATCCGGTATTAAAATATGTATTAGGTCCTTACATATGAAATTGGCGTTTTTCGTACTGGCCACTTTAATCACGAATTTCTCCTCTTTGGTAAGGAATTCCAAATTCTAATTTGTACAGCTATAGACTCATGTATTTGTGCTTCGATGATCGTCATTCATTTGTTTTTTTTCTTCTGTTTTTTTCTGTTTGCGTCACTCATTTTACAAAATGGAAAACCTTAAATATCGCATTATTTACGAGTACGAGTTCCGCCGTGGCACTAGTGCTGCGGAAACAACTCGAAGGGTGAATGATGTGTATGGCGGTCGTGTTGCAAAAGAAAACACAGTTCGTTTTTGGTTCCAACGTTTTCGTTCTGGAAATTTCGACCTGCAGAACAAGCCCCGTGGACGGCCTGAGACTCAAGTTGATAATGAAGAGTTGAAGGCTATTGTGGAAGCGGATCCATCGCAAACCACGTCCGAGTTAGCTGCAGGCTGCAATGTTAGTGATAAAACTGTTTTAATTCACTTGAAGCAAATTGGGAAGATTAAAAAGCTTGAAAGGTGGGTACCTCACGAATTGACTGAAACAAACCGGCAAACGCGCGTCGACTGCTGCGTTACATTACTAAACCGGCACAATAATGAAGGTATTTTAAACCGAATCATTACCTGTGATGAAAAATGGGTTCTTTACGATAATCGGAAGCGCTCAGCGCAATGGTTAGATCCTGGCCAGCCAGCCAAATCCTGCCCCAAGCGAAAATTAACCCCAAAAAAGTTACTTGTAAGCGTTTGGTGGACTAGTGCCGGTATTGTTCATTACAGTTTTTTCAAATCTGGCCAGACTATTACGGCTGATGTCTATTGTCAGGAATTGCAAACCATGATGGAAAAGCTAGCGGCTAAACAACCTAGGCTGGTCAATCGCTCCACGCCACTGCTGCTTCACGACAACGCTAGACCACACACTGCGCTACAGACGGCTACTAAATTAGAAGAGCTTCAATTGGAAAGTCTAAGACATCCTCCGTACTCCCCGGACCTTGCTCCAACAGATTACCATTTTTTTCGAAATTTGGATAACTTCTTGCAAGGGAAAAAATTCAACTCCGATGGGGCAGTCCAAATCGCCTTCAAAGATTTTATTGATTCCCGTCCGACTGGTTTTTTTAGTAAAGGGATCAATGAACTACCTATGAGATGGCAAAAGTGCATAGAAAATAATGGTTCATACTTTGATTAATTAAATATATTATATTAAAAAATATTCGACTTTTTGTTCCTCCCATACAAAACGCCAATTTCATATGTAAGGACCTAATATTTACACAATTTCTGATAGGTATCGCATGTCCCCATATCGATGGTATGGTGCTGGTGAAGTGGTCACCCGCATTGTCCACCACCACGGGCAGGGCGTTGGCGGGGATCTTGAGTAGAGTAAGCGCCCACCCGGCCCACTGCATCGTGAAGGGGTCGTAGAAGCCCGTCGCTGACGCCGACGAAACGTCTGTCATGTGCACTTTACCACCTTTTTGGGGACAAGAACGATACTGTACGTGTGGGGAAACATTCACGAAGGATTTCAAACAATACCGGTTATATATAAGTGTGTGTCGAAAGGAAGCCGTAGCTTGTTTGTAGAATAGCTTGCGGCCTTCATTATTCTTGTTCATTAAATGCATGTTCATTATTAGTCTTGAGTACCTATTTATTTAAAAACCAAGACAGCTCAAATATATATTATTAATAAGAAAATGTGTGTTTTCTTTTCTCTATTCCTCCTCTCTTAGATGATTCGCTGCCGCCATATTTAAATATAATATGCTATGTCACAAATAAGGCGAATCAAACACCCTATGTGTAAAAATCTATCAAACCATTTAGGATACGTGAAAAAATCTAGATAGAAACCTAATAACAATATGTTTGGTGTGAGGACAGTTACAAAACACACCTTATCGGCTATCTAAGCGTGTTTACACGAGAGATTCGCTGTCTTCATTGAGAAAGGCCGCCACATCATTTTCACAAAATTACAATGAGACCATAAATCCCTTAGGCGGCCGGCTAATCGGTGTACATTTGTATTAAAAAAAACTATTTAAGAACTTCCCCTTATTTAAATCGGTCACTAATATAAGAATACTGGTACCACTAACCACGGGGCGGGCCATACGCGTACTTGCCATCCTCGTACTATAAATAACTCGAAATCGACTCCTCCTATTGTTGAAGTCGGTTAAAATGAAGACTATGCTACCCGGGCCATAATAAAGATTCGATTGATATCATTAAGAAAAATATCATAAAAAAAATTAATAGATTAGGCGCTACGGAGGAACATACGTAAATACAAATATACATACATACATAGACTGCTAAAATCATATACCGTCCGTTTGGCTTCGCCATAGTTAGGTAAAGAAAGATCACCTGTAAGCTTATACAAGAGCCATGTGTCCAAGGTACCGAACATGGCATCGTTGCTTCGGACCGCGTGTTGCAATGCCGGCACATTTGCTAAGGTCCAATATAACCTCAGAGTCGTCTGAAAAAAGATAAACACATACATTCATAGTTTTTTTTACTTATCACTGGCAAATCTTACATATTGTGGGTGTCGGATAGGATTCCCTAGGATTCCCCGTATTGTGGGTGTTATAAGGCGGCACCCACGTCACACTGAGACTCAGTTGTGCCTACTACCCAGCAGTAGTGCTCATGCCTTGGTGAAACTTTAAGGTCCAAGGTTCGATCCGCAGAAAAAGTCAATTACTTCGACATCATGAACAGTGTTCTCGATTTTATTTTATTAAATGTGTATTTACATACTTAAATTCAAATATTTACGAATAAAGACAATATCTCAATGATATTTAACTGAGTTCCACTGACAACATGTATTAACATACAATGAGTAGTCAAAAGACATTCGCAAACAATACGTTAACTTTTCAAAATGTGAGTGGAATTTCCATAAACATGATACGTATAATTAATTAATTAATGAAAAAAATGAACTTCAAACCTGAATTACTTACTTACATAAATGCCCAACAACCCCGAAAAATTATAACCTTAAGTAGGTGTGCTAATTAGTTCTACCTGTACCACATTCTGGGCTTTGAATTTAAACTTATTCATATTATATTTGTATATTATATATTATAATAATATATAAGTTTATAATGATGAGACCGCTGGTCTAGTGGTTTTTATAGCTGACTGCTAGGCTAGAGGTTGCAGGTTCGAATCCCGCCGGGATGAACATTCATGCGTTAAGCATGTTGCGTTTACTTGCGTCTGGGTGTTTGGAATGTATTAACAAAAAACAATGTATACCAACAAGAGATAGGCAAAGGAGTTACAGCACCCACTATCCATCGCTGATAAATTTGGTGCCAATGTAACAGATGGTGAGTCCGTCGCCGCCATCGCCGTCTCTTAGGCACTACATACGTCCTCGAATTTCTGCTCAGACGTATGCAGGTTTCCTCACGATGTTTTCCTTCATCGGTAATCACGTGGTGTGACTAATCACAGCACATAAGTTAGTAAAACTAATTGGTACTGACAGGCGGGATTCGAACTTGCGTCGCCAGAATAGCAGACAACGATTCATACCACAAGGTTAGCTCAGCATTTAATATAGGTACAAAACAAACAACATAACCAGTAGCCCATTCTTATTAAAAACTTGTTTTGTTCTTGAGTCGGCAATAACAGGTAAATACCTACATAAAAAGCAGCAGGTATATTATGTTGAACTACCTACGCCAAATATGATAGGTATAAAGTTTGTTTTTCATAATTGTGAATAACTGACTACTGAGTAGCGACTACAATAAAGAAGGCCGTAAGGTAGGTAAGTACAAGGTTTTATACGTACTCTATTCAACATGTTTAAGACGTTTAAGTTTTCTTTCTTAATATTAACTTTAACTATATCAAATTTCATAGGTACTCCTTCTTTTTTTATAAATACGGGTCAGCGATTGACCATGACCTCACCTGATGGGAAGTGAAAATGTGGTCGAAGGTGGAGCTCGCTTGTCCGTTAGCCTGCCTACAACTTGAGACTGAGGGCTCTTTAGAGTCCCAGGTTGTAGGATTATGGGAACACTGACGAGGGGAGAGAATTCCAGTCCTTTGCTGTATGCATTATGAAAGATGATGCAAAACGCTTAGTTCGTATAGGTGACGTCCACAACGTAAGGGTGAAAGCTCTCCCCAAGCCTAGTAGTCCGATCCGTAGTCGTCTGCATGTTCGCAGAGAGCGGTAGGTACATTTTTTTTTGCTTTACGTATTCATATTATGATGATGTTAATGGAATCTTTCAATGCCATTATCACCAATCTCAAGAAGACGGATAATTTTGAAAATTTGCACACGTATTTAATAAAGGATCGATGAAAATACAATCCTGATATCCTTATATCCTGGCCAGGGTTAAATGGATTTTAACCGGGATTTATACATTATTTTAGGTACTGTATTTTTTGTATTTTATTAGTCAAAACGCACTAGAAAACGACACAAAATTCGGCGGTGTCTCTTCAGTTCCGCATATAAGTAGGTACTTCAAGCGCAAAAATGGAAGTAAATATTGGTTCTCTAGTCCTCTTGATCCTGATCCAGCATTTCCCTATACTCTCCTCAGTGTAATTTTACTTTACCCCGATAAATAAAGCGAACGCGACTGGACAATGGGTAATCATTTCTATTGTCCATCCTATTGTTGTGAATGGAAGCACTCAATGACTTTATCGAAGAGTCACAACTATGGTAGGTATGTCTCATTTTGTCATTGTATAAGCTGTTATGTAGAAAGCCATCAACAATAGCCTTTGTGCACGTTACTCCATTTAAAAACAATAAAAACTAATTTCAACGCATTGTAGTATTAATTTAATCCCTGTAATGTGGGTGCTGCATACAAATATATTTCAGTATTCAGACCCAGACGGAAATTCTTATTGCAAAATCGTACCCACGATTTTAGGGCTAGAGCGCATCTCGCTTGGCTACAATGCTACAAGACCCAACTATGCCGTCTTAATAATTTAATTATGGTGATTATCATAGTTAATAAAAATATCATAAGCTTAAAATTATTATAATTGTCTTGGCTAATTAAGCATTGAATAATGTTTGTGACCTTGAATTATAAATGGTGTTCTGTGTAGCGCGGAGAGTTATTGATCTATATTCTTATTGCGCGCTAGTAAGTCATACCGACCAGGATGTATTACACCAGTGTTTTTCAACGTGTGGGTCAAGAGTTCGAGACCCCCTGGAGGGTCTAATAGGGGAGTTGGGCGAGATACTGCAGTAAAAAAAGCAATGTCGCGTAATATTTCTTCATACTAAAGGGGCTGTGTCATGAAAAAGGCTCAAAGCACTGTATTACACTATTAAAAATGCAAAAGTAGCTCTGTATTCCTGTCTGTTTGTTACTTTTACATGACAAAACTGCTAACCCAACCATGATGAATATTTGTATGGAGGTACACAGAGAAGGACTAAGGATACATTTGACTTCTCAAAAAAAGCATAATTGTATGTAGTCGAATCTTAGTACAGAAAGGTAATTGAAGATAAATTGTTCACCACGCCCCAAGTCTTGTAGGGTTTAAGTAGACTAGAACTATTGATTAACTTGAAAGTAACACATTATATTATACAGAACATACCTGCGAGTTCATAAATTTGAAAACACTGCCAGCTCGAAACCTCTTGCTTCTTAGAACCAGATACAGGGCATAGGATCCAGCTTTGATCATCTAAAAAAAAAAAAAAAAAAATTAAGTTTTAATTATATGAGAAGTTTTAAAATCTCATAATATGACAAGTGAGTGACTACCGAAACTGTAATGCTAATTCATTACTGTCATACTGTGAATGTTTTTATTTCATTAGTTACATCACAAACCAGGGCGGACATATAGTAATATTAATAATATATTAAATTCTGGTATGGAGATAATACTATATAATAGGTCTTCAAGATGTTTCTTGGCTATAGTTGGACCAGGCAGTTGGTGAGATCCAGTTCCTTTGTAAATATATTATAGAGATGCATTTTTTTCTATGTGGTCGGATTTTTTGGAAAAAGATAACTAAATTAAATGCTATATGGATTATATTACCTTCCAAGTGTATGATTCATTCCACTCTTTGACTAGCTGATTGGCTCTCATATCCTTCCATGTTACAAATTTATGAAAAGGTTTGCCAGTTGACCGAGACCAAGTTAGGAATGTCCCTCTCTGTGTGGTTATACCCATTGCTGTCATCTGCCCAGGAGACAGACTTGCATCTGACATCATAAAAAGAACAGTAATACATTGTTATTTTTAAATGTATTTATAAAGATGTCAAGGAGTTTCTCTTTACCTAAGAAATTGTATATATTTTATATAAAAATACCAAATAACATTTTGGTACAATATGTATTTTGTAATAATTTTATTAATTATTTTTATGTAAATAAAGTAAGACCATACTTTGTAACAGTATTTTGTGGGTAGTTTATTTACTATTAAATAACATTAATTACTTACTTTGCAAAGATTTTTCTACAACAATGACCACAGCCCTCCATAGTTCATCAGGATCGACTTCCACAAACCCAGGATTAGGATAGTGTAAGACTACCTAAAATTTAATAATAAGCATAACTCTTAGTACAAAATACAGAGGAAATATTGCAGATGTTAAACATATTTAAAGTGAATTAAACACAGAACAATAAATAGACAAAGTTTTTGAAACCACAACAAAGATTATTCCATATATTTAAATAAATAAATACCTTATCAGCGGCTTTTCCGACAATTTCTGCTCTAGAATTAAAAATAAAAGAGCGAATAGTTGTAGTCCCAATATCTAATGACAATATATATTTTTCTTCCATGTTTCTGTTTATGTTTATCTGAAAGTTTTTGGTGATGCATTCATGGATTAAATCTGACAAATATACATTGTTATTTATTTCTTATTATTGATAATACCTATTTATTATTTTACACAAATATCATTGTTTATTATTGTGAATTCTGAACAACCACATTTATTTTTAAATCGCAATCTGTAAGTCCGGTCACGGTGTGTCCGGTTGTGTCCGGTGTCCGGCTCGCAATTCAGAGGCAGCGGTTGTATTCTCTTGGATTCAGAGAGCGAACAACAGTTATTATTATTCTCCTGCCCTTATCCCGTATTATTTGGGGTCGGCGCAATATGTATTTCGCTAACGAGAGCGAACAACAGTATTGCATTAAAATTGTATTCTCTTTGGAACAAAACAAAACTTGTCGCGTAATTTATTATTGTTCCTTGTTTTTTCGACTGGACCACAGATATCTATATCTACTATGCTAGTCTACGACTGGACTTGATAGTTCTGTTGATCCTAGCTGGACTGGTTAAATGTACTCTGTAATGTTTATTCTGAGGGGCTAACAGTCTGACACTTCACTCATCACTGATTGAAGACTGACCACAGAGTACAAAACCACTATTTATTTTGACGAAAAGTACGCGAAAGGTGAAGGTTTTTGATAGACATGTCTATGATACTAATTTGTCAATTTGACATATTTTGACACAGTCCACTTCCAAGAGAATACAACAGAAGCCATTAATAGAAAAAGTTAAAGTTGAAGAGAATACAACCGCTGTCCACTACACTCTACTACCAAAAAGACGGCATGTTTTAGAGTTCCTTAATGGAACAGAAGTGCTGTTAAAGAACCTTATTCCTATTATTGACCAAGAGAATACAACCGCTGTTAATCTACGCTTTGTCTGTGAGTCTGTTTGTCCGACCTTTAAAAGAATTGTCTATTTTGAAACCGTAGGTTTGAACCGTAAATTGATAGACAGGCATCTTCACAGGTTCTTAATATCCTCTACGTTAATATCGTAGCGGTTGTATTATCTTGGGTGCCTACTAGCTTCACCATACATTTGATAGAGAACGTAGGTCTCAGAATCAGAATAGTTTGAGTCGATTTTATGAAGTACATCACTTATATTTCTTGATTGCAACACTGGTTCGGAACTGAACTGACTGACTGACAAACAAACGCGTTTTAGTTCTTGGAGCGCTGAAAATTGTGATGTAAAAAGAGAAAAATAAATGTTTACCAGCCATCATGGCGAATCCAAGAAAATTCAGTGAAAAAATTGCCCTCCATAATCAAAAGCAGGCTGAAGAGACTGCTGCTTTTGAAAAGATTATGCGTGAAGTATCCGACGCAACCAATAAGGTATGTCGCCTATTTACTAAGGCAATCGCTTCCTGGCCGTCAAATGTGCCCGCCGACGTAAACAATAATCGTTACAATAAGCTTATTGCGACTTAATAACTAATTTAATATTTTATTTACAGTATGAAAACGATAATGGTAACAAATGTATCGTACTGTGTCTATTCAGTTTATCAACACTATATTAAATTGTCATTGTCAAATTATGTTTAGGTGTAATGATTCGATGTGCTACACAATAGCTAGTTATTGGTAATATAAAGTGTTAAAGAATGTGCTGTGATTGTATGCTGAATTTTTACTGTGATAACAATGGTAGTGTGGTACTAAAGATAAATTACATATCCTCATAGTATCCAAATGGAGAGAGCAGACCTTAGGACAATATTAAATTGTTGTTTTAAATTGGTGGATATTTTTAAATTATTTAAATTGAGTTAAATACACAAGTTGTTGATTGAGTTAGAAAACAGTGAGTAGTGACGACAGAGCAATTTTGCAGGTAAATTCAAGTAGCAGATGTACAAGAGTAAAACCAGATCCTGAACCAGTAAAGAATGTTGACTCTTCACTGCGGCCCACACAGCCAGGGTTGGGTGCTTTCCGCAGTGGGTCTCTGCCAAATGTGGCTGCACCACAAGCCCCCGTCATCGAGCTGGAGATAAAGGTTCCCCTTTTATGGAATCTGCTCGTTAAAGCCCTATCTGTTGTAGTACTTGTTATTTTTTATGGTAGTGGTGCAGTCGTAGCTGGCTGCTTTTTTAGAATTCCTTTTTTATTACTACTCATATTTGGTATCTGTTGAATGTTTGGTGCAGTAGTACATAAATACTGCTTTCAATTTACTTACAACATTGGACATTATTTTTTATTTCAGTGCCTTTAAGACAGAAAAAAAAAACTTGGTCAAATAAGGGTTTAAAAGTAGAACAATGTCCACATCCAAAAAGCACGCAATAATAAAATGGATAATTATTTGTTTACTTACTTTACTGAAGGAAAAGATGGTGGAATTCTGTGAAGTATGGCATAGTTAGGAACAAAGTTCAGACATGAGGGCTGATAGAGAGGAATGCAAGGGGAAAACATTTTGTGCTGAACCCATTGAGATTAATGCAGGTTATGAAGTTGAATTGAGTTTGCATCAATACCTAAATACATACCGATATCAATTACAGATTGAGAGAATTATAGTGACAGTACATACAAATGTATTGTAATGGAGAATGGTATTATCACCTAGTAAAATACAATCATATAATTTTATATGTTAGTATGAATGAACAGCTTTTAATGGATGCTATGACAGGCAAACCATTTGGTAATAATACTCAAACAATGTAGTAGCAACTGGACTGAAAACTGTTAGACTTACATATTTACATTAAAACATGTGTTCAAAAAGATTCTCTTGTTTGCTCGTGTTAACCTCGTCATCTGTTAATTCCGTATGTTAACATTTGGACCCAAGATAATATAAAATCTTTCAGTCACTTAATTAGAGCAGGGTTTATTAAGTTCATTATTCGTTAATGTATAGATGGTTTAATTATTTATGGATATTGATTGAAAGCAGACATGATTAGTGACAGCATGTCTAACTTTGCTTCCAAAAATCTGTTGCTACCTGCTTATTATTTTACATCATACTTTATAATTAATTAATCGATTGGCATTTACTTTACCAAGTAACCTTTGGTTGAAATTATGTCATTGTCACTTCAAATATGTATCTTGATTTGAATTTCTTACCTTTCAGCTTGTAGCATAAAGTTTTTGTGTGTTATTTGTACAGATTATGTTAATCCTAAACTTGTTGCCTTTGTTTACATTGAAGTTTAATGAGGCATGTACAATATTAGAGACACCTCAAATTAGTATGTATACTACCTACATGGTTTGCTGAGTATGTGTATTGATATAAATGTGGCTGATTTGTAATATTGCCTGCAGCCAGAGGAGGCCACCTTGGCGACGCAGTATGGCCTGGCGGGTGGCGGGACGTCTCCCTCGCGAGCTGCGCCCGCGCAACGCGGCCGCGCCTCGTCCTCCGTCGGGCCCATGCGTCGCCCCGCCGACCGCAAGCACGACACCAGCCCTTATGGCAGCACTGCATTCTTGAGGTTACTACTACTGCCATTACTACTATTGTATACACAAGAAAATGTTGTCTGTATCATAAGTGCTTAAAATGAGGGATGAGGAGGAAAACACCTGCGTGATGGTAAGCAGTTACTGTAGCCTTTGGGCGCTTGCAACACTAGCGGTATCACTCGCGCGTTGCCAACCCAGTATTATACTGTATATATACAAATAATATGGGGAGAAGGAAGATCGTGATGATTGCTTATTTGTATAAGCATGAATCAGTCTTCCTAGTATGAATGTCTGCAGGAAGTTCCTGCAGTCATTGAAACATTACTGGCCCCACCCTTAAGTCTGAAATTAATTTTCCAGGCTCCATGCCAATCAATAAAACAATACAACTAAATTCTTCTACCCATAACTACTATCAGTATAAATCATGCTCCAAAGCTTAATGCTTATAAGATTGATGTTGGCAACAAGTATGACACCTCATACAATTACATTTGACATACTTATCCTTATGTTCCAAAACTGTTACGGTTTTACCAGATGTAGGTTCTGTAAACAAAATTGGTAATGTATTACTTTGGCCTATTGTAGCTGTTTCCTGGAAAGGATTAATATACTTGAAGTAATCACAAACATTTTATTCCATTTACCCAAACTGAAGATTTCTGTTTGGGTAGGATAGTAGGTACATACAGCCATAATATAAATCTACCTATGCTTCATAGGTACAGTGTAGCTTTCCATTATTGAAAGTTTATTTAAATTGATTTCTAGTTGGAAAGATAAATCCAAAGAAACAAATTGTATACATTTATACAATCATAGATATCCACAAAGTAAGAACATTTTAATTTATTCATTGAATACATTTGCTTTGTTGCTATACCAGTAAAGATAACATATTGGTTATAGTACTTTATTGGACTACATCACTGAGTTATTAAATACTTGAATAAAGCCGTTATGGGTGTGTCCTCTAAGTAGATTCATGAGGTAAAATATTTCATGACTCATTGGCTATAATAATTAATTCAAGATTCATTGTAACTCATTCCAAGGAAACTCATTCATAATTAATAATAATTTTCTGAGTACTATGTCGACAAACAAGCAGGAAATAGGTTGTTTCGACATTGAATAAATATTACGTGGAAAATTAAAAAACTATGACGTCAAAATGCAAATTCGTCACACACAGAGTCCTTCAGCTTGTAGTATTAACTTTTTTATGATGTTATATATAACCTGATTATTGAAATTGCTTATTATTAAAGTAGCAATTGTAATTTTAAAAATGACTAAAATATTGCATGGTCAACTCGACATATTCAAGGTATTGCCATTTTATGTAGGTAGGTTTATTTAAATAGTATTAAAATACAATAAAGATTTGTTTACCTTTGTAGCGATGTAACTAATTTATGTAGTAAGTAATACATACATTGTACTAATTAACGTTTAAGACATTTAAAATTCTACACATTATGTTCTTGAAGGTAGGTGAGAACGTGAGAGAAGGTATTGTGTGTGAGAAAGATGTGTAAGTAAGAATTTCGGCTGATCTTTAATATCTATTATATAAAATTCTCGTGTCACAGTTTTCGTTGCCATACTCCTCCGAAACGGCTTGACCGATTTTGATGAAATTTTTTGTGCTTATCCGGTATCTATGAGAATCGGCCAACATCTATTTTTCATCCCCATAAATGCAAAAAAAAATGTCCACACGAGCGAAGCCGGGGCGGGCAGCTAGTTTATTTATATAATATGACTTTAACTAGACAGCCTTCTAATATAATGCATGTGTGATAATTATTCACAAAGAAATAAAACTAAACTTTAAAATACTGAGAAACAAAAAATCTTCCATAATACGAAGTTTGATTGATGATGATTTGAAAAACTATCTGGGACTTCAGATTCTAACTGTGTGCCAAATTTCAAGAAAATCCGTTAAGCCGTTTTGGCGTGATTGAGTAACAAACAAACAAACGTACTAACTTTGCGCATTTATTATTGTATTAGCAATGATACAACCATCTTCACTGTAAAATCACATGTATCCTTGATAATTGAATAAATTAATATAATTTTATAACATCGTGCTTATCCACTCGGGCGTAATTGGCGCGCGTATACGTACTAGACGTACTACCTATACTATAGTAATCGACCATATATAAACAATTGTTTACATCTTTTAATATGAATTCTTAATTTTGTGTCTGATAGTATAATAATGTGTGTATGTGTGTGTGTGTCGGCAGCCCGCCTGATAGCAGCTGGAGGCGTACGAATTCGGACTCGGCGTTGCACCAGTCGTGCGGCGAGGGGTCGTCCGCGCCGCCGCTGTCGCCGCACCACGCGCTATACTCTCCACACTCACCGCATTCTCCCCACCACTCGCCGCACCACCCGCTGCATTCGCACGGGCACCCGCACCTGCACCCGCACCAGAACCCCAGGAGAGGTAACCACGCTGTTCTAAATACTACAGTGTAGATTTAAGAGAGGTAGGGCGATTTGGGATTCCCCATTTAAATTGGAGCCGCCCAACTGGGGACTGTTCCTCCACCTTACAGAACCGCAGTGAAATAACAGTACTTAATGAAGTGTTGTGTTTCTGCGGTAAGTAAGGTTGCCAGTGCTCCACGAGGATACCCTGGGCTAGTAGTAATGCTGCTAGCACAGTGAGTCCTCATCAACAACATGGTTGGCAACCCGTTAGTGATACCCCTGGTATTGCTGCTATAGGCTACGGTGGCTGCTTACCATCAGGTGTGCCCGTATGCTTGTGTGCCACCTTAGTGGTATAAAAAAAACACATACAATTTCACTCACTTATGTTCATCTGAAATATCAGTTAGCATGAAGCCAACGACTTACTACATACAAACGCTTATGAAATTAATGTATATCAATATAAATCGCTCTCTGCGCCACTGCCATCTGTATATGACTGTACTTCGACGATAACATATTAATACTGGTGTAGAAAAAGATTGGTATTACACATTGTACTCTATAGTTGTATTTACCTATTATATGCTGATAGGCAGAGTTTGGTATGCAATTGAATGTGATTAGCCATTCTGAGCACTTGAACTGTCTATTGTGACAGGGACCATACAAAAGCAAGCATTATGTTATGAGCTTCAATACGTACCAACCAACTATATGGGAATAGTCAATTGATCTATATTGTAATGTTTCAGCTGACATACACCTCAATGTGCTGGCCACGTTGGGGATGAACCCCACGAACCGTCCCAGGTCGTCATGTGAAATACCTAGAATACCAAACAATAACAAGTAAGCTAAATATCATCATTAATTATCATTTTTAAGGCTCTTTAGTTGAAGTATACTTAGATCTTTAAAACCACGCAACGGATTTTGATGCGTTTTTTTTAATAGATAGTGATTCAAGAAGAAGGTTTATATGTATAATTCATCCGTGATTTGTACGTATTTAACTTATGTGGCTAACGCTGTCGTGCGAAGCCGGGGCGGGTCGCTAGTTATTATATGAATATTTCGTCTACCCGTTTTTAGATTTTTTCAGACATTTTAAAAAAGAAATCTCTCCGTATGAACCATCCTCGTAATTCAAGGAATATTCTAAAAATAATAATAAGCGAAATTGGTTCAGCCGCTCTCGAGTATTTGAGCTTAGCAACACATTCAGCGATTCATTTTTATATTATAGAATATAGATAGATAGATAATGGTGCCAATTCTGTTGTACAAAATTACTAAACTAAACTAATTTGACAGTTCTCAAAGTCTTGCTATCCCTTTCTCATGTGCGGGTTAAATAAGGATAGCAATACCATTAGGACTGTCAAATTAGTTAAGTTTAGTGACATTGTACAACAGATTTGGCACCAATAAGACGTTAACCGAGTGGTCTAGTGAGTAACTAAAGAGTATGTGTGTCGTGTGTTAGCGTGTACGAGAGCGGGGCGGGCGGCGGCGGCGGGCTGGCGTGCGGGGAGCTGCAGGTGCCGGGCGGGTCGCTGCCCGACCTCACGTCCGTGCACTTCCCGCCGCCGCACTACCTGCCGCACCGGACCTCGCCCGACTACCACCAGCCCAGATATGTGAGCCGCACACGCACACACCACCCTAACCGTCCCTCTATCACGGACATCGGTGCCGAAAACAACAACATTTTTCGACTACGTATTCGAAAACGTAACTCTCAAAATGTTCATACCAATTTTTAGTTCCGCTTTTCACCTCCGCAGCGCTGTTCGTTTTCCCATACGAAAATAGTCTGAGGCGATAAGAAGAACAAACACGCAATTTAGTCTTGCAACGGGTCTAGTAAAAATTTTTTGAAAATAATTTTTAATGTTTAACATCTTTCCTCTCGCTTATGCCTTGTATACTTACCATACAGTAGACCCATTTAAGTAGTTTTGCTTGTCCGTAAATTTGTTTAGTGACGATGAGTCAATAAGTGAGTAACTTACGTACTCTATGTTATATATTATGATGTTGTATGATGGCAGAGCCCCACGTCCCCGGGCGCTATACTAGTCTGTTTGTCAATGTGATATAGGTTATGTAATATATTAGGATCGTGTATGGTTGCAGAGCCCCACGTCAAGGACGCGATACTAGTCTGTCTGTGAATGTGTTATGGGTAATGTAGTATGTGGTGTGTTTGGTGGCAGAGCCCCACGTCCCCGGGCGCGGTGTCCCCGGGCGCGGGCAGCGTGTCGCCGGCCACGGGCGGGCTGTCCCCCGCCTCGGGCTCGCCGGTCGGCGCCACGGTGCCCAACCCGCTGCACCACCACCACCACGACCAAACGCACTTATACGACGCTCAGGTACCACCTCACTCAAATTTACACGACCGCATTTAATCAATATTATGCACATAATATAACCACGTAGCTGAAACGTTATGATATTGTGTAAATTTTATTAATTGTACTATTGTACTCGTTCGAGTCGTTTTCTCCAACATTATTCATTTGCAAGTTTAGGAATAACATAACTAAGGACGGAATCATATTAGTTTGAAGAAACTTAAATATTTATGAGAAATACAAAAAAAACAATATAAACCTATCTGCGAATGGTTAAATACTGATGACGAGCTTAGTGAAACTTACTGCAAAAATATATTTAGCTAGCCTTCGGCTGAATAAGAGCCATATAAGTTTTGTTATATTTGTCTACCTTGTTTTGAGTAACACTAATCTAGTTTACAACAGTCATAAACCAAGTGCAGCACTAATGCAAACAGAGATCTAAGCAGAAAGTAAAATAATAAGGCTGACTTATGATGCATCGGCTAGTAAGTATTCTAATAAACTAGTAATTTCAATAAAATTAATCAACTTAAACTTAGATTAAAACACATGTTTGAGAGCTTGAAATAAATAGTTCGGTAAATCTTAACGTGTCAATCTAAGGACTTCTTTTAATTTAAAACTTTAAACACGAAAATCTGAACGACGTCTAACATGTTTTTTATGTACATACCCAGAAAAAACTAAATCGTTAATGAAATAAACTCATGACGCCTTTCCCTTTTTTTCAGTGTCTTTAAGTATATGGTTCAACTTAAAAATATACCATATAAAGGTTATATGGAATTCATAAATAGTGAAAAGTAATATGAGTTGGTTCGGTGTATGTTTGATAGCCCCAGAATAAATACCAGTTATTCAAAAGTTCTCTTGGTAATGCTAAGATTTAATTTATTTAATCTGTTGCTCTTAAAATAAAGCATTGTTCAAGTTATTCAATTGAAATAACTTAATTACCCCGTGAGGGGATTGGCGTGATGATAAGTGTGTATGAAATAATTTAATTTTAAACCTATTGGCCAATAAAGTTCTAGTAGTTACACTTTTAATAAATCATTAATTAAATTATCTTTAAGTGAATTTTGTGGTCAACAACATATTCGAACAAAAGTTTATCCACGTTAACATATTTGCTAACCAAAGTAATTTAAGTATTGTAGAAATTATATGGAAACTAATATTAAACTTATTACACTTGTAATTTACATTGTAATTTTAGAGCACTCAATTCTAAAATATTACTAACTGTCAAACAAAGGTCCATGTATTGTTTCAAGAAGTTACTATACAATTTCGTTGAGATTTATTATTTATTACGCCGACCGGGTCAAACTTTGGATGTGCGGCTCTTCGAATTCATTCTGTAAATGCCTTTGGTATATGTGTTGGGATTTCCGAGTAGCTGTACTTATTTTCCCAGTAGGTGACTAAACATTTATGTTCATGTTATGTTTATTTTTGTTGTGTTTGTGTTTTTATTTGCTTTCAACACAAATCATTTTTTGTTTATTTCAGAATCACTTATCTGTACCAAACACAAATAATTATCTTCATCATAATAAGGTTCGTTTTCTTTTTTAACCTCCTCTTAAATATTTTCCAATACATTAGTTTTACAGGCGGTTGCTTAGCTTTGTTGCCGGTGCCCGTATACTGATCCTCGAAAAGTGAGCCAGATCTCACTTCCCATTACCTCTTAATACAGTTTTCTTTTAAAACATAACCACGCTTTGGTATAAATTCTGCATGAATTCAATTATATTGAAGCTTTTGATACTAATATAACATTCTTAAGAGACTATAGCTTGCTGGATCAGTTTCCAACCTATATATAAAGCACATATAATGCAGTGCTTGGACCTTTCTATTCATACTAATCGGCCAACTCATTACTTTTTTTACTAATCCTATATTTTTTACTAACAATAATAGTTATTTTGCACACATTTCAGTAACATGGTAACTTTATCTAAGGCTTTACTCTTGTGTGGTGGTCTATTTTTATTTATAATACTATACATCAATTAAATTGTAGTTTTTAGTAAATTATGAAAAGTATTTATTGTTCCTTATATTTCAAATTAATTCGAATGGCATTTAGGTCTTTTTTCTGTTATTTAGGTATTGCTTCACACATCAAAGCTACACAGTTGCTATCACTCACATTTACAACGCAAAATGCTCTAGTTAAGTGTCACGATATTCGCGTACTAAAAAGGTCCGTATTCGAGCAGTACATTAATTCATCAAGAACAATCGTAAATGGTGTCAGGAATTAAAATCGGCGTAAGTAGAAATACTTTAACACAATATAGCATTTTAATATAACGATCAAATTGTACAAAAATATTAAAAAAATATTAAGGTACATACTGGTACTTTTTATACGTAATCGCTTAAACCGCAAAATACTTACCACGAAAAGCTGGTGGATTTTAATTACATCACCTATGCTGACAGCCAATGATGCAAATATTGAAAGTGATGAAGTATTAAACATTGTTTTTGTCTTATAACAGTTCAGAGGGAGCGACGAAAACAATATCAGTTAAATTGGATTGAACAAATTCATTTTAGATGATTCGATTATTTTACTTATTTAAGAAACACTCCAAGGTATATAATTACCTTACGCATCGATGGTGCATATAACAGCCTTTTTGTAGATAATGTATATACAAAGTCTACTATAGTTTTACTACTTTATCATATTTTTTATATTTCATATTTAACTGCATGTTTGCCAGCTTGAGCCATAAACAGGGAGACTGGTGATAAAATTTAAACGAATGGTTTGAGTTCCTTATGGCTTCTAACGAAAACCTCTCTTGGTAAGAACTTTAAATATCTGATGCAATTAAATTAATGAATGAAAAACAAATAACCTATATTGACAGAGTGCTGTTCATGTTCAGGCGTAATATATAAGAACATCACTTAGCCATAGTTCGGTGTCGAAGCATCAGATTATTCCTTCCACGCATGACAGCCGAAATCGAAAATAATATGCTATAGTGTCCAGTCCCACTGTTTTAGCTTGTCTCATTAAATAATCAGGGGTTATATGGTACGTGAGGATTTTGAAGTGTGGCTTTCTGGCTGGTTACAGAACATGTCACCCCTAGACCACAACTGGATGACGTCAAGCTACCAGTCGCACTGTAGTCCGCCCTCACAATATTCATCGACATCGAATATAAACATACCTTCACCAACGGTACGTAGTAAATTAATCTGATTAGTAGAGTTAATTAATTAGGATGTTTTAAAGGAGGAGATCATGGCACATTAGCGATCACGCACCTCGACCGATCTGCGAAGTTAAGCAATCATACTTATAATCATTAGTTGGATTGGTGATCATTTCGAGTACCCTCCGTATCTTAGAACTTATGATGAGTTGAATATTTTTTTTTGCTCATCTTCATTGTTTTTAATTATGTTTAAATTTTATTGAGTGCCATGTTGCGACACTGTCTCTTTATTTTATTATTTTAACATGATGCTCCAATATTCCGTTGTTATTTTTTTACAGATGGTTCACAGTCCAGGCAGTCCAGCAGAATCACCACAAACAGACTACAGTAACCTACATCAAGCACTATTACAACCCTTCGAACAAATAACTATGGTGAGTTAAAGATCTAGAGAATCGGCGTGCAGATTAAAGACTTTTTCGATTTTATAGCCTGACATGAAACTAAAGCCTTTAAGGCAAAATTAATTATTGAAAACATTTCTATGATTGTTCCTAAGACCCTAGAATGCTGACTTGGCGTTGTTTGCTGAGGTGCAAAAGTCAGACAGACTTATATTATGATTTATGAGCACAGTATATCACCGCGTGACGTCATGGCATCATGATCATTGTGTTTGTCTTTCTATTCTCGACTTAAAATCATTCGATCACTGGTTGCTCACAATGCGTTCGTGTTCTCATCGCGTCTTATGGAATTCTCAAAAGTGAACCAACTGAAATTTTGAAATTAAATTTAGAATTAATCTTCGCGCGTTTAAAGCGCATGCGTAGATCAAATGTGTCGCCGTGCTATAATATAATAAATTTCTAGGCCTGTATACTTATAATTACTTCATTTTAATATTTGGTTTTGTTCTAGTACATAAATCTATGTATATAAAAGTTTTTTTAAAACCCTGTCGCTCAGGAAAAGATTTACTGTTTATTGACGAAATAAGTTTTTCGTATACAATTAGATTATAATCCACCCAATGATTCTCTCTGCTTTTAAATTAGTCACTGACTAGTTACTACCACGAACAATATTTTATTTATTTTGTTTTATAATTTACATATTTATGTGATATTTCTATGCGTCAATGGAATAGCAAGGAGTTGTAAGTAATCTGTTAAAATATAATAGGGTGCAATCCCACCAAAATATTTATATATCTTTAAATGTTGTGTACCTATAATTAGTAAGGTATATGTTTTGTTACTTTATAAATAAGAATATAGAAGTCCCAAAATGCTTTTATGGAGATTGTATGTAATAGAAAATTAACGAAAACAAGTTATTGAAAACTTGCACCATCAATATTCAATCACATTAGTGCTAACTAGAGAAGAAATACTCGTATAATGGTACGGACCTGAAAACATCAAGTATTCGAGATGAATGATGAAATAATCTATTCGAATCTCAAATGCTTGTTCTATCGAGTGATTATCCGCTACTCGATCATGATATAAGGATACCATCTGTCAAAAACATGACATGTTTGTCACTGCTTTATGCAGCCTAACTTTATAAAGGATGCTATTTCAACTGCAAACTTCAATACTTTGATATACATACGAATTCTATGATTTGTATAAAAAATATTCTGGTAAGACTTAATCGTTATGACGGATAGTAACCTTATGTATGTATATAATTGGTGTCAGTAAATATATATAACGTTGCTGGATGTTGGCGAAGGACTGGGCGCAGCTGGTGCAGAGTCTCGTCGAGTCCGGGTGGACCGCGCACGTCCAAGTGACGGAAAATGTACGACACCCACACATTTACACTACTTTGACACGTACACATCTCGAAAGGTGCTCGATTTGGAATACGACTCAGTTCAAGTTTAATTATAATTTCATTTGAATTGATAGAGCTCTCGGCTATCGGGATCGAAATTAAAAAGAAAACGAACGTTTTTAAAATTATGGTAGCGAGCAAACTTTTTTTTACAATGCTTTGTAATATTTTTTGAATACGAACATAGAATACTTATTGGTTTACAAGTACATACAACTTACGATCAATGGTTTTTTTTTATATAAGAAGAAATCGGGAAACACATTTTGTTCCAATATGCGTGCGTACACATTTTACGCACTTGCCATCACATTTCTATATACTTTGAACATCCTAAGGTAGTATATTAAGCAACAAACGAATAGATTTTCGTTCTGCACTATTTCTTGCTTTTTTGAGAGGTAAATCGATTAAAGTCACAGTCAAATCAAGCACCTCATGATGATCTCAACGTTAATTTGGTACGTGTCATAGTACACCTGTTTTCATGGCAATAGATAAATGCACGTAACCTATTTAAATATTACCAATCCGTAGCTTGACATGCGCGTACCTTTATTACTGGACTTACATTGTATTACGGTGCAATGGGATATTACACTTATTCAAATGCGTAAACTATGCATTAGATGCATCGGCTTCCTTGTAGTATTAATATCTTTCATGTCTTATATAGTATCATGGTCATACATTTTACTGTATACGGTCTATAATACAAGCCGGGCTGCTGCGTAGCCAAAAATCGACCAAATTGGTCATTGTTACTGTAACCTTATGTGCAATATATTGGTCAGCTATCTCTCTCTTACAAGAAAATACAAAGCGTTCGGTCAAAAAGTTAGGCTACGCCCCCATTTTGATAATAACATGCCAATACCCGTTTCTAACAAAACTATGATTGCAGCAGACGCGGCCTGGAATTACAAGTAGTGCATTCGCAATGCTTACCAATTTCCTATGTTATTATAACCATTGTACTATAAAAACAAAGCATTTATAGCATTTGCCATTTGTGGCGTTCAAGTTTCATTACAACCAACGCATGCGCCGCAGCAATATTGTTTTGCCTGTTGTATTCATAAAGAAATGTATCAAATGCGTTTATTTGTTAAATACGTAGCGTTATTAGATATATATTCATAAATATTTGTATGGTGCAGAATTCACAGACAATTTTCACACTTCATCTAGGTATTATGACACCGTTCTTAAGAATGTATGGTATTGCCCGCATGGCCCATTTCACGTCCTATAGAACGTAATTACATGGAACAATAAAGTTAATGCATGATATATAAAATACTTTGTATTTTTTATTGTAAAAATAGAAGACAACACGTAGAAGTACAGTTCTGAACTTTAAAGCAGGATGACGTTATTAATAACCATGCTATGTGCGAGCGAGATGGTTATATCCGTTTAAATGACGTTTGCATTCTACTTGTTATTTGCTATATCCTTATTGTTAAATTGCACCTTTTGTAGATTTTGATTAAAATTATAATGGTTCTTGTGAATTGACAGATTGTTTCCAAGCTGACACTCCACTGATAAACACTTTTAATTCGCATTACATATAACACAACAATATATGTACGTACTATATTATATTTTAAGTCTAGTCTTATTGAAGTATCCTTGATGTATGAATTGTTTGAATAGGTGGAGTGTCAACATGAATTAGGTAATAGTTCAATATTACCTGCTCGCTTGTATTTTAAAAAAACATCTGCTCTTAAATATATTGTTGTATAATTTGGATATTTTATTTTCTATAAGTAGTGTTAGTGGTGTCTTGTCCGTTTATTTTCAGGTCTTATTGTACGCAATCTTATATTTTTGTTATTTTTTATCTCGCTTGCTACAAAATTGTTGCGAGGTTTTCGTACAATAATGGTTTGTTTCGACTCTCCACAGTTGGACAACCCGGTGTCCAGTTACAACACAACGTATATCAATCACAGTTCACCGCACTCGCCTCAGACAACGAATACTTCACACACATATTCACAGGTGAGTGAGAGTTGATTTGTCATAAAATGTTTTCTACCATGCATTTTTAGTATAAGTTATTTAAGGATTTGATGATTAATACTATATGTGTTTATAAAGCAATTCCTTGCATAGCCTTTTAAAACTTTTCGGTCGAAATAAGGACGTTAATACATACATCGACGTATGGGATTTCTCAATTATGTTTAAAATTCTTCACATTGCAAATTCCATTCGATGGCAAACGCTTATCATGTATAATATGATAAAGTGGTAAATTTGTGTTTGTTTGTCAGGGGTAATTCTGAAATCAGGGAAACTATGAAAAAAATCACATGAAATGCTACACTATAAATGTAAAGCTACTACCTACATAATTAATAAAATGTAGGATGTAATTTTAACTTATAGCAACGTGTTGTCCTATTTCTATCCGAACAAAATTTATTAAGCAAATCCCAATTGGTACCATTTCAAGTGGTCAAAACTTTGTATAAGTATGTCACAAACCTCTTATATATTTGGTTTAAAATTCAATGTGACGTTTATTACCTTACTCTATTTGAATTTAATAGCAATTAAAATTATATGTGTGCTTCAATAACACATCGCGCTTACATTGTAAAAGAGGTGCGGCTGCAAAAAATACATTGTATTACCAAGTCGTTTTGCGACGGCAAACGCGAAGCAACGCGCTGGCGTTGCTTCCGTATTCTGATGGTTGACGTGTTTTGGACCGAAACTTTGGTCTTTGGTAATCGTTATTAAATGAAACTGGAACGGGGCTGAGCAGTGTGTATTGTTGTATGTCAGGCGGGTCAGGGTCAGGGTCAGGGGCATGGGCTGAGCGGGCTGGCGGGCTGCGAGGCGCGGCTGGGCGCGCGCGACCCCGTCGCCGGCGGCTTCCCGCTCGCCTCCCCCTCCGCGCCGCCCACGCCCGCCAGCATACCCGACATCATTCTCACAGGTAAGTGGTAACACACACACACACACACACACACACACACACACACACATACATACATACACAGATACACTTCACTCGCTATACTGCAAATGCACCAACTAATATTATTTTTGTAAATGGACTGGTTTCTCTATCATGTACTACATAATACATCTATTAGTAGCTCGCTGCAGAACTAAACATTTATTTTGAAAACTATACTGAATACTTCACCTTACATACATAAACAGGTCTTCTTGTAGGTAGACATCCATGCGTTACGTTTACTCGCTTGATAGTCGTGATCTGTTGCCTTACCAACAATAACTGTCGACTACGTATTTTGTGTCTCTTTCGACTATTTTTGTATGGGAAATTGAAAGGAATTACGCCGGTGAAAAGTGGAACTAAAAATTCTTATAAACATTTTGACATTTTAAAAGTTACGTTTTCGAATACGTAGTCTAAAAATATTTTTGCTACCGGTACTAATATCATATCGTGTACAGCGGCAATGTGATTAGTGGTTACAATAACTCACACCTTAATGCTCCTCTCTCTGGACGAGCTGCAGGCTAGTTGCTTCTGCTCTTCTCTTGTTTTGATATTCACGCTTTTGTGGATAGTGGTGATAGTTGTTTGTGTAGAGGTGCGTCACGTGATACGAATTGTGTTGCGCAGACTACTCGGGCGGGCTGGAGGAGGGCATGTTCGGCGAGGAGGCGGCGCTGCGCGCGGGGCTGGACCTGGACGAGCTGTCGCTGCTGCAGGAGCCCACCTCGCTGCTGCCCGCCGAGGCCGTGGAGCACGAGTTCCGCCTCGACCGCCTCTAGTCAACCATTCCGCACCCCACACCCCGCACCCCGCAACCCACCCTTACATGCCTAGCGACACAGTACGCGGCAATCACGACACGCGTATACATTTCATTGGATGTTAAATACTACTGTCGTCGGGTTCACTACGCTGATAAATCGGTGGCCCGTTAGCGGGTCGCTCGGTTTCCGCGTCTGCTCCGTCCTCCGCGCGACTATTCGACAGCGTTATCGTCAACGTCGCATGTATGGTTTTTAATGCAATGCGGCACTTTCAACGGAGTGTTAGTATTGCGTGCGCATGTACAGGAAGTACCGTATAATCGTCGACGTTCAACTAATAAATCTTACGCTGAATGTTAATTGTGATTGCAATGTCCAGTAGCGGATTTACAGCGACGACATTTCCGTGTAGTGTAACGCTGGCATTCATTCTGCCCAATTCCGTGGGAGTGAACGATTATGTGAAGGGATACTGTTCCTACCGCTGCGACTGTTACCAGTTGACCGGTGGTCCGTGCGGAACTCGATGCTGCCACAAGTACTTAGATTGCGGCAGCGTGAGCAGTGGAAGTGGCTGAATCTAAACGGGGTATTGACTACTATTTGGAATATTTACTCGAATATCATTAGGACATTTAATTCGGATTCAATGGGGACGTTTTTATTGTACCTACTCTAAGTGTCATGACCGTGATGGTCATCTTTTGTACATAAAACTTGAAAGTGTTCACTTTACTGAAATTGCATTTAATTCGCTAATGTTGCATGCTAGTATAACTGCGAATTCTCGACTGCGTCGCTTAGTTTATGACACCGTCTTTGTAAGCACCGTTAAGGCGCTTCCCCTAGCGAAGGTCTTTAGCCACCAGCCAGTGCTAGTGGCTGCGAACGATTTTACCGTTCGATTGAAAACATATCATAAATCGCAAGACCAAAATTAAAAAGACACGAATCAAAACAAGATATGTCAGTACTGATTTTATTTTTACCCATAAAGCAGGAATGATTGACTAAGGTAATAAAGTAATAGCCATCCAATGTCAGAATGCCAGTGCTTGAACATTCGTAGCGTAATTCTGGAACTTGACCAAGCGATGTACTAAACAAGGACTTAAAACAGCTATGATTGAAATATATACAGGCTGTTACAAAACTACCCATAAAGCCGAAAGGAGGTTAAATGGTGCCTTTTAACGAGTCCATTCACAATACTTAAGGACCGTAGTAACGCTGTATAACAAACCCAAAAAAAATATCATTTGCACTGATGTGCAAACCCTATTTCAGTAAAATTAAAGAGTAAAAAAACGTACCTACATTTCTACCTAATTCGCGGAATGACCAAAGATTTGAAATTGACAACATATTTTTTCCACTTGACATTTTTTTAAGCCAGTATTCCTTGTATTGAGCAAACATTTATGAATGAAAAATAGAAAAACTATTAAAATACACAGTTATTAGGTAAAATAGGTACGTAGGCCTTTCTGTTAGATAATCTGATTCCATGACATTACAGCTTACTAGGGTTAACAATTTTTTTGTCGTTGATAATTATTTTTAACGGGGTATTTTGTAACACCTTGTATATATGAGTAACGGTGGAAAACAGAAACGCCACTCTAATCTGAAGCGACATAAATTTTAGTGGTCTCTTATTTTACAAGCGAAATTTTATTTTGACCCTGCTTTAAAGTGTTACGTGGGCCTTCAAACTTTGAATGTCATTTCCGTATTCGGCCGTAAGCCACTTAAAGACTGAGGATATTGATGTGATTGAAGAGAGGTGTCGTGTTATCAGGTGTACCATGTGGTGCACCAACTAAGGCTGATCTTTAACACGTCACACATTATGTGCGAAAGTTTTCCTAATGTGTGGTTTACTGCTCATTTATTAACTATCTAGCTGGAATATGTCAATTAGACCTCGCGAAATTTGCGGTCAATCGAAGGCACGCGCAATTTTTTTTTAATATTAGTCTATGGTATACGCATCGAGGCTCGGAACACATCAGATGATGCGATATTATATAACGGTAGGTTATAGCTATGGTTGAGGGTATAGAAAAGTAGTTCTACGTGGATTGCTTGCTTATAATTCAGGTGAAGCGTAATGGGGCCACCCACTAAAAAAAGGGCTTGATTAGAGTTTCTTCGTTCATAGTTTGATCTGAAATTAAATGGCCTTGAGTAGACGTTGCGGCGTTACGATTGAGATATATTGCGTTGTTTTATAATTCGATAAATAGTGGTTGGTAACTTGTTAGGGAAGCGCCTTAAATTCCTGAAAATTCAAATATTGTCACTCAGCGATTGCTCAAGCGTTGACTACATTGAAAAGTTTTACGTGTGGACAGTTAAAGGTACGCTACAGCGCCTACAGCGGCGTACGATGGTGTCGCACGAACTTTTAAAGTTATTTAGCATGTGTACATGATGCCCCAATTCCTTTCTAAATGTTAACGTTAGGGGTAACGTCTAGAAACTGTAAATATGGGAGTTGTTGATAAGGGTTTAAGCTTTTGTCGCAAACATATCTATGTATGTACGTATGTATGTGTGGTTGCGATTCTCATATTTGTTGTCGGACGTAGATGATGCACACATCTGACAGTTCGATATGTGTGTTATATACAAGGCGACGGATGTAACTGTGAAATACATTAATTATACAATTCTAATGGCCATCGATTCATATTTACAATAGGGCTTTGTGAATATAGTCTATGACGAATTAATTATATTTCTATTCTCCGCATTTTGGTACAACTGTTAACTATATGAAGTGAAACTTTAGGTAGTTTAAGTTTTTTTTTATATATTATTAAGTTGTTAAAACTCAATGCACTCGCAACGTTAATTTTCATTGAGTTTACCTAGTAAGATCTTTTTAATGTAATACTATGTATTATTTGTTCTGCAACCTTGTGTATGTTTTAATTACACAGAATACTATATTCAATGCAAGCATACAATTAATATTACGAGTGCACTGACATACCAGTCGACACAAGGTTTTGTTCTATAAATGCTCATTATAATTATGTTTTAAGAGTCTAGTCATCATGTTATGAGTTTCAATTAATACAATCTTTTAGAGCAGTACAGAGTCAATCGTCTCATTCCATGGTATGTGCGATTCGCATACGTTGTATATAATAAGATTATGGAATGGTTTACTGATTAGATTTATAAATAAATATATGTTTTTATGTATGTCTGTAATCTCTTCATTGATTTTTTTTTCAAGTGTATAGATATTTTGTGCGAACGCATTCTGCTCGCAACAGTTCAAATTGTTAATGTGTCTTCAAAGTTTAATTTCAATAAGGGTATGAGCTGTATGACAGATGTTATACTTAAACTGTATAAATATAATTATTGTACGATACTTGTGATAAAGGGAAAAAGCACAACATAATTAATAGTAAAGCCTAATCTGACTTTATAAGTAAGTTTCTTTTGTTTTTAAAATTTTAAATAGCGTTTTCTAAAGTTTAGATACATTAGTACATGTGAAATAAAGCTAGGTCTGCCAAATGCAGAAGTCTACGAGCTAAACTGTCTAGGGTTGGATTCGAGTATGAATCAGGTGCAATATGGTGGTTTATATATTGGATTTTATTGTATGAGATTGATTGTAAATTGATTTTATTATCGATTGTTAAACATTCATTACTATTGTTTGAAAGTACAAAGCCAAATTAGCAAATTGATTGTGAGCATTCGAGTGAGACGATGTCGTGTGGAGGCAGCCGCCTTTGCGTTGCATCGGATAATATGTACCTACTCATAGTTTAAACAACCTTTTGCATTTTGGGGTTAAGTTACGAATAGTGATAGGGTATCGTGTATATGCAGGTATGTGGAAGCTTCCGATAAACTCGAAAGAAACGGAACACCAAATCGTGTGATTGTCTATTTCTACAATTCTTAAATCTATTTGATCAATTTGTACGACATTCAAATATAGGACATAAATGTTTTTTCTCTCAAATATGCACAAACTTAATGAAGATTTTTGCAGTAAAATGATTCAAAGGTTTGTTTTATTTAAACCAAATGTACATATAATAAGTGTGATAGAGATGAAACGGTCTCATAAAATAAAGTTGTTGTAAGTATATTATGTATTATTTGCCATTTCCCAGCAACTGCTATGCTCGACCACCCTTAGTAAAATAACAAGATAATTGCGTTACAGAAACATCGTATTCGTTTTAAAGTTAAACATAATAAATTCAACGAAAATCAGATTGTACATAGTGATTCAAAGTCTTCTACTTGGCCTACCTTACCTACCTTGGCTTGCTTTTTAAATGTGTACTGCCAGTGTTCTTCTATTAACCTTCTTGCTGGGTAATGTCAACCAAAAAAAGCCCAATAAATAAAATACAAAGCATAAAAATAAATTTGAAAGCTATTTGAACTGCAATGTCAGTTAATTGACAAATTTTGTAGGAGATTTATGTGTGAAAATTATGCGTTCTTTATTGATTCTATTGTTATTTTGCGGTCTAATAAGTTTTATCTACAGCAGACCACCAGCGCAGATGGAAGAAGGCAATGAGAGGTAAATATTTAACAGGATTGACAGTTTTTTTCTTTACCCTGATCCAGAATAGAGAATGAGCCTCAGGCCTCAGGGTTACCGGTCGACGTCCTTTAAGTATGATACCGTTTGAACAAAAAAGCTAACGGGATGATAAAATCGTTAGCGACCGTGAAATAACTATCATCTATAAACAGTGATGGAAATATAAAGTACTCAGAACCGGAGAGAGAGAGAGAGAGCATGTATGATAAAAGTGAAAGAAGCAGAAGTGGTGTGTAAGTTAAGAGTGCAATGGCGCTCAATACTCTTCCCCGAAAGGGATTCGGGTCGAGGATTTTTCGGTATTTACTATAACCTCATAAATAAACAAGGGTTAAAAAATCAAAAAAAGTTTATTGTGTACGACACTCCAGCATTGATATTTCCGTCTCATGTTAAAGCCCGTCTATTCTTGATTTTGAATTAAATTGTCTATTTTGTTAAGCGATTTAGAGGAAGCCGAATACGGCAGCGAATCGGCGGCTGATGACAACGTGCGCGAAGAAGAAGACTCACGATCCGTCGATCCCGCCGTAAGTTTCACCAGTACAGATTTATGTGTAGGACATCATAACGCTCTCCTTCACTCTTCAGCAATATCCTAAGTATGGAGTCATCACTATTGATATCGCCTACTTGTCAAACTGCTTTGCCTATCTTTGTGTTATCTGGCGAGATCTATTTACTATAACACTGTTGTATTCTGCAGGAGCTATCTCGTCGTGTAGTAATTAGTAAGAGTCGACAATACGCAGACGTCAATGACGCCCTCTACCCACATAGGGGTTCTGACGTGCCGGCTAACACCGATGCTGATAAGGTATTGTATATTGCTATTACAAATATATTTTGCAATATATCATTTTATAAAACGTTTATATGTTTTCCACAGTTCTCTGACTATAAACCCGAAAGAAACAGAGATGCCAGGAACGAAAAGTTTTATGATTCTAACGAAGAAACACAGCCCTTAGCCAATATTCGTCAATCTAATAGATACATTGAAAACAATGAACCTGATTCAAATAAACTTAGCCGGGTGCATAATAATATTTTACGCAACAACGAAATAGATAAACGAACAGTTGAAAGCCAAAATTCCAACGAAGATGGTGATTTACTATTTGAAAATAAAAGAAGCATGATAAATAAAAACGAATACAATAATAATGAAGCATCTGACTCTAGCGAACAATCTCAGTATTTCAAACAATACTATAATACGATGCAGGCTGACAATAAGGCCCTGAGCGACGACAAAAGTCTGAAAAATTGTCGTCTAAACCTACACCGGGACAGGCGTCAAACTCAAGAATTAAATCAAAAAGAAGCTACAAACTCCCTGAATGCCGCCAGCGGAAAAGACACTTTTGACAAAGCTGACTCTGAAGACGAAGAGGCAGCGATAAAAAGACACGTTAAAAAGCTTTCTGGAGAAGAGTTGGAAGATTTGCTCAGTACATTATCTGATGAAAAAAGAGTTCTTCTTAAGAAAATTATAGATAATGATATCAGTACTGCTGAAGATAACAAAAGCAAAAGAGAGATAACGAAAAAAGCAGGAGCTATTGAAGAAAATATTTATATGGAGGGTGGACAGTCAGATTCCAGTAAAATTCAAGGTGGCAGCCCTTCTTTTGATATAAACACTGAATCTTCATTAGCTCAGAATTCTGAAACTACGGAAGTAAGTAAGCAAGCAGAAAGTCAAACCGATATTAATGACATATCTAGTTCCAAGAGTGCCGAAACAAGTGGCTCCGAAAGCAAAACTGAATTAAGTAGCTGCAATTCTGAAATAAATGTCCCTGAAGATGCAAAAACTCAAGCCGAGGTTATAACAAATGATAAAGTCGCATCCAAAAATGAAAACAAACGAGAAACTAATTTCGAAGATTTCATGGAAATGGAAATGTCTTTGGATGATTCTAAAATGCTCGAAAATGATTTCGATTTGAGAAGTTCACAGAGTCTATCTAACGATCAAGATTGTTTCTGTGCACAGAACGAAGATTTGACTCAGTTAATAGGTGATGAAAGCCAATTACATACCAATAATGATAATAATATATATAAAAGACAAGTATTTTTGGATGAGGTGGATTTACCAGATTCTATTAAATCTTTAGAAGAATCGTTCCCCAACTCTAACATGTACGATGAATCAGGTCCCTACTCCGGCCCTTTAGTTAGAGTAAAAAGAACTAATCCAACTCAAATGATCAAAAAGAGAGCTGCTGGCCTTTTACCTGATGCGAAAGTAGCTTATGTTCCATATAGAGCTGAGAATGATGACGAAGACAATGACGAAGGCAACGAGTTTGAAGATGACGCTTTTTATGATCGTACTTCCAATTTAGAAAATGGTAACATTAAAAATATGGAAGAAGATATACCTTCCGACAATACTGACTTGAGTATCAAGCAGTCGAAAAGACCTAATCTCAACGTCAATTCTAATCAATACAAATTATCCAAAGATGAAAGCAATATGGAGAGTGATATTATGAGCCTCGGAACTGACACAGATAGCGTTTTATCTGGCGTCGAAGGTGTCGATGATAACCTTATGTTTAGCAGCGGTGCCAGAAATAGACGCGATGTAGACGTAGAATCTAATAAAATAACGGATATGAAATCAAATCGTCCACTACTTTCTACCGCATTAGAAAATGAAACTTTGAAGGCATCGCCTCAAAATAATATCAATTTACCAAATTATCAAGAGAACGATGCATTTGGACCACTGCCCAGAAGCTATGACGGTGATTTAGGTCGATACAAAAGAATACGGCGTGTAAAACAGTCCTACGCTGGCGAAGACAGTCCTTCCTCTATTTCATAAAGGGTATTTGCCGTAATTATTAAGTATTTTGAAGTATGTATATGTTTGCGCTTGAAAATAATTAAAATAATTTTAATATACATTATTTTAGATTTGTTTTAATATAAGTTTTAATAAAATGTAGGACAGTTCACAACAGTGTACGTTTTTTTTTATCAAGCCCTGGCCATTTATGCCTCCATTTCTTAGTGGTCTCTTATGTTACTCCTAATTAACGCCCCTTACGTATAGGTACCTACTACCTCCTACTATAGGTCGCGGCACGAAACTCTAGCGCTGACCGTTATTGCGCAGAAGTAAAAAATAAGGTGTCTTGGCGGGGTACAGGGGTGAAGGGCGAGCGTGCGTTGCGCCGATTGGCTCTCCAGTCGTACTCCGTCCCCCGTGCCGATACGACGCTCCGCGCACTTCCAGTGTACAGTCGCGTTCTGAATTGTTTTGTTGTCATCGTTAATTTTTGTTGTTGTTTTTTGTTAAGTTTGTTTTGTTGATTTGTTTGTTGTGTTTGTTAGTTTATTCACTGTTTGATTAAGTTTGAACAGTTTTTAAACAGTGAAAATGCCGAGGCCGAGAAGGAATACTGTTTTGAAAAGACAGGCACGGAAAATGGTGTTTGACGTGCATTGTTTTCTGAAAAGGGAATCGAATGATTTCATTAATTCCCTGAAACAAATTCAAAGTGAAATTGGCGAAGCTGCGAGTATTTTACTCGATTCTGACCGCAGCACTGTAGATATAAGTGAAATAAAACAAACTGCAGAAGTTATTCAGGCGGGAAATATAAAATTAAATAGTATAATTAGTGACTTACAGAAAATTCAGAAAAGGACAGCTGAATCTACAAAGACGTCCATAGCAACGGTAAGGAAAATCTCCACTGAAGCCAATAATTCCGACTTATTATCAGTATTTAGAACACCAGGCAAAAAACGCTCCAGATCAAAACCGGTCACAGATATTGATAACTTTGATCAAGGATTAATAAAGAGGTGCATACATAACTTTCATAGGACAAATAATGAACTTCCCACCGTCGGAAAGTTGAGAAAGAAGCTAGAGGAAGATATAAATTTCAAAGGCTCAGAACGAAGTCTTCGACGAATAATTAAGAGTTTAGGGTTTCGGTGGAAAAATACTGAAAACAATCGAAAAGTACTGATTGAAAGTTCAAATATACGTTTACTACGTATCGAATACTTACGCAAAATAAAACAATATCGCCAAGAGGGAAGGCCCATCGTATATACAGATGAATCTTACGTAGATTCATCGCACTCTGCTCCAAAAGCCTGGACCGATGGTACTACAAAAGGTCTCAAAAAACCTATCTCCAAAGGACAGCGGGTGGTCATTGTCCACGCAGGATCAGAGGCTGGGTTCATACCGAACGCACTGTTAACTTTTAAAGCTGGTGCGAAATCAGGCGACTACCACGACAATATGAACTACGACAACTACGAAAAATGGCTGAGGACACAGTTATTGCCGAACTTACCGCCTAATTCTGTCGTGGTAGTCGACAACGCATCATACCATAATAAACAATGGGACCTTGCACCCACTTCTAATTCCAAAAAAGCTGACATGCAGGGTTGGCTTACTGAAAAGGGCATACAATATGAGGAAACTCTACTAAAACCTCAACTATACAATTTAATACGGGCTAACAAAGATAGATTTAAAACATTTTCAATTGACAGGATACTAGCAGAGCAAGGACATCAAGTGCTAAGACTGCCACCATACCACCCAGATCTAAATCCAATCGAAATGGCATGGTCTGACATAAAGCAATATGTAGGCAGTAAAAATGTGAAGTGGAGTGTTGCTAAATGTATAGAACTAATTCAAGAAAAAGTTTTGCTGATGGGTGCTTGGGATTGGGGAAAGTTATGCCAAAAGGTAAAGGACATAGAAGAGCAATATGTCAAGAGTGACCATGTCGTGGATTTGGTTACAGAAGAATTCATCATTCGCGTTGATGGTGACAGTTCAGAGGATAGCCTTGGTGAGTCTGATGACGATGACGCTGTTAGTGCCGACGACCGAAGCAGCCCTGAGCCGGGGCCCTCAGTAAGCAAAAGGCCCTGTTGGGATACTATTGAAGGTGTAAGACCATTGTCTGATTCGGACTAGATATCGGAAAGGAGAATGCGGTGTCTGATGTCCACACCCTGCCGAACTCGCAGGTTTCTTCTATCCTGAGAAGAAACTTCAGTAGGTTCTTATGTAATTCGGACTTAATATAATTTTTTTTATTATTTGGTATTTAATATAAAAATTTACAAATCCGATAGTGTATTTATTTTTCTACTCCCCATAAACTTGTTAAAAATTATATTGTAGGTAACATGAAGTAATATTTGCGTGCGTGACAGTACCCATACGCAGTTAAGTTCCACATTTTGTTCACCGCTAGACTTACTATTTGACTTTACATTAAAACATTATTTTGCTGTTTTTAACTAAGCAATTAAATTACTAATTTGTATTGCGTGCGCGATGGTACCCATGCGCAGCTATCCCCTCCACGTTTCGCTCAGCGCTAGAGTTTCGTGCCGCGACCTGTACTTAAGCCTTTGTTCATAATTCAAGTCCAACCCATTAAATTTAATTACAGTACAAAATAATATGTTAACTAGAATATTTTAAGTATTTTGTATAAACTATTACTATAACTATTACTACAAACAACTTGATCATCCAATCAAGTCAATGTAGGATATAGCAAAACCCGTTTAAGACGATTTCACAGGTATGTAGGTCAATCGGGACAGGAAAATAAAACTTACATACTATTATTATGTACCTACTATGTTCTAATTTCGTATTATACATTTATAAATAAAGTAGCTTTTTCCCGCGGCTTCGCACGCGTGGTAAATAAGTCAACTTGTACCTATATCTAAAATTCAAAATGATAGCTTTTGCCCACTGCTACCTATTTTTATAGATTTAACTTAAAATATGACGGATTTTCATACAAACTTTCATCCCCTATTTTATGCCTTAGGGGTGGAATTTCTGCAAGTCCTCAAATTCGTATTAATTAATTTTTAACTGAAAGCTCAAATACCAATTTTTATGCGTTAATCTTCAAAAATGACGGATTTTCATACAAAACTTTCATCCCCTATTTTACGCCCTTAAGGGTGGAATTTTCAAAAATCCTGAAACACGTATTTATTTATTTTTAACTGAAAGGCCAAATACCAATGTTCATGCGTTTAACTTCAAAACGACGGATTTTCATACAAACTTTCAACCTCTATTTTACCCCCTTAGTGGTGGAATTTCAAAAATCCTTTCTTAGCGGATGCCTATCATAACATCCTGCATGGCAAATTTCAGCCCGATCCGTCCAGTGGTTTGGGCTGTGCGTTGATAGATAACTATGTCAGTCAGTCACCTTTGAGTTATATATTAGGTCCTTACATATGAAATTGGCGTTTTTCGTACTGGCCACTTTAATCACGAATTTCTCCTCTTTGGTAAGGAATTCCAAATTCAAATTTGTACAGCTATAGACTCATGTATTTGTGCTTCGATGATCGTCATTCATTTGTTTTTTTTCTTCTGTTTTTTTCTGTTTGCGTCACTCATTTTACAAAATGGAAAACCTTAAATATCGCATTATTTACGAGTACGAGTTCCGTCGTGGCACTAGTGCTGCGGAAACAACTCGAAGGGTGAATGATGTGTATGGCGGTCGTGTTGCAAAAGAAAACACAGTTCGTTTTTGGTTCCAACGTTTTCGTTCTGGAAATTTCGACCTGCAGAACAAGCCCCGTGGACGGCCTGAGACTCAAGTTGATAATGAAGAGTTGAAGGCTATTGTGGAAGCGGATCCATCGCAAACCACGTCCGAGTTAGCTGCAGGCTGCAATGTTAGTGATAAAACTGTTTTAATTCACTTGAAGCAAATTGGGAAGATTAAAAAGCTTGAAAGGTGGGTACCTCACGAATTGACTGAAACAAACCGGCAAACGCGCGTCGACTGCTGCGTTACATTACTAAACCGGCACAATAATGAAGGTATTTTAAACCAAATCATTACCTGTGATGAAAAATGGGTTCTTTACGATAATCGGAAGCGCTCAGCGCAATGGTTAGATCCTGGCCAGCCAGCCAAATCCTGCCCCAAGCGAAAATTAACCCCAAAAAAGTTACTTGTAAGCGTTTGGTGGACTAGTGCCGGTATTGTTCATTACAGTTTTTTCAAATCTGGCCAGACTATTACGGCTGATGTCTATTGTCAGGAATTGCAAACCATGATGGAAAAGCTAGCGGCTAAACAACCTAGGCTGGTCAATCGCTCCACGCCACTGCTGCTTCACGACAACGCTAGACCACACACTGCGCTACAGACGGCTACTAAATTAGAAGAGCTTCAATTGGAAAGTCTAAGACATCCTCCGTACTCCCCGGACCTTGCTCCAACAGATTACCATTTTTTTCGAAATTTGGATAACTTCTTGCAAGGGAAAAAATTCAACTCCGATGGGGCAGTCCAAATCGCCTTCAAAGATTTTATTGATTCCCGTCCGACTGGTTTTTTTAGTAAAGGGATCAATGAACTACCTATGAGATGGCAAAAGTGCATAGAAAATAATGGTTCATACTTTGATTAATTAAATATATTGCATTGCCTGCAGCTAACTCGGACGTGGTTTGCGATGGATCCGCTTCCACAATAGCCTTCAACTCTTCATTATCAACTTGAGTCTCAGGCCGTCCACGGGGCTTGTTCTGCAGGTCGAAATTTCCAGAACGAAAACGTTGGAACCAAAAACGAACTGTGTTTTCTTTTGCAACACGACCGCCCTACACATCATTCACCCTTCGAGTTGTTTCCGCAGCACTAGTGCCACGGCGGAACTCGTACTCGTAAATAATGCGATATTTAAGGTTTTCCATTTTGTAAAATGAGTGACGCAAACAGAAAAAAACAGAAGAAAAAAAACAAATGAATGACGATCATCGAAGCACAAATACATGAGTCTATAGCTGTACAAATTTGAATTTGGAATTCCTTACCAAAGAGGAGAAATTCGTGATTAAAGTGGCCAGTACGAAAAACGCCAATTTCATATGTAAGGACCTAATATTATATTAAAAAATATTCGACTTTTTGTTCCTCCCATACAAAACGCCAATTTCATATGTAAGGACCTAATATATTGAGATAGTGTAATTATAATTACGTTATACTAATTTAAATTAATAATTTTGAAAGAAAGATTTTTATGTATTAGCAAATACAAAGATTTTCAACTTAATCATACTTTTCCAAATGACGTTTTCGCTTTGATTCAAAGAAACTACATAGTGTCTTATAACATTAACAGCTAATAATGCCTGCCAAAAGAATACAACCGCTACACTAGAAATGCCTGGGCGATTGCAAAAACCGGAATTCTTCGTCTTAATTATTATCACTTAGGAATTCTTTTTGTGTGCTATTCACTTAATATGTACGTGTTTTTGGGCTACTATTCTACTGTATATACCTATATTTTAAATACTACTAAGCATACGGGCTCCTGATGGTAAACAGTCACCGTAGCCTATAGCCGCTAGCAAAACTACGGATATCACTAACGAGTTGCCAACCCTGTTGTTAATGAGGACTCATTGTGCTAGCAACATTACTACTAGCGCAGCATATCCTCGTGGAGCACAGGCAACCTTACCGCAGAAACAAAATACTACATCAAAGTAGTGTTATTTAACTGCGGTCTTCTGTAAGGTGGAAGTACAGTCGCCTGTCGGGCGGCTCCTAATTTAATGGAAAAACCCCCACGGTAAATCCCAATTCTCCCTACTAATATGAAAATGAAACACCAATTTAGTACAAAATTTATTTCATGGCAATGTTTTGACAAACGTATGCAAAAAAGATACATAATTGAATTAAGTTAAATACAGTTATAACATATAATGTATTATGCATTTAATCAGAGAAGGCACGTTAATATTATTTAAAGACTAGCAGTGTTAGCTTGCATTTTAAAATAACCTAATAAGCGCCTTTAAATAAGGAATGCAAATAATATTAGCTTTAATAAAGATTATACTTATATTTTACTTCTGAGTGACTTTTGTTGCGTAGAACTTATGTTCTCGGGAGTCGCGTGTATGTTTGAAAGGGGTGCGTGGCGCCTCGATCAAAGTAGCAGGACAGGTGCCGTGTACATGGCTGGTAAACTCACGTTTGTAACTGGTATTACCATCGCCAAGCACAAACTGCGAAGTATTTCCGTGACGCACAGATCGCTCTACTTTTTCGACTCTCTCCACGCGCTCAGATCGTTCTGCTCGTTGTGATTGCTCAGAACGCGAGAAATTGCCGTAAGACCGTGCCTCTGAATGTCCATAAAATTCGCCTCCAACTCTAAGATTATCCCTGGACATTACACGTGGTTGACGTTCCGTAATTAAAGTTGATTGTCCATCTCGTTTAGTCTGAGTTCTACGAGAGTCAGAATTATCCGTGTGTTGAGAGATAACACCCATGTTGTCACGTGTGGATCGGTGCATGGAACTGATACTTTTTCTATCCGTGCTGTGTGTTGAATTACTAATATACTCCCCACGTTCAGAAAGATTTCCAATGCTCTTCTTCTGTGCAGCAGCTGTTGAACTGATTGTATGCTGCGCTTCGGTATTGGAAGAAACTCCTTTACGATGTAACACCGAGTTAGTCGCAGTCGCATCAGAGGCTAAATCTGATGAACGTTTGTGATGACCTACTCGAGTCGAATGATCTACTACGGATGTTGTATCATTGCCACCATGCATGGCTCGTTGGAACTCCATGCTAGTCTTAGTTACACTGTCACTCAATTGGCTTCTGACTGTTGATTGATGGATAGACCTTGTATTATTTTTCTCCGTATGACTTCCCATTGAATGTGACGTTGAGCCCACTATTCGGTGAGTATGACTGCCAATGTCAGTCGAGCCCACAGTGTTTTGAGTGTTACTTCCGATATCCGCAACTTGACGCTGAGCTGTGTTATAACCAGTTGATTCTGACGATATTATTCTTTGAGTGGTTTCACCACCCATATGCTTGTGTACATGACTGTCTGATGCAGTATGTTGATTCATATGTGAAGTGTTTTGATTAACATTACTTTCTCGGGAAATAATAGTGGATCCGGTATTTCTATGAATATTGTTTTCTGAAGTTATCTGTCTATTATTACTAGATGCGGACGTGGTTTTTTCTGAGGATATTATTCTCTGTGTATTCTCACCGACAAATTGTTGGTTAGATTGAATTGAATCCACGTGGGTACTCCCCCTTGTAATGTGTGTTGTATGTTGGTCAGCGGAAGTGCTGTGAATATTGCGTTGATTGGTATTGTTGTAACCTTGCTGAGAAAACGATGAAGTTGAATGGTCGGAAACTACTCTTTGAGTAGAATCCGTTCCAATGTTTCTATTTTGGGGGGCAAATTTATCTGTTTCTCGCCCTCCGAAAGGTTGTGATTTATTACCAGGTATCACATCAACTTCAACATTACGGGTTATTGTAACCCATTTTCCTCCTCTCAATTTCTTTTCTGATATTTGCTTCATGGTTTTTGTTGTTGATGAAACAACGTTCGTAATATTTCTAGAATCTACTTTATTAGTGGTACTTCTGTCAATAGTGTTTCGAGAGGATGAGCGATCAGTTGTTTGTGAAGTTATCTGATCTGAGCTATCCCTAGATGGGTGCTCAGTTGGTTTCCTTGGTCCAGAATTATCGACTACGTCGCTTGACGTACTGGATGAATGCTTAACGTGGGTGCCAGTCTGAAAACGTTTAGAATTGGAATGCTCTATGGTACTATGTGAGTGACTCTGCTGCACATGTTTTTCTGAGTGCGTTGATTCAGACTTAGCTGCTACTGTGGATATATTTACCTGAGACCGCACTTCGGAATCGTTACGTTCTGTTACAGATTGATTATCAACGATAGTCCTCGATACATTATTTGTATCTACCCGACTAGCATCATGCTTGGATATAGCTCCATTTGTTATGGTGGTTGTTTTATACGATCCGGGTCGCTCATAATCTGGTTTAAGATTATCTTTAGGGCGTATTTGATCCGGTCTTCCCCCAGTTGACCACTTTTTCTGTGTGCGTGAGTCCATGTCACCTTCAGGGTACAAATTGTCTTTTGGTTTTACTGCGCTAGGCCTGTCTCCTGCCTGCCTTGTCGGTTTATTAGGACGGTCAAAGTCGCCTTCTAGTTTTAAATTATCCTTGTGACGCACTTGAGCTGGTGTTTCTCCAGGTTGCCAATGAGACTTAGGTCTATCTTGGAATTCGCCATCAGGATGAAGATTATCCTTAGGTTTTATCTGATCAGTCCTGTCTGTAGGTGTCCATATTGTTCTTGATGGTCTTTCGAAGTTACCTTCTGGTTTCAAGTTGTCTTTAGGACGAACTTGCGCAGGCGTCTCTCCAGGCTGCCATTTTGATTGTGGTCTATCCTGGAATTCACCTTCAGGGTGAAGATTATCTTTAGGTCTTACTTGATCAGGCCTATCCGTAGATGTCCATTTTGGTTTTGTAGGCCTATCGAAATTACCTTCTGGTCTTAAGTTGTCTTTAGGCCGTACTTGTGCAGGCGTTTCTCCTGGTTGCCATTGTGATTTCGGTTTATCCTGGAATTCACCATCAGGATAAAGATTGTCTTTAGGTCTTATTTGATCGGGCCTCTCAGAAGATGTCCACTTTGGTCTGGTAGGTCTTTCGAAATCACCTTCTGGTCTTAAGTTATCTTTAGGACGTACCTGCGCTGGTGTTTCACCAGGTTGCCATTGTGTATTGGGTCGTTGTTGGAACTGTCCTTCAGGATGCAATTTGTCATTTGGCTTTCTTTGTTCTGGCCTATCAGCTGGAGACCACTTTGATTTTGTAGGCCTTTCGGATTCTCCCTCGGGACGCAGGTTATCCCTTATTTGATCGGGCTTTTCACCAGGTTGCCGGGTTTTTTTAGGATGAGTTTCAGGTTGACCATTAGGATGATTCTTATCGTAGGGTTCTGTTTTATCCGGCTGGTCACGTTCATTCCATTTTTGTCTTGGATGATAATCAGAGTCGTCTTGTGGTTTATCTGTTAATTTTATTGGTGTTCGTTTTTCGCCAGTTTCTGGCCCGGTTCTATTATCTAGCGTGTGACGATCATTGCGGTAGGTAATTGCAGATCTTTCCCCTGTTGTAATTTTATAATCATCTCTGCGAGTATGATCTTCAAATACTCCTTCAATTTTCAAATTATCTTCCCTGCGAGTTAATTTAACTCTTTGTCCTTTAACCAGGCGGTAAGTATCAGATGATCTGATATTCTCCATTTTTCCTTCCATTTTTAAATTGTCTTCGTGCTTCACTACAGCCGCTCTCTCTCCCGTGACTATACTATAATCATTTCTTTGTTGCATATCTATAAATTCACCTTCTATTTTCAAATTATCTTCGCGACGTATAATATCTAGCCTTTCTACATTATGTCGACGGTTGGTATCACGTTCAATAGTGATATTATCAACTTGTTTGAACGGCTTACGTTTCTCAGCGGGTTGGGATGGTACGACTTCTGGCTTGTAGAACTTTCCATCTGGTTTCAAGTTATCATGAGGTTTGACAACTGGAGCCCGTTCTCCTTTAGTTGCACCGTAATCGTTGCGAATTTGAAGATCAATAAATTCTCCTTCTGTTCTCAAATTATCTTCGTGTCGTTGAATGACAACTTTTTCTGTTCTTTCAATTCGTTTATAGTCATCTCTCGAACGATGAACGTCGATCGTTCCCTCCATTTTAAGATGATCTTCATGTTTTACTATGTCCATCCGATCACCCCTAGTTGCAGTGTAATCCGTTCGACGCACTACTTCCATATCTCCTTCTGGTTTTAAATTATCCTCCGGTTTCTTTTGAACAGGCCGTTCACCAGCAACTACAGGCTTAGGTTTATCCGGGCGAACGAAATTACCTTCTGGTTTCAAATTGTCTTGTGGCTTCTTAGGTGTCTGGCGTTCTGCTGGTTCCCATTTATCTGTTTTAGGTTTTTCAAATTCACCTTCTGGTTTCAAGTTATCCTGAGGCTTCTTAGGAGTCTGTCTTTCAGCAGGTCGCCACTGGTCGAATTTTGGTTTTTCAAATTCGCCTTCAGGCCTCAAGTTGTCTTGAGGCTTCTTTACTATGGGCTTTTCAGCAGGACGCCATTCGTCATGCTTCGGTTTTTCAAATTCACCTTCTGGCTTAAGGTTATCCTTGGGTTTATTTTGTGTTGGTCGTTCCGCAGGACGCCACTGTTGTTGTTTTGGAGTTTCAAACTCACCTTCTGGTTTTAAATTATCTTGTGGTTTTTTAGGTGTCTGGCGTTCAGCCGGTCTCCATTCGTCATGTTTAGGCTGCTCGAATTCTCCCTCTGGCTTCAAATTATCCTTTGGCTTTTTGGGTGTTTGACGTTCAGCTGGACGCCATTCTTCTGGTCTAGGCTGTTCAAAATCTCCCTCTGGTCTTAAGTTATCCTTGGGTTTCGTTTGAGAACGTCTTTCAGCAGGGTGCCATTCATCGTGCTTAGGTTTTTCGAACTCACCCTCTGGTTTCAAATTGTCTTGAGGTTTCTTCTGTACAGGTCGCTCGGCAGGACGCCACTCTTTTTGTTTTGGGGTTTCAAAGTCTCCTTCGGGTCTCAGATTATCTTTAGGTTTTGTAGGTGTTTGCCTTTCTGCCGGACGCCATTCATCATGCTTTGGTTGTTCGAATTCACCCTCTGGTTTCAAATTGTCCCGAGGTTTCTTTTGTATTGGTCGTTCTGCAGGACGCCATTCTTCTTGTTTTGGTGTCTCAAACTCACCTTCTGGCTTCAGATTATCCTTCGGTTTCGTTGGAGTTTGGCGTTCAGCCGGTCGCCATTCGTCATGTTTAGGTTGCACGAATTCACCCTCTGGTTTCAAATTATCCTTTGGTTTTTTAGGTGTTTGACGTTCAGCTGGGCGCCATTCTTCTGGTCTAGGCTGTTCAAATTCTCCCTCGGGCTTAAGGTTATCCCTAGGTTTAGTTTGTGTACGTCTTTCAGCGGGACGCCATTCATCATGCTTAGGTTGTTCAAAATCGCCCTCTGGTTTCAAATTGTCCTGAGGTCGCTTTTGAACAGGTCTTTCGGCAGGACGCCACTCTTCTTGGGTTGGAGTTTCAAATTCTCCTTCGGGTTTCAGATTATCTTTAGGTTTAGTAGGTGTTTGCCGTTCAGCAGGTCGCCATTCATCATATTTAGGTTGTTCGAACTCTCCCTCAGGTTTTAAGTTATCCCTCGGTTTAGTTTGTGTACGTCTCTCTGCGGGACGCCATTCGTCATGTTTGGGTTGTTCGAAATCGCCCTCTGGTTTCAAATTGTCTTGAGGACGCTTTTGAACAGGTCGGTCAGCAGGGCGCCACTCTTCATGCTTAGGGGTTTCAAATTCTCCTTCGGGCTTCAGATTATCTTTCGGTTTTGTAGGTGTTTGTCTTTCCGCTGGATGCCATTCGTCATGTTTAGGCTGTTCAAATTCACCCTCCGGTTTTAAATTGTCCTTAGGTTTCTTTTGTGTTGGACGCTCTGCAGGTCGCCATTCTTCCTGCTTAGGTGTTTCAAACTCACCTTCAGGCTTTAGATTATCCTTGGGTTTCTTTGGAGTTTGACGTTCGGCTGGGCGCCATTGTTCCGGTCTTTGCTGTTCAAATTCTCCCTCGGGTTTTAAGTTATCTCTGGGTTTTGTTTGTGTACGTCTCTCAGCGGGCCGCCATTCATCATGTTTGGGTTGTTCAAAATCACCCTCTGGTTTTAAATTGTCCTGCGGTCGCTTTTGAACGGGTCGTTCGGCAGGGCGCCACTCTTCGTGCTTTGGAGTTTCAAATTCTCCTTCGGGTTTCAGGTTATCTTTCGGTTTCGATGGTGTTTGTCTTTCAGCTGGCCGCCACTCGTCATGCTTAGGCTGCTCAAATTCACCCTCTGGTTTCAAGTTATCCTTTGGTTTTCTTGGTGTTGGACGTTCAGCTGGTCGCCATTCTTCTGGCCTAGGCTGTTCAAATTCTCCTTCGGGTTTTAAGTTATCCCTTGGTTTAGTTTGTGTACGTCTCTCAGCAGGATGCCATTCATCATGTTTGGGTTGTTCGAAATCGCCCTCTGGTTTTAAATTGTCCTGAGGTCGCTTTTGAACAGGTCGTTCTGCAGGGCGCCACTCTTGTTGTGTTGGAGTTTCAAATTCTCCTTCCGGTCTCAGATTATCTTTCGGTTTCGAAGGTGTTTGCCTTTCAGCTGGACGCCATTCGTCATGCTTAGGTTTTTCGAACTCTCCCTCAGGTTTCAAGTTGTCCCTAGGTTTAGTTTGTGTACGTCTTTCAGCGGGACGCCATTCATCATGTTTAGGTTGTTCGAAATCGCCCTCTGGTTTTAAATTGTCCGTAGGTTTCTTTTGTGTTGGTCGCTCTGCAGGTCGCCATTCTTCATGTTTAGGTGTTTCGAACTCACCTTCAGGCTTCAGATTATCTTTGGGTTTCTTTGGAGTTTGACGTTCTGCTGGGCGCCATTCTTCCGGTTTTTGCTGTTCAAAGTCCCCCTCGGGTTTTAAGTTATCTCTAGGTTTTGTTTGTGTTCGTCTCTCAGCGGGACGCCATTCATCATGTTTAGGTTGTTCAAAATCACCCTCTGGTTTCAAATTGTCCTGCGGTCGCTTTTGAACAGGTCGTTCGGCAGGGCGCCACTCTTCTTGCTTTGGAGTTTCAAATTCTCCTTCGGGTCTCAGGTTATCTTTCGGTTTAGAAGGTGTTTGTCTTTCAGCTGGCCGCCATTCGTCATGCTTAGGTTGTTCAAATTCACCCTCTGGTTTCAAATTATCCTTTGGTTTTCTTGGGGTTTGACGTTCAGCTGGGCGCCATTCTTCCGGTCTTTGCTGTTCAAATTCTCCCTCGGGTTTTAAGTTATCCCTTGGTTTAGTTTGTGTACGTCTTTCAGCGGGACGCCATTCATCATGTTTAGGTTGTTCGAAATCGCCCTCTGGTTTTAAATTGTCCTGAGGTCGCTTTTGAACAGGTCGTTCGGCAGGGCGCCACTCTTGTTGTGTTGGGGTTTCAAAGTCTCCTTCGGGTCTCAGATTATCTTTCGGCTTCGAAGGTGTTTGCCGTTCAGCTGGACGCCATTCGTCATGCTTAGGTTGTTCAAATTCACCCTCAGGTTTTAAGTTATCCCTAGGTTTCGTTTGTGTACGTCTTTCAGCGGGACGCCATTCATCTTGTTTAGGTTGTTCAAAATCACCTTCTGGTTTTAAATTGTCTTGAGGTCGTTTTTGAACAGGTCGATCAGCAGGGCGCCACTGTTCATGCTTAGGGGTTTCAAATTCTCCTTCGGGTCTCAGGTTATCTTTCGGTTTAGAAGGTGTTTGTCTTTCAGCTGGCCGCCATTCGTCATTCTTAGGCTGTTCAAATTCACCCTCTGGTTTCAAATTATCCTTTGGTTTTCTTGGAGTTTGACGTTCAGCTGGGCGCCATTCTTCCGGTCTTTGCTGTTCAAATTCTCCCTCGGGTTTTAAGTTATCCCTTGGTTTAGTTTGTGTACGTCTCTCAGCGGGACGCCATTCATCATGTTTGGGTTGTTCGAAATCGCCCTCTGGTTTTAAATTGTCCTGAGGTCGCTTTTGAACAGGTCGTTCGGCAGGGCGCCACTCTTGTTGTGTTGGAGTTTCAAAGTCTCCTTCGGGTCTCAGATTATCTTTCGGCTTCGAAGGTGTTTGCCGTTCAGCTGGACGCCATTCTTCATGCTTAGGTTGTTCAAATTCACCCTCAGGTTTTAAGTTATCCCTAGGTTTCGTTTGTGTACGTCTTTCAGCGGGACGCCATTCATCTTGTTTAGGTTGTTCAAAATCACCCTCTGGCTTCAAATTGTCCTGAGGTCGTTTTTGAACAGGTCGATCAGCAGGGCGCCACTTTTCATGCTTAGGGGTTTCAAATTCTCCTTCGGGCTTTAGATTATCCTTTGGTTTTGTAGGTGTTTGTCTTTCAGCTGGATGCCATTCGTCATGTTTAGGCTGTTCAAATTCACCCTCCGGTTTTAAATTGTCCTGAGGTTTCTTTTGTGTTGGTCGCTCTGCAGGTCGCCATTCTTCCTGCTTTGGTGTCTCAAACTCACCTTCAGGCTTCAGATTATCCTTGGGTTTTTTAGGAGTTTGACGTTCAGCTGGGCGCCATTCTTCCGGTCTGGGCTGTTCAAATTCTCCCTCTGGTTTTAAGTTATCTCTAGGTTTTGTTTGTGTACGTCTTTCAGCAGGCCGCCATTCGTCATGCTTAGGTTGTTCAAATTCACCCTCTGGTTTTAAATTGTCCTGAGGTCGCTTTTGAACAGGTCGTTCGGCAGGGCGCCACTCTTGTTGTGTTGGAGTTTCAAAGTCTCCTTCGGGTCTCAGATTATCTTTCGGCTTCGAAGGTGTTTGCCGTTCAGCTGGACGCCATTCGTCATGCTTAGGTTGTTCAAATTCACCCTCAGGTTTTAAGTTATCCCTAGGTTTCGTTTGTGTACGTCTTTCAGCGGGACGCCATTCATCATGTTTAGGTTGTTCAAAATCACCCTCTGGCTTCAAATTGTCCTGCGGTCTTTTCTGAATTGGACGATCAGCAGGGCGCCATTCTTCGTGTTTGGGAGATTCAAACTCTCCTTCTGGCTTTAAATTGTCTTTTGGCTTAGTAGGAGTCTGGCGTTCAGCTGGCTGCCACTCATCTTGCTTTGGTTTTTCGAACTCACCTTCTGGTCTTAAGTTATCGACTGGTTTCTTTTGCTTAGGCCTTTCCGATAACTTAGGCCCGTAAGAGTCGTGAGATATAGTATTGCTCTGAAAAGTTCCTTCCATTTGCAGATTATCTTTACGTATAATTTGTTGTTGCCTTACATCTACCTCGTTGTAAGTACGATATTCTTCTTGACTTGTTGTAACTTTTTGTAAGTCATCTGTGGAATAAAACTTTTCAAAATCTTCCTTAGTCCAAGTTCTACGCCTTTGTGGACGCTCAACCGGTGTCATCTTCTCAGTAAAATCTGTTTGATTTGATGTAACAAATTCAATTTCACCTTCTCTAATCAGATTGTCTGTTCTGCGCTCAACCATTGTTGCTCTTTCGACAGTTTCAGTGTGATCAATATATTCGGATTGAGATGTGGTTTCCGTCGTCATGTCTCCTTCTATTTTAGTCCAAGTGTTACGTCTTGCTGGCTTAGGTCTTTCCACTGGCTTTACTGTATACTCAGTACGTGATGTAGTAGTATCTGTAATAACACGAAATAGTTAATTAATATTTTAATATAATTTTACTCTTAATATATAATGTACTAGTAACCAGATTCAGTAATCTAAATCAAAATCTCGATTTCATTTTAATCATTAAAAAAATATTAGTTTATTATGTAAACTCAATAATTAATACTTAAGCAGGTTAAAGATGACATACGTGTAATACGTGCTGTCTTATGAATGACATATTTGAATTTAGTAATCATATGCTAAAATGCAAGTAGCTTACCAGTAAATTCTCCTTCTGTTATAATGTTATCAGTCCTCCGAATAATTTCAGCCCGCTCCCCAGTTACCACTTTATAATCCTCTGTTATAGTTCTTCTAGATGTGAATTCTCCTTCGGGGCGTAAATTGTCTTCAGGTTTTTTCACTATAGCTTTTTCAGCTGGTAAAAATTCATCAGGCTGCCGCCTAGTAAAATCACCTTCTGGTCTTAAGTTATCTGTGGGCTTCTTCTGCTGCGGTCTTTCAGCAGGCTTCCAATCGTCTTTTTTCGGTGAAGTAAATTCGCCTTCCAATTTTAAATTATCTTGAGGACGTCGGACTGGTTCACGTTCGCCTGGCTGCCATTTCTCAGGTTTTCTGCTTTCGAAGTCTCCTTCGGGTTTCAGGTTGTCTTGTGGTCTTTTCTGTATTGGCCTTTCAGCTGGTTGCCAACGATCTTTCTCCGGGGTTGTAAATTCCCCTTCTGGTTTCAAATTGTCTTCAGGGCGACGGACTGGCGCTCTGTCACCTGGGCGCCATTCTTCTGGTCTACGTTTCTCAAAATCTCCTTCTAGGCGAAGGTTATCTTCCGGTTTTGTAGGCTGTTGCCGTTCAGCAGGGCGCCAGGGCTCCTTATCGGGACTAGTAAAGTCACCCTCTGGTTTCAAATTATCTTCTGGACGACGAACAGGAGCTCGATCACCAGGTCTCCACTCTTCAGGACGTCTTTTTTCGAACTCACCTTCCGGTCTGAGATTATCTTCAGGCCGTTTAATGGGTGCTCTATCACCTGGACGCCATTCATCTGGACGCTTTCTATCGAAATCACCTTCTGGCTTGAGGTTATCCACGGGTTTCTTCACAGGAGCACGTTCACCAGGCCGCCAATCTTCTGGTTGTCTCCTCTCGAAGTCCCCTTCAGGCTTTAAGTTGTCTTCGGGTTTTATCTGCTTCGGTCGCTCAGCGGGTTGCCATTGCGGACGCTCGGGCTCTTGGAATTTGCCCTCGAGGCGCAGGTGGTCCCCGTGGTGAACGGCGGTAGTTCGGATGACATGCTTCTCGTCGAAATCGCGTTGATACGCGGAGACCACGCTCGTCGTGTGCTCCACATCGAACAATGGCTCCGGGACATCGTTGTGTGGGCAGCGGTGACGCCTGTAAAGATAAATTTACAGTTATTATTATATGTATACTTGACATTAAAACCATAACTGATTATATCGCCTTTAACTATTTAATTACACCTTTTGATATAATATGGATGCAAGGAGAGCAGAAATCTTCGAGGTACGGGCAGAGGCGGCAGCGTCAGGGGCTTGGCCATTGCACGCGTCCATTGCGCTCGTGTAACCCAACTACTACTCGACGCTGTTTCCAATATAGCATAGCTTTAAAGCCATTTAGTCAATCCCTCATATCAATGTTTGTCTACATCCTAACACTTCACATGAACCAACAAATAACAGAAATCCCAGCCGTTTTATTGTTATTTATACAGTTCATTTTGCTTTTTAATTGTTTTCATACACCGTTTAGTGCTTAATATATCTAAAGCACATGTTCTAAATGCTTCCAACAAGATATTTTGCTTGGTGACAGTTTGATCGCGAGCTGACGCGGGCGGACTGCCGCGTCTGCCGCACAGCGCGCGCTGGCCGACACCGATACTGCCGAGACGGCACTCCAGCCAACAGACGTCAACAAGTAAAGTAGCTAGGTACCTTACCTAACAGGATAAGTATAGTCTAAGAATCGTCTTACCGTGCACTTAAATTTTTTAAACCAACTAAGTACGTTATTTCTTAAAAGATATCAAAGACTATTTATTACTATTTTAAAGGAAGTTGTTGTATCGATTGGATTATAGGTACCTGATTTATTGCGTCACGTAACGTTCACTACCATTTTTCACTGCTGAAAATCAAGACAAGGGCAGGTTGACCTACCTACGCAGCTACTACCGTTGTCAGGACAACGTGCATTGAACCTTCATGAAAGCTATTGAGCCAAGCCGTAAAACGCTTCAATAAATAACATCTGAGAATAACTGTAGGTACCCAAAATAGCCAGTTTTGTATACATATACAAGACTTAAGTCTTGTATATGTATCTCTTCATCCCTAAAAACTGGCTGTTTTGGGTACCTACAGTTATTCTCACATGCAGAACAGATTTCATTAACAAAGATAGATAGGTGCCTAACTAAATTGACAAGAACTTTAAATTTAGTCTTGTAGTTCATTAGTTATCGCAGATTCGATCTTCGGATCAGGGAGAATATTGTATGAAACAAATATCTGCATTTGTGTATCTGGTATGAGTGTTTTTAAAGGAATGTTTGAAATAAGCACAAGCCTGCTTAGTTATGATTGCAATGTAAAATAATCCAAACATTATTATTATTTAGTTAATTACCTGTCGTATCCCGTTTATGTCCTTAGGGCTCGGTAATATTTCATTTATATATCGTCTGGAATTTGTTTTTTTTTAAAAGCTGGAAATGCGTTTTCTATGTGACACACTCAGACTATCTTATACGATATATCTTATTGAGCATCAAATTTTTTAGCAAATTTATTGCTCAAATTATATTTCATACTTTCAGTTCAACACAGTTGTACCTAAATCAAATTTAATGTGAATGTTATCCCTGCATTAACCAGTTCCAGATGCGTTGCAAGGTATGGAGGCGAATGCAACTCCAGATATAGAAATGACTCAGGAAATGCACTAGCCCCTTGCAAACAGACAGTCGTGAAATAATGCAGCTGCATAATCTTTCATGCGGCCAATCGGTACAGATTTTGTAAACCTCTTAATATTTAACATCTACTCTGTGGTGCATGATTAAAAGCATTTCACATATTGCTGAATACGTAGCCCACTTTGTGATTCAAGGAAAGTTTTACACTAACCTGAAAATGATGTATTAATGTCAACCTAGTTTGGCTAGTCTAGTCGCCTAGCGATGCGAGTCAAACACGTCGTAAATCCCTTGGCCTTTGACTAATTACGATACGATCAATAAACTGTCTCCAAAGCTCAGTAATAATGTATGTTTGGGTGAACTTTGACATGCCCTCGACTTATAGTCTTGGTACCAACACGCTCGCTTCCCTCATCATTAATTCATGAAACTTTTATAGAACGGTTTATTGCTTCAGAAGAAGGAATATTGAAAACAAATTTAGTAACTTGGAATTTTGATTTGAATTAAGACGGGTTATTTTTACTTATTCGCTAGAACTTTCTACGCTTAATATTTATCACTATCTCCACTCTAACTCGTTTGTAACTGGTTCTTTTAATGAGTATAGATAGATAGATGCTCAACGACTATACATTTAACATATTACCTACCTGAAAATCGTCATCATTTTGCAAATTGCCACATTTGTATGTTTTAAATATAAGTTAAATTTGAAAAACTATGGAACGACACTGCAGTTTAGGTGGAATACACAGTGAACACTAAACAATTTCCACAAGGGTGTTATTAGAAAGATAAGGACTAGTTTTGATTAAGCGATTACAAGTTTAGTGATACAACGTCACTATGCACGTCTGCAGGGGCATGTATGATGTATCCCTTATCAGTTTATACTCCAAGCTTATTGAGATATAAACTAGGGATTCCCTAGGATTTTGAAATAAAAAGTTTAACAAAAGCACATGAACATGATGATGAACTAAAATTTGATACTTGATAGATGAATAACCAAAAAATGCGAAATTGAGGCATTTCTAATTTTTTGGTTGTTCATCTTTGGTTGAAAAATTGTAGTGAAATTTTAAATGAATTGTAGGTAGTGTTCATTCAATATTGTGTCGCTACTAAAGGATGTAAAGAATTACCTACGCATTCAATGAAATAATAATTATAATGAATCAGTGGCAATGGATTCCCGGGAGACCCTGACACACTGGATATAAATATTCTTAGTGACAATGAAAATTGCTGTTCGGTGAGATTACAGTCTGAGACCGCAGCGGCATAAATATTTTGGCTATGAATGAATAAGCCTGTAAATAGGTATTCTCTTATGTTAGTGTGTAATTTATTTAGTGTAACTTAGTTAGATGTCTACTTACTTAGTAGTTTTGGAGATTATTTTTCTAAACGAATGAAGCAAATAAGTAAATCAAGTTATGATACCGCGGCTTCAAAACATGAATCTGTTAGATTACTGTTATGCTGTTAATTTGATTTGCAAATCAAAATCATGTTTAGGATTTTAAGTGATTCTTCAAGAAATTTACGTTTGGTCAAGATCAAAAGCCCAGCTTCCCATCCACCTAGTAAACACTTTTTAACTACGACGATGTTGTGATCTCTTGCACTCTGTGCAAATTTTTGCAATCATAATGTGGTATTCAATATTACCAACGTAACGTCGTCGAATTGAATGTAAACACGTTCTGCGACATAAATGCCTGCACAATGTGAAAATTATGTAACATAGGACCCAACCCAAATGAAAACAATGGCTATCGATTTGCCAAACATCGTGAAAGCGATTATATCTTTCATGTGCCTGCGACGTTTATATAGCTCCTATAGTTTAGTGTATTATGTTTGAAACTAAATTAGGTTTCTGCACGGCGCTTGCAAAGCTATCATCACCACTTCATTCAAGTATTTCAGATGCAATGATGCACCACTTGAGCATAATATTAATGCTTATTTAGAAGGAAGAACAAAAGCATATAGAGCAATCACATCGTACAGCGCTAATTGAGGCAATGCAGTTAATTCTGTTGAAGCTGTTAAGTCGTGGGAGTCAGACGATGGCGTGAGGGCGCCTACTAAATCGGGAACATTACTCAACTGCATCTCAGCTCAGATGCATACACTCATGAGTAAGACGGAGTGACTCGTTGTTTTGAAATATTCATCGTTGCTCCGAGAAAACACATGTAACGATATCAGCTTTTAAACATTTAATATCCAGATAAATGATTTAATGAGTACAATTTAATTTTGCAATTGTTCCAGAAATGGAAATCAAGTATACTCATGAAACGTGGTAACAGCCTGGAATCCATACCATAATATATTTTATGGTAGTTAACAAAAAGTCTGCCATTCGGGCCGAATTGGAAAGTTGTCTCAGCGACTCTCCCAAAACGGATCGATACCAAATATGTAACAATTTATGTACAAAGGACTTGGCATCTGGTTTATAAGATAAGATCGTACCTAACCACAATACATACGACAAACTAAGTTACTCGAGAAGAAAAAGCTCCCTTTCGATATATAGAGAGATCAATTCTTCAATTAAATTACACAAATCATAATCGCTGACCTGTAGAAAGTTGAGCTACAGTAGGTACATGCGACGACTATTATCATTTAATTGCGTAGAATAAAACTATAACATTATTTTCTAAAATATTTTGTCATACAACTTCACTTGAGTGACCTACGAATCAGTGGCATACAAATGTGAGAGATATCGTAAATTTAAAACAAAAATATTGTGTACATTATCCGTAGGTACGTGTTTTTTTTTTCACAATATGTTTTAAAAGTTCATTGTAATTTTAGCGTGTGATAAGATAAATTATCGTATGATTAGAAGTATATTTAAATAGTTTGGGCTTTTGGGCAAATTTTATTTCGGTACGTTGATTTTAAACATATACAATGTGAAGAATCGGAAAATATGATGGTGTGGGTGTAGGAACAGTTTGCCCGTCACCGCCCGCAGCCGTAGACAAGGTCGTCGACCATATGGCCTACCTGTTTGAGTCCAGCCTCCGCTGAAACGCAATTTTGGTCTCCTAATTACGCAAGCCATACTCAACGAGACTCAACATCAATTATAATCGCTTTAGATCTCAAACATACAGCCTCCAACAACAAAAGGTCTGCTACAATACCATAAGCAATTTATAGTTACAAAACCTCATTCGTTTCCCGTACAAAATTATTTTGCTCTTGAAAAGCAACTATAATTTTGTTACCTTGCTAACTTCCTCGCATCAACAAAAAATAGACTTCATCTAAATCAAAACTGGTTTTGCCTCAGAGTAAAAACGAATTCCAAAGCACGATATTAACAATTATGGCAAATAAAATGGCCGAGCCAACAAGTCATGATGTAGGTAGGTGTTTCTGGACAGCCATTGGAGCCAAAATGACGAGCGGAGATGACGTAACGCTTGTCTCACTTAATACAGTGCGTCCTGTGTTGGATATGTTAAGTTCTGACATCGAGGCAAGTAAACAAGAAACGAGTTTATACGAGGACGCAAGCCGAGCGGTGCGGTGAGATCACCACCGCGAATATTCCGCCAGAGGTCGCAAGCCTGCACCACTTTGCACGTCACATATCTTTCTAATTGCCGTGCCAATTTTATTTACACTGTTTGCTTTTTATTACTTGAGGCGTTCACACGTGATGGCAATTCAGCACTATTTAAGAAATTCTAAGATCTATTCACTGACCTAGTACTAGGTCATTGGTTCTATACGAAAAAACAAAGTAAAGGTCACTTTCCTATTTTCAAGAACTAAGTACGGTATGATACCAACATACCAAATCAGATGAGGCTAGATATTTCAATATTTTGTGTCCAAAATATAAACGACATAAGTTATTATTTATCATTGCCACAAACTTTCCTCATTACAAGTAGGTGAGTACGATTCGTGGAGCCCACATAACTGACCCCCTTACAAAAAGCTTGATAATTGAGTAGTAGGGTCATTACAAGGAACAGGTGCAGGAAATCATGAGGTGTAATTAAAAAACAATAAATTTATTGTTGTCACTACGTACAATTTATGCTACTTAACAGATCGATTTTTTTCCAAAATGTAATAGCGTGTACCTACGTGACGTCTTTCTGCTAACAGTAAAATGAAATTTTGAGTAATATTTTACTATAGCGAACCTTTTAATAGAATTGTTTATGTTCCTATTTAATAGTAAGTAGGTAGGAAGTACTAAGGTCAATTTAGCTTGAAGGAATATTTTTCAATTGCTGGTCACGGGTGGGCGTCGTGCGACTAATGCCCAACTGCCACTTTGTTCATTACTATTCGTTAGCATGATGCTATCACTCGGGACTACAAGTGACCATCAAACGATCACAAATGAGGTTTATAGTCGCTATGAACTTATCTGCAAATTGCAGACATTTGCCTTAAAACCCACCTTTATCTAACTTGTAAAACACCTTTACATACCTATTTGACGTCATGTCCTAAAATATTTAAGTAAACTGCAGCAGTTCGTGATGTACTTAAATGGTAACTATTTTACGTAAGCAAATTTCAAGATATCTTTTCAAGGAAGTAAGACATATTTTATGTCCTTATAAGTTATACCGCAATTTGACTGGGTTGGACGGTTGTCTTTAGTAAAATTATGAAGCTTTATTTTTTATGAATAACACTACACAATACTATAATAAAACAAGATGTACCTTTAATACCGGTTACGTACGGTACATGAATGGTAAAAAATACAGATATTATGGTTGTCACGTCAAGTCGATCGTGCTCCGAGTCTGCTCCCACTCCCACCAAGGATTTGCATACAATACCATGTAATTCCCAAGCTCTTGAAATGACACAATGAACATACTATAATGGCTTTCCATTCGCAATGTCACCAAATTAATAAAAGCATATAACCAGATAGACCTAACTAAGTTGAGGAAGCGACATGAGGGGAATGACGTTGAAAATCCCTACAGGCACACGGTGCTTCATTATAAAGTATCTTCGTCTGTCAGTCCGCTAGAGCATTCTTTACTAGAAACATATATCTGCTAGTCCTTTACATGTTTATTTTTATTTTATACCTGCTTTAGCCCACGACGTTTCTTATGCAGCGTAGAGTCGAGCTTACGCCTATTTATTTATCTATCCATGGATGGTATCTACGCTTAGTGCAATGTTTAGAAAATAGGGTCGTTAACTCGCGAGTGATTCCCCTGGTGTTGTAAGCGTCCATAGGCTGCGGTAACCGCTTACCATTAGGCGGACCGTATGCTTTTTTGCCACCTTAGTTGTATAAATATAAATATTTTGCATACACGACTTATTCATAACAAATGGAACGATTAACAGCGTTATTTACGATGTTAGATCTATGGAAGTGAATTCGCATGTTACACGCGATGATACTGCTAATAACATGAGCGATATATAATATGTCCATCATCATTTCAGTATCATTAGGAGACGATGACAATGATGAATAATAAATTCAGATGCAAAAATAATTGTTTGCGAAATACCTGTGCCCTATGTTTTAACTGGAAAAGTCGCATATTAAGTACCAACCTGGACTTTTTTATCTATTCATCATTGACACAAATTCACCATTTAAGTTCAAATATGGTAATCAAAGCTCATACATAAGCCAGGTAAGGTAGAATGACTTAATCGTCTACTATTAACTCTAGATGATTGTTTTTACCTGCTTTTCATGTTTAGTAATTTATTATAACAATATAAAATCACGTACAAGATAGTTGAATAAGGTGTCTTGTAATTGTTGTTACTAATTTCAGTGTGCATGTAAGGAACCCGATATGGCAGGCCGACGTGTCTGAACATCGTGTGGTCTAGAAGTGTGATGAATGTTTAGTCAGAACAGTCACGTACTGATAGTTGGAAATTAAACATTTAGGAATCCGAGAGAATTTATTATTCAGCTAAACTTGTATGATTAGGGCATTGACTCTAGCAAAAAACAATTTGGCATTCTACTCGACGCTTTCGTATTTTTAGAGCCGGTTACGAAAGTCCACACTTACCGCCTGCTACTATTGTTATTCTTACTATATTGTAGTATATTTTATTGTGACGAAAGAATGTATCAAGGTACTAAATATTAATTGGCCAAATTGTTTCATTACCAGTGCTGATTTCGTTCCCAAACAAGTATCATGTAATATTATGACAGTACCAATCGATCACTGTTACTCAGAGACAAACGCTTATTGGATTACTGAGAACCAACTTCTTAGACAAATGGGTCAAGTTCCATTTATAGCGCGCTCAACCTCAGCGTGGCCTTAAACAGCTCTATGTAAAATTATTCGTCACGACGTAGCCGAACCAGATGATTAAAAATCTACGTGTCATCGCGAAGTAACAAGCACCATATTTTTCAATTAGAAAATACATATAACGAAGAGTGAGAGATAATATTACGAGGTAAAAAATGTTATACAGGGCAGCCCATAGAACTGACTAAAAAGACCTTTTCTATTCACTGAGGCTACAGTGGCGTGTGTTGAAAGCCATAACAAAACCCTACGTCATGGTCGTCGCGCACGTAAGCCTCACGTGTCACAGATGAGTGGCGTTCGCGCTACTGTAGTAGCACGACCATGATACAATTTCGAAACAGGTACCTAAGAAACATGATGATGAATGGTTTTCATGCAATCAAAATACGGTCAATAGTAAATAAATAGCGTAGCGACACTAGCGACAAGCACTTGTTTTCAAATCCTACTACTAATCGTGGCCAATCCTTACAAAGTACTGCAGCTATAATGGAGAAAATTTCCGACCTGCCCCCGTTAGCTTTAGTGTTAGATCCTATGTTAAATGTCAAAGGAGCGCAAGAACTATCAATTCGTCTTCCTATAATCTCTAACAAAATTGACATATGCCCGCATTACTATTCTTTCGAGTCACTTTGATCTTCATAAGTTGCATTTCGTAGTGCTATGTTGCTTGTAGGAAAATATAATTGATATAACTTATTAATTAATCATTGAGTTACTTGTTAGTATATATGACTCAATGAAATCAATACAAAGGCAGCAACACGTAGGCAGAGGTGGACAAGTACAACATGTATCACGGTATGGATCGACCCATTTCCAACGCCACTGTTTGTCTTACCACCTACATTATTTACAGCTCCCAGCTCTACAATCAATACGTAAGTAATATTCGGTTGATAGCTATGAAGGCCATAACTAATCTGTATGTAAATATTTAGTTTACTTTTAATAGAACCTTACACAATAATTCTGCTAATACTTCCTTTATCGGATCCTACGGATAATCCTACATTCAGCAATCCTATATGCATGATTTATATGGATGATATAAGTATATATATCAAACCTTGAGATGAACAGACTACTCGCATTTAACATTTTTGCTTCAAACCTAATTTAATGTTAGGTATTCAGTTGCATAGTCGCGTTAAAATATGATCGTAAAGTACAAGGAAATAAAATAGGAGAATAAGGAAATAAGAGTATCTATATGCAAATAAATGTTATTTACAGACATGAGCTCATCCAGCAGATAAAGTATGCAGGATCCAATCAGTTGGCTGGAAATAGGTGATGAAACTCGAATGAAACTGCATTGAATATTGTTAGCATACTTGGCAAATCCGGTTTAATGCAGACCGACGCGAATCCACGAGATAGATGTGTTGACGATAGATTTTTTAATAATTATTTAACTACTAGTACTTAGCTCTATTAATTTCTATTCTGAGAATGTGGACTAGAATACAACATAATGAAATGAAGCTATTCATATCGTTTTTCTACGTGACGAAAATAAAATATATCGAAGCAAATGTAGTTTTACAATAATAATGTGACAAATGTATACTTTACTATCTATCTTCAGAACCGTAGTGGAATGTCATATGCCAAGAGAATACAACCGCTAGTCATATGGTCAGAATTATCTGCACACCTCACCCTATAGCACTGGTGTGCGACAAGGATAGAAAACATAGATGACACCATCGCATGACCTATTCTTTGTTCTGCGTGTCAAAGATAGAATCGACTCAGTTGTTTACTCGACTTGTTGCCATATTAGTTAGTTACTTGACAGCTCATAAATTGCAACAAAACATCGCAAAGTATTTGTTAAATAACGTCTGTTATACGAAGTACGGCATTACAAACAACTGAATTGATAACCTCAACCTTTATGAAGTCAGGCATAAATAAAATATTTCAACACCAAGTGTTGCAAACTTTTTCTTAGTATAAAGCGGAGGAAAATGTTCTATATGCGACTATACTTTATAATACATTAGCGACCCGCCCCGACTTCGCACGGCCAGCGTTAGCCATACTTATAAGTTAAATACCTACAAAACACAAATGATTATACATAAAAATCTTCTTCTTGAATCACTCTATCTATTAAAATAAACAGCATCAATATCCGTTGCGTAGTTTTAAAGATCTTAGCATACATAGCGACAGACAGACCGCGACAAGCGACTTTGTTTTATACTATATAGTGATCAATAAGCTACACAAAATAATGCAGGTAATTATCAAACGTTCAGTATAGAGCCTATATACCTCACAGTAGATAATACATACCCATCTACGTGCCCTATACCATACGATGCGATTTTGTTAAGCGTATAACATTTCATAATTTAGGTACTTGTTGATCATATGTTATAAGAAGTTTATCACGGATTAGCAAACAAACAAGTTAACGACGATAAGATTTTTGCAGTTATCAACCTGATAGGACACTGTATTTCGTAATTCAGATAAGACCCCTATCAAATTTACCTATAAATAAAGTACACTCAAATAAGTTGCACCTACTTGTCTCAAAAAAGAAGCAAAACTAACAAACCACCTTAACTTCAAACATTTATTAATTCACATAATAAAGAAAATGTGATAAGCCTCAGACAACTCAACAGCCAAGAGTCCATTTTATCATCAAGATAAATAATCTTGTAGAGTTTGCAATTCCGAATGCATTTTAGAAAATCGCTTTCACATGACATCGCTTAACTCGTTTGGATTTCATACAAGTTTCTTATTAGAAGTGGTCTATAAAGTCTTGTGATCCTTCTAATAACCTATCATTATCTTCCTAGCCTTTATCCCAGTTATTTGGGCTCGGTTCTCGAATCTAAAATGTCTAGTTCTACCTTCTTATCAATATATTAGTTACAATTTTAATTATGACACATGACATGCTATGGCGTGATTTATCGCAGTAAAATTTAAAAAAAACTATACAATAAGTTTAACAATAACCTTACTAACCCAATTTCTACATAGCTGTTCAATTAAATTCATATTCTAACATGTTCTTATAAATACTTAAATCTAAAAATACTTTTCAAATAACCCGTTCATAGGCGAATACCCTACTAAGAAAGTAGAGTTCTAAATTTTTATACGTGTATTGTATTTGATCAGATGGAAGAGGGCACACGGTTACACAGCCTGTGTGTATCAATTGTATGGACGTGGAAGACGATACGGCCGAATAACGTTACCGCACTTGTTTTAGTGTTCTACCTGTCTGTATTGTTTTATTACGATGTCGTATGCCTTCACTTGTTCCATTGTGAGCTTCTTGTTAGATTAATATTATCATTAATACAACAGTAACTACATGCCTACCCGCAACTGCGGTATTGCAAAAAAACATTTAACTATGCTATTTTATTTGCGGTTTTCAAACTTTGCTACCATATCATTGAATTAAAATCTGTTACGGTTTTGCATTATTATTAATAATTCATATAATAATACACTAATAACTTCACAATAATAACTTCAACTTATTTTTTGTATTTGGAAACATTCCATTTTTATATACATATCATTTATATCAGTAGGATAGGATATGTAGAGAGAGGGTAGACGAGTGGTAATTCGGAGCGCTCAATTAATCGTAATCAACGTTAATTTCCATAACACTGTTGCAGGCTATGAAACTGTTGATATCAACAACAACGTATTCCACCTAGGACATTTTGAAATAAAATAGTGGCTCATTTTCAATTAATCCACGCTAACTATTTGTTACTTTGTTATCATCATTGGCACCAATACACCTAGCATGTGGGGAAAATATCGTATCAAGTTTCTTTAGCGTCGTCAGCAACTCAGCATCAGCTCATAACAGCACAATACAACAGGCCCATAAAATTTTAATCTTTATTAACGAGCTTAAGATTGAGAGCGAAACTAATAATATTGTTCGTACTACCAAGCCTCGGTCTCAGTGCAAGCCACCTACGCGTATGTAGCAACCAAGTTACTTATAAAATTCTCTTGCTACACCGTAATATGACTCACACTTACAACTAAATACGGTCAAATGGATACAACATTCAAGAAGTGCTACTGTAGGTTTTAAGATATGTTACGTTAGCCTTAATGGTGCCAATTCTCTAGTTTATCTGACTAGACTAAAACTAGTACGTAGTATATTATCTACTCTGAGCTAAAACCAAACTAAAAATATCAACACTAACTACTATTACTCACTAATCTATTGCTCATTGAAACGATATTCATCGTTTTGACAGGACTGAAATTAGAAAATATGATAACATTAAATAGTTCCCAACGAAGAATTCCTCGCTTTTTATCTAATGTGAAATGTAGAAAAAAGAAAACTAACCACATAGCCACCAAACCTAGCCGACCGGCGCGGCAAGATGCAATCCACAAGAAAGACGGGTAGGTCCCTTTGTTTACAATTGTCGGGAATATGTTACGTTAATATGGATCACATGTGCTCGATTCATACTATAACATGACCCTGACATTGAGCACTACAGTGATGTTGCAACTAAATGTTTACGTCCAACCGTCCAACTAGGCACTCTGCCATATTTATAAGAGCCGTCGTTGTTTGTGAACTGATTTTCACTTTCAATACTTTACGTTAGTAAGTTGTAAGGATTTCGTTAATATTCTTAAGGAAAATATAAACTTAATACAGATTATTAGAAAGCATATATTATTTTATTTGTGTTTTTTTCGGTATAGATGCCAAATTGAACATAATTCATTTCTTTTATGGGTGTAAAATGTACCCATGACATAAAGTTTAAGTCATAAGCCATAAAAAACTATGTTATATTGGATTCAAATAAATTAATTATATATACATATAAATAAATATATATAGGATAAAGCTGTTAAATACAGACTGTTCTCCTTCTTGACAGTTCTGTAACTCTACTGTAAAAGTGGGTTTTATTTTGTACAGGCTACATAAACATTTTAAATCCAATAAAATGTAATAGCAAGGTACATGTGAGTTCAATTTACATGGTCATTTCTGTACACGCACATATAAAAATAATGTGCCTAGACTAGATTATATATCAATTAGAGTGCCGAAATATTCCGAGGCCACGCTCACACAATATGTCGTCCGAAGAATTCAAGTATCGCCATTGTGGATATTGTTATTTTCGTTATTCGACTATTTTGATGATAACTACAAAAATATTTCCTTATTATTTTATGGTAAATAGGGTATGAGGTGGTGAGAACGCGTGATGTCGAACCATCCTTAATAGGCACATGTCTGTATTGTAATTTAGAGAAACAGATATTCTTTAAATATTACAAGAAACAGAATGAAACTATATGAAGGTACTTTAACAATTCGAATACTATAGGTTGGGTATTTTTGAATAATGTCTTTGTTATTCTCTGTCACATCTTTACATGACGGAATACACACGTAAAGGGTTCAATGTAACGTCGCAGTTGACCTCGAGCTTAGTCTTTGCAAACTCTAAGGAAACCTGTCTCTCGCTCGCTATAAGCGATAATTATATAAAATGTAATTAATTGTCTACCTCCGTATTACATCTATAAAGGTACACAATAGGTACATAAGTAAATAAGGATTTTTGTAGCTAATTAAGGTAAAGTGTCCATTATCAATATGAAGCGTTTGACAATAAACAAAATATTATATGTTTATTGTTCTACGAAACATTATCTGTTTGGTATTAAGCCCTAAATATGTTATCATATCAATTTATCAGCACCGCACCTAGCATTATCTTTACAGTGATGTCAAAATAAAGAAAATTGGGTTTAAGTGTACTACATGAATATGATAATTATTAAATGGAAGCATAAAGCCAATATGGAATTCCCAAATAAACTGAAATACCGAAATTACGTATACAATAGAAAATTCATGAAACCTCATGATATCATTGGTGACGCAAGGAGCGAATACTTATAAATGATGTAAATTCTATTTAGATTAGTGATTCATTACAAAACGACTACTGAGTACTGAATGGTGTTATACATATTATGTTATTTCAATAAATTGATACAATACAAATATTATTTTCCAATTTTAAAGTAAGCTAACGTGGAACGATACGTCCATTCGCCATCCATCGCTACATTCCTATTTCTTAAGCGAAGACTTTAATTAATTTCGTTAAAAAAATAGTCAGAATGTGAAACACAATGGTGAATCTGCAAAGGCAAGGTCAAAGTAAATTATACAACAACGACACACCAATCAACACAAGACACAAACCTATCAACTGAAGAATAAAATAATAAAGCCTTATGTAATAAAGATTGTGGATATTAAGAGCTGTACTCACCCACAAGTGCAGATTTCGCAGATGCATTGTTCCTTTGGAACAGTTTTTTCCGGTTTCTTGGGGCCACCATGCCTCTGGCGGGTCTCATCGATAGTAATGGTCTCCTCGACGGTGCTCCGGTCGTCGCGCACCGTCTTCCTGTTATCGATGATGGTCCCATCGTAGACGGTGCGGACGGTGGAGTCCTCTCTCGTGTCGGTGATAGTGTGGTCCACCTCGTCATATTCACGTACTACGTCTTTAGTCGTATGGACATCTCTCTATGAAACAAAATAATTCAATTATCTCACAGATCACATTGAAACATAAATTAAATTGAATATTGACTAAAATGCTTACCAAGTTTTTGAAGTCTAACGCGCTCTTGTCGACAAAGACGTCCGTCTTAATCTTATCATCTACCTTCGCATCTTCGTAAGTTGTTACTTTCCTTGTAACTCCATTCTCAGTAATGTACCGAGTTACTTCTACCTGACTTCTTTTCTTATCCACCTGGAATGCCTTCCGAGTGGTGTCCCCGCTGCTTGAAGTTAGTACGGTACTGTCTTCAGTATCGATGCCTTCGTAAAGATCTTTAACATCTTCGTTAATCTTGGTACCGAAAGTTACCTTTTCGATTCTTTTGAATGGATATTTCTTCACCGTGTCAATTATTTCTTTCAAAATACGGTCATCAATGTTTCTGTTTATCACAATGTTTTTATTGCTCACAGTCACATCTTTCCTGTATTGCGAAGACTCAATAATCTTACGAAGATCACTGATTGAAGTGAAATCTTTGATGTCCCTGGAAGACAGTATAATGTTTTCCTGTGTATCCTGTCGGTTCAGGTGGTGCCTGGGTTGCTCAGGTCTGCCAAAAGGAGACATTTCTTTTGGGCGTTTAGGCCTGTCATCATCTTTCTCGTATGTGAACTTTCCGTTCCATGTTCCCGTACTCCTTTCATAAGAAGTCAACGTATCTTTACTTTGCGTTTCTGATGTAGAAGTTTTTGTCTCCTTCAATAGATTTTGCTTTTCCGTTGATATAAAATCAGTTGTTTTTGTCACATCTTTCAAATCTGTTATATTTAACTGAGAATCAGTGGATGTAGACTGATAATTGGTCGAGTACACATTTCTGTCGGTCGTGTCTTGAATCCGCTTATTGTGTTTATCTTCTATGTCCGTGATATCATGCTCTGTAATGGCTGGTTTCTTAGTGAAGTCACCTCCATAAACATTCCTAGTAGAAGCTATTTCTTTTCCATTTTTGTAAAGAGCTGACTCCTCTGAAACTTGAAGCCCACTTGTAGGTACTCCATTTTTGCCGGTATCATAATGAGATTCTTTGTCTAACACATGACGACTATATTCGTGTTCTGGTTTAATTCCAGTGCCGCTAATTTTATGGCTTTTTTCATGTGTTCCATGTTCTCTACTGTCACCCCATTCTCTGTGTGAGCTGTCAACGATTACTTCCTTACCATCCACAACTTCGACCACATAAGAAGACGTTGATGCTTGCTGGGCACTGCTTGTATTACTTTTCATGATCTTTGTAGAGTAGTTAATATTCTTAGTGTTCGGAACTTGTAATATATTTCCAACTTTTCTGAGTTCGTCCTGTATAGTTGCATCATAGCCGTAAAAATTTGATGAATCAGTTTGATTCATGTTACGTCTGCGGTCAATAATGTTATCTTTGCTGATATTACTGCTTTCCACGGTATTTTTGTTAGTTTGCATTGTAGATGTGCTATGATCAGAAGATGTATTATAATCTGTTGTTGATTGTTGGCGTACATCTTTAGAGGCCAGTTGATCTTGACTCACGATGTATTGTTGATGTTTGGAATTATCTTTTTCCGAAATGGAACTTGTGTGAGAAGTAACTTGATTTCCATCCTTAATCAATTTTGAGTCTTGCTTAACAGTCAATTCACTGGTAGGCTTCTGTCCATCCTTACCTGTGTCGTAGTTGGACTTCATGTCGTAATTTTGAATACTGTGTACTGATTGAGGCTTGATGTCTGTACCACTTACACTAGCATATGCTTCTTTGGATGACTGCTCTTGAGCATCACCCCATTCTCTCTTGGTATTGTCAATGATGCGTTCTTTACCGTCAACAATTTCAACACCATAAGATGATGACGACGATTTAGTTACATTGCTACTTTTCGTCTCGCTTGTTTGTGACGTGCTACTGAATTCTTTTGACTTAACATTCTTGTCAAGAGTGCCTTCACCTCCATAAAAGTTTGCTGTATCAGACTTAACAGTTTGTACCTTTTTGGAGGGATCAGGCGAGTTTCGGAATGTTACTCTCTCGCGCTGGTTAATTCCTTGTCGGTCCGAAGACATAGTCACATTAGTCGTTTGGTCCGAAGAAGTGCTCATATTGCTAGTTGATTCTGACTTCATAACACTAGATTTGTGAGATGATTGAGTATTTATCATGTCTTGTCTCTCAGATTGAAGCATGGAATTCGTCGCCTGAGCTCCTTGAGATCTATTCAAGAATTTAGTATTGGAGTTCGATACATTTCCAGTGGATTTATCAATGAAGCCAGTGTTAAGAGTCTGGTTCTCAATAGAAGAATCGACGGTACTGTCAAAAGTCTGACTGTGGCTAGAACCGGAATGTTGTACAGAAGTTGACGAAGTCTGAAATGTTTCGCTTTTAGAACTCTGCTGATGCGACGTAGAAGATTCTTGAAGTACTGAATTGGAGACATATTCTCCAGAATTCGACTGCGCCATGTCACTTACGTGGTGTTCGTGCGATCTTGTTTGCGACAAATCAGACATTGAAGGTGCCTCCGTTATAATGTAGTGCGGGTGACTGTTGTAATGCTCAGATATGGTGGAGCCGCTTATCGAAGCGTGGTCAGTGACGTCAGTGATCATGAGCGGGTCATCCTCCTCGACCTTTACCTCGATGTATCGGACCTTCTTACCGGACGAGACCTTCTGCAGCGTGTTGCTGCTCTGCTGCACCGATGTCGATGTACTTGTCTTCTGAACACTACTTGTCGACGCACTACTAGAAGTCACTTCGGACTTGTTTGATTGTTTAGTCTTTTTATTTTTTATCGTCATTTTGGTCCCACTATGATTAAAAACTTTGTATTATATGCACTTATACTAGTTTTAAATAGGAGATTCTTAACTTAACACGGTTAAATAAACTTAAATGTAAACTTATATCGCATAATAAAATGTTTGTCAAATAATTGCCATGTACTGTATATATGTATTGGTCGCGAGAGTCGTTCGTATCGTGTGTCGCGTGGTGCGCGCGCGCTCCTCGCGAATAGCTCGCGGCTTGTGTGGTGCGGTGCGCAGGCGCAGGCGCCCCCAGTCGACGGCGCGAGGTGAGACGCGCGCCCACAGACCTTCGCGACACGTAAGCGTTACATCTCACTGTGTTGGACTCATACCAAAAAAGGCGTAAAAGCTACACTCAGCTCAGAGACTTACTAAATATTGAACCTTAGTCATCGATCACCAATATTCCTCCTAGAATTACAAGTACCCATTCTGGAGAGAAAGTTCTTGTTTATATAATACAATCAGCTAAATTACGTTACTTGGAGGCTTTAATGTAAACTAGCCTTCAAGCAAACGAAAGGCAAGAGCGTGAGTTACGTCATCGGTTAAAAACTACATCAATGAAACCACAGCGATATTAAAAAAACGTAGTCGTTTTGCAATTTTATTGTTCTTACTTATGCAACGTAAAGTAAACAGGATACCTACCTACCTCAGGGGCAGGTTTATTGATTCATGGTTTACAATTATAAAATATTAAATATCTATATGTAGTATGTGTATATGTAATATGTATGTAGGTATATTTCTTTAACTATCAAGAAAAGGTTTATATCAAGGAAAAATATATATATGTCTAACATAAATGTTTTCTCTGACGGTAATCAACAACCCGCGACACCAAGCAAACAGTCAGTTTACCTACTAAACATTAGTTGCCAAGTTTTAGTGTAGTAATATTTTGTTGACTTTGTTTGGGTTGTATTGTCTGAGTTTTATTAAATCGATGTCAGAATATAAATGTAAAGAGATTAACCTCATTTCGTAATTGCAGTTCATAAGCTATATTTATCCACAATCCCCAATCACAATCATATACCTAAGCCCATAGATAATACACTTACATAGCCTAAGCCTAACAACTGCAGCTCTCACGCAAGAGTTACTTATTTGAGAAGATGACACATATCTGATTCAGAAAACCAGACATCAACTTTACCTTATTTTATTTTCAGTTTGCAACCATGTGTTTGCTCGCTTACCTAGGTTTATTTTTCACAACGCGTCGTGAAAAATAAACTTAGGTGCATACTCTCAGCGCAGTACCTAAATCTGTTTATAGTTCACCAATACTTACATGGATGGGTACAATATTTCAGCTGCATACTATGAAAATGTATCAGCTAAATTATATTTATGTATGTATACTTAATCGCTTTTTCATAAACCACTAAGTGGAATTCTCACGATCATATAAATGTGTATTGAAATAAAGGTCAGGGACCTTTAATATGCAAAAACTAAATTAAGACCACTTAAAGTTGTCAAAATGGATTTATGGTTATTTTGACCTTTGTTAAAATTTTAGCTTAACGAAGAGAGCGGTAGACTGAATGGTAAACTCATGTACAATCTGCCCTCCCTCTACTCTACTAGCAACACAGTGCTTACACTTTTACTTGCTTGAATACACGAATATTATGTGCATACTTTAATATAAATAATATAAGCACATCAACTACTAACTAATAAAGTAAATAAGTTTTAAATATATATTTTTTTTGTCATTTACCCCTCCATAAACATTTTTCATTTTTTGTTATGTATGAACTTACTGTTATTTCTTCTCTCTCTCGTATTCCTGGCCGGAGTAATACGTCTCAGGGCTGCATTGAAATTACTTATTTACTCATGTGATGTGCCGTTAATATAATTTAACATGGGTCTAATATTGAAAATAATAATTTATAAGAATATTAGGTACAACAATTATGACGTCATTTCGGCGTAACACCAACATAAAACGTGGCGGAATTGAATACCATTACCAAGTTCGCAAATTTGATGATCTAAAATGACGTCAGACTGTAGGCTATATTTTACAAAATATATTCCTTGTTATAAAAACAGCCACTCTGTATCTAAACAAATTATTATATATGTGTATTATTAGACTATAGTGTTATTATTCTACTAGATATACTACTATACATAAAAACCTTCCTCTTAAATCACTCTATCTAATAAAAAAATCCGCATGAAAATCCATTGGGTAGTTTAAAATATCTAAGCCTACATAGGGCCAGACTAGAAACCCTAATAGGTACATTCATTTATTGTGTACCCGCAGAATCCCAAGTCGGGTGGGTGCCGTGGCACAGATATTAGCATAAGGTTTAGGAGCAAGCCTCCGGAGTGGATCCAGTCCTACCCAGTCTCGCCATCACTGCGGCTCGCACTGCAGTATCTGTGACCTAGATTTTTTGCAGCGCACACTTTATAGGCTGTTTTACTGAGAATAAAGAAATTCTAAACGGAAAGTCGGTGGGTTAAGTAGGTTCTCAATATCTCTTTTAAGCTGTATTATTAAACCCTTATTCGCAGCGATTCAATTGATTTGTACTTAACTACGGCCAGAATTTACGTCGCTTCTTTACTTTTCTGATGCAAAATAAATAAGTTGAAATAGTTTATTAACTCTAATAATAATAATCGCTGTAATGGATCACGTAGGAGCTCTGTTGTTGTTTATCTACTTTATATTAGCAGTACATAATCTTCTCTAAGATAAATATTGCCCTTAGACCGATATTATTTTTCGGTTTGAGGCATTGCAAAACCGTTACATTGGTTTGGCTGTAGGATCACAAATCCCAATACTATATTAAAACCAGTTAGTGGTACTATTAAAAGTAGCTAGGGTTAACATGAAATTAAACTGTGAAATTATAAACAATAACCGGCCAAGTGCAAGTCAGACTCGCGCACCGAGGGTTCTGTACACACTTGTAGGTAAGGTTAAAGTAGAACAACTTGAAATGAGGTCATTATTCGTCGCTGACTCTCAACAGCGCGATTCGGGATATTTTTTTTGTAAATTAGTTTTTTTTAAATTAAATTACATATTATTCTATTACGGTTTTCAGATTTTTTCCTTTACTTGTGCTGTAAGACACTGCTTCTTGTCAAATGATTCTAGGTCAACCGAAAGTACCCTATAGGTTTTGATTCCCTTGTGAAATCGCAAATTATGCGGTCATATCTTTTCTTCATATTGACATACAGGTTCGATAGTTTCACAGATGAAAGAGACCATAGACCCGGGTATTTGATCTTAATTTCAACTTTCTTCTTCTTCTTCTTCCTAAGTATGGCAATCAATCCCTTCAGGGACTATTTTTGCCAGTGTCGAGTGTTAGAGAATTTTCATGTTGCAAAATTACTCGTGTTTGCCGCATTAAAATGCCTAGTGTCATGCATTATAACGCCCAATGGAGTTTCTGGAGACAACCCACGGCAGTAGCAGATCGTAACACGCCTTTAGATTAGAGGTAACTTATTGACCAAAATGATAAATCACTTAACCCAAAAGTCGTATTATGGCATTATTTCCAATGCTCCTATAAATCAGTCACTAAATGAAACTTTACTGCACATATCGACACCAAAAATACACATTAAAGATCACTATAACACAATTTACGACACACTGGAAAAAATCTCAACCGCTCCGCCTGATTCCCGCCAAAAACTCTCAATTTCAACTTTATAACTCCACGCGTTCTTGAGAAAAAAGGTCTTGACAGACAGACAGACGGACAACAAAGTGATCCTTTAAGGGTTCATTTTTTCCTATTAAGGTATACAACCTAAAAATAGCACAAATTCATAGCATATTGAAAAAACTGAGTTCATACATCTCAGGTCATCTTCAGGTAAAAACAAATCGTTATGAGTAACAACCAAAGACATTTCATTGTAACTACACATAAGCTGATCTCATGCGATTAAATATAACCTACACTTCGATATGGACTGGTCAATTATAATAGCCAGAGCCACGCCACGCCATACTTTTTGCATTACCACTCTCCCATCACATGTGTTCGAAGGATCGAGTACCAATGCAAATAACATAACAAGATTGCCAATTTCCTAGATGTGGCAAAATATTTGTAAATTACCGATATCCAAAAGTATATAAGCTCAATCGCAGACGTGGGTTGTGCAAGGCCCGTTGTCATTGCCTTACAAGGCACTGGTGGGCGAATCGCTTTTGAATCATGCGCCCACGCACTAATTGTCTGTCTCTGCATGCAACAGACGGACAAATAAGTCTATTAATCAAAGAGTTTACACCGTTAGAATGTCTTTATTATTATTTAATTAGGTGGTCTTAGTAGAATTACCATTAGGGCACACAGTGGCCCTAGAAAATTCAAACTTTTTTTTCGTTAACTTTTCCAAATTCAAATATGAGGATACCAGGCCGAGATGGGCGTCAACGTTTTATTACAATCGCAAATTTGCCCCAAATACTTGTGTGTCCAAGGGCCCCGGCCTGCCTTAAGGCAGCCTTGGTTGCCCCTACCTTGCGAAAAACATTTGAGGACTCTCATATTTCTGAAGTAAGAAGTAAACAGCAGTACTGTGCAGGAAAGGCCATGAAAGTCCAGCTACGAGGATAAACGCCGCCGCAGCAGTGAAAATGTACAGAAGCAGCTCAGAGTAGATTCGTAGACTAATATAGTAGATATCTGTGGATTAGATAATTAAATATACTACCTACAAGTAGCAGTGACAACAGTGTAGTGTGGTAATGAGTAAAATAGTTGTCAAACGTTGCTCCTTACCCCTAAACGGAGCTCATATTTTACGATCCAGCACCTTAACATATTGACGAAAAGTAAAGGATTTCGTCTTTATTTTTATTTTACTACATTTTAGCTTTTCATTTCATAGGCAGTAAAATGTAGTGGCTCAGAGTAGATAATATTAAATATATGTACTACGTACAAGTAGTGGTTATGTACTCTGTGATAGCTCGTGATAGGCGTCGCAGCGACATCTACAACTGAATCATAGTTGTACGTAGTAATTAGTATAATAACTACTCTGAGTTCATAGTTATAAAAGTTACTTGTTAAAAGTACAATGTTGACGCCATCTATAAAACTATAATGGAATCAACATGCCAACAAAACTTTTAGCTCAGTCAGAGTAGTATATTATCTACTCTGAGCTATTAGTCCGAATGTTTTTATTTTTTGGATCATGCATACTCATTAGGATCGATAGAGGCACAGAGTAGTTACCTAGATAATATTTGTACGTAGTTCAAATCTGAGATAATATTATACTACGTGTAGAGGTTAGGATCAGAACTAACGACATCTAGGTTTTTGGGCGGATACCGAAAAGAGATGGAATCTGATGTGGTTACAACACAGAACAATAAGTAATAGCGTAGCGTTTGTATTCTCTGGGCTTGGCGAGCTTATTATTCGGTGTGCAAGTTATTGTTCTGAGGGTTTGGAATTTTTATTTCATTATCTTGTATTTTTTATAGTAGCCAGTAGGTACCTAAATTATCTACTGTGAAGAAATAGAGTTTAGTGTATATTTTCGGTGCCATTTTATGCAGTAATGATTCATGTATTGACTTTTTTATAGTATTAATAAATACTTATCATCATGCCAAGTCACTTATGGGGTAGGCAGGGAAATCAGACCACTATATTTTCACATTGAAATGAATAGTACATTTGATTTCCATAAACAAAAAGAAAGAAGAACTAAATAATATTATATTGTCATTGGACCAAGAGAATACAACCGCTACGGTATTCATTGGACACTAGATGGCGCTATAAGGTTCATAGTCGATAAATGTGCGATAAATTATGGCGTGCGTCACATCGCTGCGCAGTCAAGTTAGCACGGAAATAAACTAACAGCTGTTCTACAATATTCATTCGGGCAACTCAGGCAGCAGCTGTACCCACAGTCCACGACGCAGCCGTTTTCCTTGGGATCGGATTTGTTTGGACGTTGCTTGCTTTGCTTTCTCATTGTTGTACTATTCGCCGTGCAGTTTGGACTATTCTTTGCATTTTTCAACGTTTATTACTCGCAGCGCTTGCAGTATTGACGTTTGAAGTGTGTGAATCATAAATCCGTGAGCTGCGTTGGCTTTATGTTTACCAAAATCTGTCGTTCGATGTTATTGTGACTAGTTGAAATGCCTCGTGAATACGTGGACCGCGAGGAGAGTTCCGCAGTGTTATGTCAATAGAATCTCATTTAGATAGTGATTTTAGAAAATATAGTTCTTGACAATGTCTAATACGGTTCCGACCAGTTCTGCACTGAGGGCTTTGGCCTTAGAGTATAAGAGTCTGCAAGAGGAGCCCGTCGAAGGCTTCCGAGTGAAATTATTGGGAGAGGACAATTTGTTTGAGTGGGAAGTGGCAATTTTCGGACCACCAGACACGCTGTACCAAGGCGGATATTTCAAGGTAAGCCCATAGTAGATACGTATCCGCACGCATTAGCAATGACCTGATAACACCGTTATGCCTCTTCAACGTGTAGGAAGGAACATAGATTGATAGCATGACTGCACAAAAATGAATTGATAGTTAGTTTTGGGGGTAGATTTATCACAATTATATTATTATATCAACATTAATTAAAGATGAATGCAGTACAAACTTAATTCAATTTTTTTTTGACATTAGAATAATAACTGCAGCCTAGGACCTTTTAAAGTTGTTTCAAGTTATAAATCTATGGGGAATGCTTTTGTGTAAGTCATTGGCTGATGATGACTAGGGATGATACACAATATCATTTAAATGCTGCTTAAAATAACTTATCATCCTTAAGATAACTGTAAGACACTTTATAGGTGAATAAGATAGCTAACTACCTTCAACTAGAAATCAAATTAATTTCTCAACTAAGTACTAAATGAAGTGTACAAAATAAATTTACATTTCATTACTCATTTACCAGTGTCCTTGGATTTTCTAACCTTGTTGTAAAAAAGATCAATATTTCATCTATACTAATATTGAAGAGAAGAAAGATTTGTATTTTTGTATGTATGTTTGTATTGAACAAAATATTTGATAAATGTCTAGCCGGGGCGGTAGCGGCTGCCCTGCCTTCGCCGGCTGCCTGCCCCGGCTTCGCACGGGTATTACATAAAAGCTTTAAGTTCTATAAATAGAAAGAAAAATGATAAACAAAAGCAGTTGTATTAGAATCTCTTTACCAAACAAAGAAAATAATGCAAAGTAATAAATAAATTACTACTGCCATAAGTGGAATATCAAGGTTACTTTATTTGTTGTCATGCACTTTGTAAACATTTGTAATGTTTGTGTACAATATTATTTAACTGCCTGGCTTAGAAATGAAATTTTCAAAAAAGGGACTTATTATAAAGACAGAAAAGTAACAAATCTATACATACTCTATACATACATATACATACATACATACTACATACACATAAATAAAATTGAAGTGTCTGTTTGTAATTTCAAAATATGTAATAGCTTTTTACGAAATGCATATGAAAGTAAACACCTTTCTAATGATAAAAAATTGAATTTTGGAAAAATGATTAGGATTCCGCATAACGAATAAAAAACCATAAAATTGTGAACTACATCCGAACGGCTGGACTGATTTGAACGAGACCTTCTCTGGTAGATAGCTGATTTTACTGGGCGTAACATAGGCTACTTTAATTTCGGAAAAATAATCAGGGTTCTGCACAACGAATAAAAAACCATAACTTTGTGAACAAAATCCGAATGGTTGGATCGATTTTACCGAGATTTTCACTGGTACATAGTTAATTTTACTGGGCGTAACATGTTCTACTTTAATTTTGGAAAAATAATTAGGTTTACGCACAACGAATAAAAAACTATAAAATTGTGAACAAAATCCGAATGGCTGGACCAATTTGAACGAGACCTTCACTCGTACATAGCTGATTTTACTGAGCGTAACATAGGCTACTTTGAGTTTGGAAAAATAATAAGGGTTCCGCACAAGGAATAAAAAACCAATATAACTGTGAACAACATCCGAATGGTGGGACTTATTTGAACAGAACTTTCATGGTCAGGTAGCTGCTTCTATAAGCGTAACTAGGCACAATTTATTTTGGATAAATAATTAAATGGATAAATAATTAATAAATAAATAATTAATAAATAAATGTTAACCTATAATGTTACTGAATAAACAATTTATTATTATTAATTATGGTACGGTGCAACAAAAGTTAAACCCATGAAATTGTCAACAAAATTAATTACACGCGTACGAAGTCGCGGGCACGGCTAGTATTTAATAAATGTTTTATTTGTGATGTGTGTGTGATATGTATTTATTTTGTTGTATTCTATGAGAGTGTACCTACCCTAACTAACTAACTATTTTTGTCTTTGTTTCAGGCACATATGAAGTTCCCTCCAGATTATCCATATTCACCACCATCTGTAAGGTTTTTAACAAAAGTATGGCATCCAAATGTATATGAGGTGAGTTAACTTAATTATTACTCAATAATTGGAATAGAATATGTTAGATAGAAACAATAAACATACTAAGAATATGTACCTACTTACTGCTAGTTGTATTTAATTGGAATTGCAGTATGTACAATATTTTTATTGGTCCTACAGAAACATATAAATAAATACATCATGTAACAATTAGAACATACTTACCAACTCTCAGAACTTTTTAATACACATATAGGTGTCGATTCTGTTGTTCAAAATTACTAAACTTAACTAATTGGACAGGCCTTCAACTCTTGCTATCCTTTTCTCATGTGAGGGGTTAAATAAGGATGGCAATATTTTTAGACCTGTCAAATTAGTTAAGTTTAGTAATTTTGAACAACAGAATTGGCACCATAAGGTACATAAAATAATTATGATGATAACAAATTTTTAAAACCCTCAAGATCATGATCAAGATCTCAGATCCTGATCAAAAACTCAGTGTGTTGTTTAGAAAATTTATGTGAATTATCAATTTAATTGGTAATCAATCAACAACTCCTCAACCAAGGTTTAAGCGGTGAAATTTAAAAGCTTTTACCTACACTTGCAGAAATACTCTATACCTATTACCTATACATGTAAATGTTGTGTAGCACATGCATTGTTTTGTTTATATTTTAATATTCAACACAATTGGTCATCAATTCATCATACCAAATGACATCATATTAATTAATTAAAAGCTGAATCCTTTCCAGAATGTTGACCGTTCCATATCAAAAGGATTCTGACACCTATCTATAGGCTCCTATAGGATATTAGGTATTCTGTGCTACAACACAATGCTATCCAAGATTGTAATGGTTCAGGACAAATACATAACACATTTATGCAACTTTAGTGGAATACTAAAGACTGCAATTTCTAAGGACAATAAAAATATATTAACACAGTTTTACTTATTTAAAAAAAAATAGGGAATATTTCGTCAATATCAAGGATTTGTAGGTACTTTTCCTTCAGTCAGGGGTAGTTTATTCTAATCTGTATATATAGGGTAATGGCTACCATTCATGTAGTTTCGGAGTCTATTCAATACAAACAAACAAACAATTAAATACAAACAATAATATTAGTGTAGATTAAAATTTGTGATAATTATTTTTTCCGCCCCACGACTAATTAACATACAATATCCTCATATTTAATTATTGATTTTCTTAGGATTTCCTTCACTAGCCACTTTAATACGAGCTACTTCTGCGAACACGGTATTGAGTGCAAAGTTACTTAGTTCCCTTAACTTCAATAGCGCTTATTGCGACAGTCGACGTCTTTGACCCCTGTGAAACATTTCACACTTCATCGTTGTCGACCCACTTGTATAGCTAATTAATATTTAAATTTAAGCTATGTAGGTAGCTGTGCTATGTAGACATTTTCTTTAACTGGTCTCTGGTGATGTTAAATGGTACCTAAGCCTCAAACAGCATGTTTATAATCAAAAAATTGTGCATGTAATAAAAATAAACTCCAAAAATGGGACTAATTCATTTACCACAGGAGTTACATTACAGACGTTACATTACAGCTATCCTAACATAATTATTATCGTTGTCATTTCTCGAAAGTCGACTCTGCCGGACGGTGTACAGTTTTCGTAGCGTTTGTTACCGTTAGAAGAGGTAACTGCGGTCGCGAATCTGTTTACTGGCTATACCAAGTATCTATACTGGTGGGGTCAACAGACCGACTAGTGTCTGAATCACGGCATGACGCATTCACCCGTCCTCTGGCTAAACAATTCGTAGAAGCAGCGAATAGCGATCCTCTTTAATTATTTATTTAGAAAATTTTGTACTTTTCAATTTCAAACCGCACTGCTCTTTGCAGTAGATTTTATAGGTAGGTATTTATATTTACAGAATTTTTTTGGAGGCACGGTTGGTAGTGCTCCTGCCCGCCAAGTCAGCAAGATAGATAAACTTTAACAAGCATTGCCATCATCAGTACAAAAGTGTAAATTGTATAGTAGGTAATTAAATTATAATATATATACGGTTAAATTATTATTGTTGTTGTCACTTTTGCCATTGCCTTTAGCACATTTCTAAATTTTAGTCTGTTCGATAAATGTACATGGCGTCGCATCGCATCGGCTTATAACTATCATGTTATCTCCATTTGAGTATTTATAGTGTTCTTTCCTGCTGTTAGAATCTTAAACTAATAAATTCAATGCTTGACCTGTAGTCTAGGCGTCTGGGTACCCTATCCCCTATAGTATGTGAAAAATTCTTACATTTTCTAAATGGCACTAAATTGATGACATACAAAAATATTTTTTAATTGAATCCTATTTTAAAAGAACGACAGGTTGCCAATGAATACGGACAGAACAGAACATACCTACATTGTAATATAATTATATTCCTTCATAACGTAGGATACCCATATCCTTAAAAGTATGTGAATAACTTATCAATGAGCTAATGAGAAACAACGACAACAAGCTTAATTGGTGACATACAATTTGTTCAAAAGCGCTTCACGTTTATTTCGACAATTCTTCTTTAATTGCGTACAGTTATCGGTGTTCCTTCTCAAACTGCGGCACGTGACAAGTTGCTCAAGCTAAGTCGCAAAAGGTTATAAAACACTTTTAAAAAAGTTGTGTTGGCGTTGAAGTTTGTTTATCGTTTTCTCTTAGGAGAGTGTTGACTGTAGGAAGACCGCCTTCGATGTTAGCTCGGCCTTGGGGTAATTAACCTTATTCCCGATCCCAGCGACCTGCGTCGCGGTGGCCGCTTTGAACTTGTGCTACATTCAGTCGCGATTCTTTAAATAACGCCCTAGAGACGCGATCCCAACCCAACCGGTCGGAGCGGAGCTTAGTGCCAACATTTCAGTCAGTTTTTTTTTATAAAGCCACGTGGTTGCCTGCTTACATGCTCACACGCGTCGTACAATCTGAATAAACATAGGCAACATACAATTTTATATCGCTTCTCAGAAAATAAAATCGATGCGCAATATTGTCTGTCTGTCATCAATGCGACGTAAATGATTCTGTTATCATTACCCGATTATTGTAGTGGTGTGCCAATTTGCCAAAAGGTCAATGTATGAAAAGATACCCGGCCGACAGCAATGCTGCAAAACCTCAACAATATGTTCCGGCGCGGCGGCGGGGGTGCTTCCGAGTAGTGCGTCATGCGCCGTCAGCGGACCTTAAACTCAACTCACCCGTCACTGACTTGCCAAGGTTCGCGGATCAAGCAGACTGGACAAGCTAATTTCAATAAATCTATATGGCACGACGGCATATAATTTTTCGCAACATAGAGAACTTCAAAAAGGAAGATGTAATGAGAATGTTTTTCAGAGATCTTGAAGCGATCCCATTGTTAGAGAAATATTTTGTTTTGTATTTTGTGGTTTTTTGCCAAGCAAGCTTACGACCTGCCTAATGGTAAGCTGTCCACCAAAGCCTACGGACGGCTGCAATACCAAGAGAATCAGCTAGCGCTTTGCCAGCGATTACTGTAGAAGCTTAGCGGTAAAGACATGTGCCTTTACCGCCATTAAAACGTGTCCCCGACGATACACTACTTCCCTCCCCCATCCAGGTATCATGTCTAGGATCAAGCCTAAGGACGTGAACAGCATGAACACTTTAAATGATGATGGAGATAAAGAATGGAACTCCTCAGCTAATAACTCGTGCCTTGTATGTGAGCACAATTTGTATTGATTCATCCTGCCTGATCAATCTGATAATCCTCATCGATAATTATCATACCTTGTAACTGGCTTACGAATTTTCGAAAAAAAATCTCTCTAAGGTGAGATGAACATGTTGAACATGAAACATAAACATGATGAACATGATGAGCATGTGGCAGTTGTTCGCAGTAACGATGGATGAGCCTAGAATGCCATGTTTCGATTTGATGTCAGCTGCAAAATTTTATAATATTCTTACATGTAACGCACTGGTAAAGTCTAACAATAAGTTTTTTATTCCTCTGCGTCAGCACTAGTCAGCACCGGTAAGTATTCCGCTCCAATGATTACTTCTTGACCGTGCACTTGCCTTGGTTCTTGTCTTGTTTTGCAATTCTAACTGCAATCCTAGCTTGAAAAATAGTTTCTATATATCTCTACGAGATGCGTCGCAAATAAACGGCATATGTTTAGAAGCGTTTCCCGATTTAGAGGTCAGATCTCACACATTTTCTTTGTGAGGAAGCGCGCAGTGAACCGCCGCTATTTTTAGACGAGGGCGACGCTCCTCCCGCGTCTTAGGCCATGAATTATGTTCCTGCTTTTCACTTCTTTTTTGCTATGTCATCATCACAACAAATGTATGCCCTCAAATTCACCTATTTACTTAAAATTTTGAGTTTATATAAAAATACTTATTTAATAATAGGATTTTTTATAATATTGTTTGATATAAAAAAGCATAAGTAATAAGATAAGATATTAGTTCTTAAGAGTATTTCAATTGGTACTGTTCGAGTATTCGAATTTCATGTACAATGTAAGATCGTTGAAATTCATCCACGGCTAACATTGTCTTGCTGTGGACAGCTCACCCATACAAATGAACTTATGACAAAGATTGAATTTTAATTCCCCAGTTACTCAGGCCGATTCGCTAGCAATGAATCCCTAGTTAGACTACCGTTAGATTTCACCACTTACTTTCACTATGATTTATCTTAGCCTAGCCTTCTGTAACACCTATTGGCAGTAATGAAAATTATAAATTTAACCTTTCTTTACCAGCCGGGTTCCTTATCAGAACCAGGTCCTCCAGACCACTTGAATTATTTTTTTTAAATTTTGTTTTTATTTTATTTATTAGGTTTACCAACAGTTATTTACACAGTAATTAAGTCTAAGAGAAACATACATATAACTATATAACATAGTGTAACAACTACTTAAAGGTAAACACAGCTTCCACCAAACAGTTAAACCACAGAAGACAATATTCATAGGACATACATACAACGTTGAAAACATTACACAAGTATGTAGTTAAGAGAAATGCAATTAATATGGAAACAGAGAGAAAGAACTTACGTAGCGATTTAACAAAAATAATAAAAGTAATAAAAGTAACATCAAAACAAAAATGATCATAACAATTGGACACTAGTTGGACACACAATTCATAAAATATTAATAGTAGGAGTACATCATATCTACTTACTAATTCAGATGTACTTTAACGTTTTCGGTATATTCATTATCCACTAAATCTAGGTAATCATACGAATATACAAACTGCTATAATAATCTCGTTCGCTATTTTCCAACATACGTACAATACCCACGCCTACCCTGGCAGAGAGAATAGTATTTTTTCTAAACAAGAACATAGATAACACAAGTGACCTTCATTAAATGTCGACTAGATTACAATGTTAATTAATGGGGTGTGTCGATAAGCAGTAATACCATTCCGAGATCTTCGAGGGCAAGTCGCGGAACTTGCGGATACAAGGTTCACGCCGTTCGTTCCGTCTCGCTTGCCTCCTTCCGCTATCTCCTTAGAAAGACATGAAATTTATGTAGGTATTGCAATTTGCAGCTGTACGGCTGTGTTATTGCAATGGTGAGCAACTATTTGTTGTTCATTAAAAAAATATGACTAAACCATTTATTTAATACTGAAAATAGCCTTCAATATAATCGAGTAATTCTTAGTTTTTAGGATTCAATATATAAATTATCATCATTTTACATTTAAATATTGTTTAGTCGATATATTTATGGGATACTTCGAACATCAATATGAAATGCACGCATGTAATTTATGGCTTGAACTTGGTTACTGCACTTCCGGGTACCATTTATTTGTTTTCTACAGGTTTCTCCAATATAATCAATGTAGTTAAAATGTTAATATTTAGTAATAGGGAAGTAGGTAAATGTATAAAATAATTATGGTTGTATTTTAAACTTGCATAATTTAACATTATGATTATATAATAGTATAAAGCAGCTTATAGGTTTATGGATACTGGCTTAATTTGTTGTTTGTTTGGTGTGATGATGGGTATGAATATTGGTACACTACATGTATAAGGTGTATTTCGCTTTTATACACATAAATTATATCATTGGTGTACGTATTTACTAAACTTATACACTCCTTTTATACTTGATCATTTGTTTTGTTACAATAAAATTCCTTTCATTGTTTGATTTGGTTCTTGTGACTACCTCGTCATATGTAGGTACTTATAATAATTAATATAAGATCAAATTTCGATTGATTTATCGTTATAAGCAAGGTATTATGGGCCCCAGTCCGTGTTGCCCCAGGAGCATGTCGACCCTTAGATTTTTGATGATGCCCTTTGCCATTGCCGCTCTACACACCTGGTAGATACCCACTTAGATCACATACTGCTCGCAGAGTCGCAGGGAAGAGCATGTATTCCTGGGATTCCGGATAAGCCGCACTTATATTAGCTGCCTTGCAACTTCGATGAATTCTGCGTTTTTTTACATGAGTGGGAAAGCTCCCAGCTCTCTATTTTTGACGTGTAAAATGTACGTAGTGTGCTCAGACTAAACAAAAGTAGAGTTGAGTGGGATGTCCGACAGCTAGATGGTATTCGGTCCGATGACCCGAATAAGATAGTCGGGTCTAGCCTGAATGCGGAGGAATGAAGTGTTGTGTCCAACATTTGACTGCGAGCTTGTCAACTAACTACATAGGTAATACTAATAATAATACTATGTATCATTCTGAAAGTGTAAACCTCTGTACAAGCTTTGATTTAGTTTACATCCGTGTGAGTGTGTGTGTAATCAAATCTTGCAAGTAAAATTTGACCCCCTTCCCAGTGTCTGATTTTACTGAAATATGGCATACACGTTTGGTTCCCGTAACAATGCACGGCTACCTGGTTAAATACCGCCATTTTTCATCCAATATGGACCTCACAAATTAGAGATTTATCATTTCCACATTTACCCCTATGATATGGGTATCAAATAAAAAGACTTGGTGAGCGAAACATCCGTTTTGTTTAAAAAAAACAGTGAAGACGTTTATTAAAATCTTATTTGTTTCTAATTACCTACCTGTTCATAAAAATAAATAAAATGGAATTGTCTGTTTGTAATGTCAAAATATCTTTTTCTAAATAAATGAAATGTTTGTTCCGGGTAATTTTTGAAACTGTTCATCGATTTGGACGGGACTTTTTTTTTTATTTCACAGGCAGATAGCTGATGCTGTAAGGCGTTAGTTAGGCTACTTTTATTTTGGAAAAATAATTTTGGTAACAAAAAACACATCAAATTTTGTGTGCAAAATAAATTACACGCGTATGCAGTCGCGGGCACAGCTAGTTATATATTAGAGAATAACGACCCGACCCGGCAGTGTTAGCCATATAACATAAATACGTACAAAACACGAATTAATTATACATGTAAAACTTCCTTTTGAATCACTATCTATTAAAAAACGCATCAAAATACGTTGCGTAGTTTTAAAGATCTAAGCATACAAAGGGATAGACAGACATCAGGAAGCGATTTTGTTTTATTCTATGTAGTGAAGAGATCCTGTTACTTGTATTGTACTTTAGTAAAAGGACGTAATAAAGGTTATTCTCGATAACAACGAGTTACACTTATAAATTGTAAATCAATGAATTAGTGCGATCCGTGTAATGATTACAGTACACGATATCCCAGTTTCTCCAGGCACGGTAACAGTTGAGCATGTAACCATTGTTATGAAGCTTGTAGTCTGTGCAAGGCAACAGCCAACAATGAATTTTATGTAACACTCAAGTTACGCGCTCATAACGCAACGAAAACGAAATCTGCCTTCCAAACCGTGAAGCATTAAATCGTATTAAGATTATAATTCCGGCCTTCTGTAATAGTTGCGCAAACTTCAATTGATGTTCCAGACACACATCATAGGCAGCTGGACATTTCCTGTGTTCATTACTCGACGGGTCGTTCGTTGCTGACTGTATCAATACCTTACATAAGTTGATAGACTACATGCGAAAGCTATAATTTCTTTTCAGATCCGTAACTCACGCTTAATACTGTGTCCATTGTAAATTCTGCTTCATTAAATATCGTAATTACACGAGTTGTTAATACGAATAGATAGGAACCTAATCAGCCAATTAATGAACAAATTTTGAAAGTTAGGGAAATTATTCGTCTGTTCAGTAAAACAAGTTTACCGCTTTGGTTCCTTCATGACCTACTCCAATTTTGGTTGGTTGGTAATGTTATACATACAACAGTGGAATGACTCAACTTCATCGCAACTTTAGCAGTAGTATTACATATACATATATATATATGTATTGTCACAGTAAATGTTACTGCATATATATAGGGCAAGCACACCTAATTAAAACTAAATTTTATTTATTTATATATAATACATCAACAAAATTTTCAAATACAGTTAAATAGACGCGAGGAATAATCATCAGGCAATTTCAGTTGCGAATAGTAGTTGTACATAACTGTAGTGATGAATCAGTTCAACGCGCTACCTAACCTTCAGTGACGTTGGTTTGTGTTTAATTTCAGAACGGGGACCTGTGTATATCGATCCTGCACCCGCCGGTGGACGACCCGCAGTCCGGGGAGCTGCCGTGCGAGCGTTGGAACCCCACGCAGTCGGTGCGCACAGTGCTGCTCTCCGTCATCTCGCTGCTCAACGAGCCCAACACCTTCAGCCCCGCCAACGTCGACGCCAGCGTCATGTACCGCCGCTGGCGCGATTCCAAAGGCAAAGACAAGGAATACGAGAATATTATCAGGTACGTATCGAAACTCATTATACATTGATGAATTGCTCGTGACCCTCACCCTAGGACATGTCCTTTTTTGGGTTGAGCAGTACCTTACCTTTATTCTTTTGTTAATATATTCAGCCTTACCTGATTCATTCATAGACTTTAGTCGTTGTTCTTCACCTCGATCAATCAATTAAACGAGTACTAGTTTAATTGATTGATCGTGATAGTTATGCTATGACGTGGTTACGATGGGCGTGATGGGTGGAAGACACGGCCGTAACAGATCCAATGGACGCATTTTAAACTAGTATATTATGTAGGTACGTACCTACTACAGACGTCGCTGAACATCTGAGTGAAATAGATTTTGCTAGCAGCACTGGGATTATAACTTGATAACAAAATACAGATGTAACCAACATTTTGTTGTATGTTTCTGAGTAGGCTTCTTTTGCCAATGTATGGTGAATGGTGATGATGTTTAAGCATGCATTTATACAGTGGTGACCTTATTTCCATGAGCGGTCGTTGCGAAGGTTAGCTTGGACTTTGTATCCCAGACTTCCTTTATGATAATTATGATGTAGGTAGGAATAGGCAATCAACTAAATTCAGAGAAATACGCGAATTAGAATTTATAAAATTTCGATGTAAGTGGACAAGATATTATCGTAAGATATTATCAGTACATAATTTTCAGTTACTAGCAAGCTAGTTTTGAACCCGAGAAATTGTTATAAATAATAGGTCCTTACATATGAAATTGGCGTTTTGTATGGGAGGAACAAAAAGTCGAATATTTTTTAATATAATATATTTAATTAATCAAAGTATGAACCATTATTTTCTATGCACTTTTGCCATCTCATAGGTAGTTCATTGATCCCTTTACTAAAAAAACCAGTCGGACGGGAATCAATAAAATCTTTGAAGGCGATTTGGACTGCCCCATCGGAGTTGAATTTTTTCCCTTGCAAGAAGTTATCCAAATTTCGAAAAAAATGGTAATCTGTTGGAGCAAGGTCCGGGGAGTACGGAGGATGTCTTAGACTTTTCAATTGAAGCTCTTCTAATTTAGTAGCCGTCTGTAGCGCAGTGTGTGGTCTAGCGTTGTCGTGAAGCAGCAGTGGCGTGGAGCGATTGACCAGCCTAGGTTGTTTAGCCGCTAGCTTTTCCATCATGGTTTGCAATTCCTGACAATAGACATCAGCCGTAATAGTCTGGCCAGATTTGAAAAAACTGTAATGAACAATACCGGCACTAGTCCACCAAACGCTTACAAGTAACTTTTTTGGGGTTAATTTTCGCTTGGGGCAGGATTTGGCTGGCTGGCCAGGATCTAACCATTGCGCTGAGCGCTTCCGATTATCGTAAAGAACCCATTTTTCATCACAGGTAATGATTCGGTTTAAAATACCTTCATTATTGTGCCGGTTTAGTAATGTAACGCAGCAGTCGACGCGCGTTTGCCGGTTTGTTTCAGTCAATTCGTGAGGTACCCACCTTTCAAGCTTTTTAATCTTCCCAATTTGCTTCAAGTGAATTAAAACAGTTTTATCACTAACATTGCAGCCTGCAGCTAACTCGGACGTGGTTTGCGATGGATCCGCTTCCACAATAGCCTTCAACTCTTCATTATCAACTTGAGTCTCAGGCCGTCCACGGGGCTTGTTCTGCAGGTCGAAATTTCCAGAACGAAAACGTTGGAACCAAAAACGAACTGTGTTTCTTTTGCAACACGACCGCCATACACATCATTCACCCTTCGAGTTGTTTCCGCAGCACTAGTGCCACGGCGGAACTCGTACTCGTAAATAATGCGATATTTAAGGTTTTCCATTTTGTAAAATGAGTGACGCAAACAGAAAAAAACAGAAGAAAAAAAACAAATGAATGACGATCATCGAAGCACAAATACATGAGTCTATAGCTGTACAAATTTGAATTTGGAATTCCTTACCAAAGAGGAGAAATTCGTGATTAAAGTGGCCAGTACGAAAAACGCCAATTTCATATGTAAGGACCTAATATATACACACTTGCACGCATAGGGTATTGAATTAAGGAACTTCTCTTCGTCCATACCCTATGCATATCTGAATCTGACCGTATTTTTGATGAGATTTCTTAATATAGACATCTAGATCTCGTTATGAAAAGTAAAACAGACAGACGGACAATAAAGTGATCTTATAAGGGTTCCTTTTTTACTTTTAAGGTACGGAACCCTAAAAATGCAAATAAGGTGCCAACTTCACCAGCTCCAGCTCTATTTCACTCTCGCCTTTGAAACTTGCATATCGGAATATAGCTTAGAGTAGACTGCATGAGACGAATATAATCCATTCCATTGAAATAATATTATTTATGGACTAAATAAAATAAGCTATCGGCTCGCGACTCTACGCGTGTGTTCACATGCTCTCGAGAGATTAGCATTTATTTATACAATGCAACGACTAAACATCAGTCTTATTCGAGGGGATCGGTAAGGAAAGTTAAATTTATGAGTCGCGGCTCGGAATGACTTGAAAATAGTCAAAATCTATTTAGGATAGATTTGTAATTTTTCTCATTCTAGCTGTTATGAGAACATAGTTTTGGGTAACGGCACAGAATACACAGTAGTGCCTACTTGCCTTACGTGTACAGGTAGAGGAAAGTGGAATGGATTTTGTGAAACATGACGCGGCTAGAAAGGAAGTGAATACAAATACGATACGACGGCTGATAGAGAGGAATGGAAGAAAAAATAGGTAGCGTCAGTCGATCCCAAAAGACTTGTAGTAACCTCAAAAACGCCAATATTCTGCCATTGAAACCGTTGAATGTTTAAATAATAAAAATCTTTCATTTGTAAACTGAAGTGTAAAAAAGTGATATCATTGCTCCAAATTGGCTTACCATACAATTGTACTTATTGTTCTCTACAAACGCTCGCATACAACTATTATTATATTAATTGCTGTATTGTGGTTTCACAGCAAGATAATGCTGATAATGTTTTATAAACATTGATACTAGTAAATGGGAGCGTGTTTCCTTATCGTTCGTTCATTATCAAGTGTCTGTAAAGATTTTAATACTGTTTTGTTTCCCTTTCAGAAAACAAGCCCAGGTGGCGCGTATAGAGGCTGAGAAGGAAGGAATCGTGGTGCCTCTCACATTAGAAGACTATTGCATTAAGACACAGGTCAAGTCCACGACGCAGGAACCACAGGTGGGCCTAATGGTATCTAAGAGATACAGATTTCTGTTTGCTGCAGTCATCAGTCATATAACTAACCCTATAGCTGAGGTTAAATAGTACAATGGTGTCGATTCTGTTGTTCAAAATTACTAACCTAATTTGACAGGTCTAAAAATTCTTGCTATCACTTTATCATGTACGGGGTTAAATGTATGGCAATATTTTTAGACCTGTCAAATTAGTTAGGTTTAGTAATTTTGAACAACAGAATTAGCACCAATATCTACTTTGAGGTTAAACATATGGACGAACAATTATTGTACTACTGGAATGTCGATAGTAACATAAAATTTTAAAATTATGTGTCGTATCATAGGAAGTAGGAAGGAAAGTATTATATTATTATGGATGCTTTACACAATACAGGAAAAAATGCTTTGCATAAAGCTGATATCACATATAATAATAATGTTAGAATATTATCACACAATATCTGGTCCTTAACTAAGCCCTAAGCCTTATTAAACCCCGCACATGAGGCGGTTAAATAGGGATGACAATACTTTTAGACCTGTCAAATTAGTTTAGGTTAATGATTTCGTACAACAGAATTGGCACGAATGTATATATATGAATACCTACCTATTTCCCTTGGTGGAGTTGGTGACTCGAGCGATTTCGCTAATTCTTTTTTTTTTGTGTTTTTTTATAGTCAGGAGAAATGTTAGTATGAAAATTAAAAAAACGGAACATTGGTAATTTTGGGATAAACTAAATGTCCCTTTTTCTATGGCTTCATATATGAATTCACCGTCACCGTCTGTCGGGACAGCTAGTACCTTTAATAACGTTTACATGTACCAGAACAACAAAAACATTGGTCGTTCTAGCCAAGCCTGTGAAATGATAGGAGAACCAACCTGGGTTTAGTAATCTTAACATGAACTGTATAAAATACTAGCGGCCAGCCCCGGCTTCGCACGGGTACACATCAAATATTTTGTGATTGTAATGTAAATACCCGTTTTTAGACTTATTCAAGCTTTTGTTTTATTTTTTCTCAAATGCAAGTTACTTTTTGACTGAGCATAATCCAAGAACTTCGTACACGTTTTACAAATAAACAGAAAGGTACATACATAGTACTATTATAGTTCTATTATATAGTAGGTACTATTTTCTCAGACTGAGTCTCAGTCGCAGTTTGCAATGAACATTTTCGCAGTTCGACTAACCTGTGCATACTTATTCACGTTTTCTTACGTCGCTTTCCATTGTGTATGAGTGCCTGGCCGACTGGCGCTAACATAGCATATGTATAATACATACATATAGATAGGCTTGACGTCATCACACAAGTCTTCATTATATTTTTAACAGAGGTAGTACGTTCGTAGAAAATGTTCAAATGCTTTTCTTTGCATTTGCCAATTGTATTACCAGTAATAGATAAAAACGAACTTGCAATTATAATAAATCAATTTAAAAAAGCGTAGAAAAACCAAACCGCCTAACCATTTATCAGTTGTTGTGAGTGTCGCAGAATGATCATGTAGGTATAATAACGATATTAAATGGTTGTTTGGATTATTGGTGACGTGTTCAGTACCGCATATAAAGTTGGGGTAATCGTTTACACGTTCATTCGAAACAAGTGTTTTATATGGGTTGTTATAATTATATTCTAAGAGCTGGGCTCTTTTCTGCGAGGCAATCGCCAAGCCGTCCTGTTGTTCATCGTCTCTTTGACGACATAACGTTAGTCTTAATTTTGTCTAACATAATTTCTCTCGCTCTCCTGCTATCCGTGGGATTTCGTGAAAAGAGGTGGAAGTGTGTTACAGAATGAAGCTCCGTTTGATTTGACCAATGAGCGCGCGCGACTTCTGTAAGGCTCGCTCGTTTTTTTATTTGTATGTTTAAGTTAATCTTTTGCATTTCCAGTTGGACATGACAGACTTCTACGATGACGACTATGACGACCTGGAGTCAGACTCGGATGAGGAGCTGGAGGGCGGCGGCGGCGACGGCGACGACAGCGGCAACGGCGAGTCGTGAGGACGCGCCACGCTGCCCGCCCACTGCCTACCCCGCATGCCTACCCACTACGCAATCCATCAACTCATCACACACACTATCGCAATTACACTGATCCAGGAGCAATTGATTAAAAATATATTTAGCTCTTGGATTTGACATAAATAAGTATGTCGGATGAAGTGATTGTATTATTTGAACTAAATTTAACGTTCATCACAACTTGTCTTAAAACACAGAAGATTCCGGATTAAGTATAAAATACTTCTGTTCACATAATGTAATATGATAAAGCGTGTCTACAATACGCAAGTTATGGCTAAAATATTCAGAAAATATGCAAAAAAATACAAAGTGAAGGTCAGACAAATTCTGTTTATCCAATGAATGACACATCCACATTTTAGTCTCAGTATAAAAATATAGCTATAATGAAAATACACTAAATACATGTATGATATATATATACTACAATCATATATTTCACTGACATTAGATCTGACGCAAACATATTACAAAGCATTAATATTAAAAACCGTCAAATTCAAAACAGAATTGATAGTGTAACAATGTGCGATTTTGTTATTATTCAACATTATCTGATCGTGCGTGCTACGAAACGGAGGTCTAAGATATCGTTAATTAACGTCAAAACTCATGATCGTTTTACAACTAACCATACATGTTGCTTCCGTAGTAAACTGATAAATATTATGGTCACGTTTCTCGTTAAAATTACTTGTCATGTGAATTGTGATATACAGCTCAATGTTATTTAAAATATGTACAGGCAATTTTAGCCCTAACTATGTTGCGAACTAGATTTCCACTAAAATACCTTTCTTCAGTTGTTTCACATTAACTATAGTTTATTTTATGCGCCTTTCACAGAGACATGTCATTGGCCTTTCAGCGTACTATTCGTCTCAGACATGGACGTTATGTGCCACGTCATACCACGCATCTGAAATAAGATTACGGTGAATTAAACCATTTTATTTCTGTCTCAATCACACGTCTCTCACAAACGAGCAAAAGGCGAAAAAATAACTAAAATGGCGTCTAGATAGTCCTATTCTCAACTGGAATGCATAGGCGTTACAGTACCCACATAGATAGTGTTGTGTGTAGAAGTAGAGACACGACCAAATACTGAAATCACATTCAAAGTTTGAAGGTCTACTTAAATGTTTGAAACGTCGTGAGAATACAATGTCGCATGTAAAATCAAAGGCCATTCAAAGTTAATGTGGCATCAGATTTGACTGTCGTTTCAGTATTGGCCGAATATTATTAGACTGTTTTACAACCATAGCATCGGTTGTTGCAATTACTTACTAGTTGGCCTGAAGTGCACTTGTGATAGTTATCTTTGTACTTTCCGCTATCAGTGCTGCTTACCCCAACTGGTATAATTAGTTTTTATCAATGACAGAAGTGAGTAACTTATTTAATGTTCACACTTAATACGTATCCCAGGTATTATAATGTCTATGACTTATACAATGTACGTGTTTCATTGTTTTTTTTTTTTGTTTTAATTTTTCCATGAAACAAAACATCTGTGATGATAAAAAATTGCCTTTTTTTAGTTTCATTGTAGTTAATTATATTTGATTTACTGTTACGAATTATAAAGGCATAATTATAATAAAATTACATATGGTTTTTGAGCATTTTAAAGGTCTTGTTGTGATGCTTAGAATAATTAAATGCTCTGAAGTTTACGTTGTTTTGAATATTATTGGGCCAATGCATTGTAACTTTATAACCGTGTTTTTTTTATAATGAAAATATTTATTTCTATTGGAATAATACATTACAACAAACTTATATTAAAAACCGGTTCACTCGATATTTACCTATGGCCGACAAAATTAATATGTACAGAGATTATATTCTTGCTTATTCTAACTTACAATGTTTCATCTGTGTGCTCAAAACAATAGTATCATAAAAATAAATAAAAAGATGCAGTATATGTTAAGACGTATAATTATAGAATACTTTCACATTATTTTAGTGATTCATAAACTAAATTGTGTGTAATGTACATTAAATATCTAAGCAAAAATGAATTTTAATGGTTAGTGTGCACTAAGTTAAATTTATACATACCTATATATAGTAAATAGGTTATGAGTACCTATTATAAGGGTTAGAATGTAATCTACAGCAGTTTTAGCTTCAAAATTCTTATGTGTGACGACCTGTCTTTTTGCTATTTCCTTGATAAGTGCCACCTTTTGGTACTTTATCTTGCCGCCACTGTTCAGAATCTTACTTTATCCAGTATCCCGCTAAAATCGTCCAAAACTTAAACTTATTCGTTAGTTAGATTTTAAGCTACACGTTAAGTGGTTCGGAAAATCATCGTAGGAAAATTTCACGAGAAGAATGTTAATTACATGATATTTAATAATAAACAATGTGTTTCGAAGTGAATATTCTTTTTAACTTATAAAGTCCCAACTGTAACTACAGAAACAACCATCATAATCAAAGAAGCATAATAACTATAAATAGATGTGGAATGGTCGTCGCCAGTCTATCGTAGCGGTTGTATTCTCTTGGGTCGCCAGCCGATGGCCCGGGGAGGCAAGTTGATTATAAAGATTAAGGTCTAGCGTAGCGGTTGTATTCTCTTGGGCTTAAGGAGGGAATGGAATTAGTGAATGCATTCGAATATAGATGTATGGGTAATTAGTTAGGAGGAAGAAGAAGAAGAGAATACAGGATAGTTGAACGCTCGAGTAGCGGCTATTATTTTCTTGGGAACGCTCTAAATATTAACAAGCTCGCTAAAACGCAAGCGTATCGTTTCTTGGCTCGCTAAGTGAACATACGAGACCGGTTTGTGGGCACAACATAAATAGAATATCTCTGAAAAACCTCTTCGTTTATCGCCAATCTGCAAAAATCTTACTAATTAATAACAATTATCTTAAAAACTTGAGCATATTTTGTTTTTGAAAACAGTCGGTCTCGGTACCCCTTTAGTGTACTCTACAATCGAAGAAAATTCGGATAATAGGAATCAGGTCAGATAACAGTTTTTATAGCGTTAGTCCGAGCTCCGAAGTAAGCTGGAGACTAGCTAACGGCGCGGCCAACGCGCGGATTCCTCACGAAAGTAAGTAGGTACTAGACGCAGTATATTATTATCTACTCAGATACTAGGTTCTGCTCGAGAACCTACAGAAAACATTCAATGACAATTTTAATTATGAACTTCCTACATCGTAGTCTTGGGTACCTACAGGTACCAGAACAACAGTACACAGGTCAGAAGAAAGAACGATGCAATGACAAGCAAACAATAAAATATTTTGTAATATTCCAGGAAAATAAATAAAAGTCGATAATTATGTCTAAGTTCATTGTAACCAAGCTTAAAATAAATGTTAATTGCAGATGTATGGTAATAACCGCCGCTACTCTGCTTAGGTACCGTAGGGGGCTAGGTAAGGTACCGAGATAGTTTTTGGCGGGAATCAGGCAGAGTGGTTGAATTTTTTCCAGTGTCTCGTAAATTGTGTCATAGGGATCTTTTAGAGTGTATTTGCGGTGCAGTAAAATTTAATTTAGTGACTGATTTATAGGAACATTGGTAATAACGCTGTAATATGGCCTTTGCATTAAGTGATCTACCATTTTGGTCAAAAGGTTACGTCTGACCTAAAGGCATGCTGCGATCTGCTACTACCTTGGATTGTCTCTAGAAACTCCCTTGCATTAGAATGCATGTCACTAGATATTTTAATGCAACAAACAAAAGGATTGATTGCTATAGTTAGGAAGAGGAAGAAGAAGAAGACTACCACAGAGTACATAGCCACTACGTTTTACTGAATACTGTCATATTAATGTCAGACGTCAACGTGTCAGATCGGAAATCAAAATCAAATCTGGGGAATTGGGAAGTGAATGTTGTTTTCGTAATTCGTAGTCTTTTGTAAACTAATTTTATTTCCCTTCACTACGTCTTATTAGAGTCAGAATATTTTAATATACGAAACGCAATGAGTTGTGTCAGTGAATTATCCCAAACAAGTGAATATATGAGCTTTAGAAGCAGTATCCCTTTGAGGAAAATAGTCGTTGACACAGATGGGTCCAAGGTAAACAAACAACCATTTACGTTTTATATTGTATTTTGAAATCTCGAATTTAATATTTGCACTTACCTCAAATATCTTGCGATAGGGGCATGAAAAGGGTGTTTTCTGGTATGTTATCCCTGACCCTTTAAGTATTATTCCTTCATTTGTTTATACTTAGTTGAACAACTGTGAACACAATCAACTATTTCCAGGCCTGGAAAATATTTGACAGTGGACCAAAATCTGTTAATTGCCCGCTGATATGTTTGCCGCCAGTATCAGGGACTGCAGACATATTCTTCCCGCAAGTGATGGGCTTGGCATCAAGAGGAGTACGGGTCATATCAGCTGAGCCTCCACCCTACTGGAATTTAAAGGAATTCTGTGATGGCTTTAAACGCCTAATTGATTACCTTGAACTAGATAAAGTACACATCTTTGGAACTTCATTAGGTGATTTTATATTTAATTCAAGAATGTATTAAAATAAGTTTCTGATTTCTCCTGAAAATTTGCCAATTTGTGACAAGTAACAAGCAAACCTGCAGTCTGTTTGTAGTTTGTATGTTCTGTTTGATAGTCTAAATAAGTTTTTTTTTTATTTTAATACACTAAAATTCTTTTAAAACTACCTTAAAAATACCTAAAAAAATATTTCTTTTGCATGCAACCCTATTGTTCTGTATACAGAATATAGTATATATAATAAAAAAAATATAAATTGTATACTATTACAGGTGGTTTCCTTGCACAAAAATTTGCTGAGCATACAAAGAATTACCCAAGAGTTGCATCACTGATTTTATGTAATTCATTTACTGATACATCTGTGTTTGCATATAAGGATTCTTCAGCCCTGTTCTGGCTACTTCCTTCATTGGTACTTAAGAGAATGTTAATGGGTAACTTCACTACAGACAAGGTTGATAGGAGAATTGCTGAGTCTATTGACTTTATGGTTGAAAAAGTAAGTTTGTATTTTTTCTTGCTAGTTCCAGTCTTAATAATAACATAATGGATCATACATAGATATCTAGCATAATTCCCATTTATTTAAATTTATTGATAATTGTATTTCTTTGTGTGTATGTATCATAAAATAAGTTGTTAAAACTACCACAGTGCTGATATAATGTAAAAATAGATATAGAATATTCCCAGATTTGGAATAAATTGTTCTGTTAAGGGATCAAACTCGCATACTATAGTTGTGATAACCTTTGGCCAACAAACAACCATATTGTAATTTAGGTTTCTACAATAATTGATTATTGTTTCAGTTGGAATCTCTCACCCAATCTGACTTGGCATCGAGGTTGACTTTGAACTGTACCCCATCCTATGTCCAACCGCAGCTGCTTAATGACATTGCTGTCACCGTCATGGATGTTTGGGATGAAAGTGCTTTAAGCTCCAGAGTTCGAGATGATCTGTATAAGTCATACCCTCACGCAAAATTGGCGCATCTGAAAAGCGGCGGCAATTTCCCCTACTTGAGTAGGAGTGATGAAGTCAATTTGCATTTATTAGTATGTATAAAGTTTGGTATATAAAAATAACTTGTAGACTACTTTTGGTACATTTACATATTATCTTTAAATTTTAATGTAGACTTTAGATATTTAAATGTGACTTTTAAAAAAACGGTTTGGGCAGCCTTTTAATTTGCATAATATAATCTTAATCTACGGCATTTCTAGTTGAGAATACACACACCAGCAAAATGTATTAGATATTAAAACAAAATTTGGAGCATGTGACTTCTCAGCGCATAATAATTTTATTCTTATATCTAATAAGATGAAATGAGACTGGGAGTAGGTATTTGTATTTACTATTTATAAAATTAAATTATATTTACATTAAATTATAAGTGCATATGTCTTATCTATAAATATCATAACTTGTGACCATATTACTTTGTGTGTTATGTGGTCAGTTAAGTAGGCAAAGAGATTTCAGCGTTTATTATTTAAATGGTACACTTAGAATGAGTAATCAACTTTGTGTGTGTACTGTTATTGTATGTTAAGTATGATATAATTAAACCTCCACCTACTTTAGAATCATTCTGATAAGTTTTATGTTTATGCAGATTCATCTACGACAGTTCGATGGCACTGCGCAGTCTGCATCGTACCTGAGCCTACACAGGATGCCCTCGAACAATCAACCCGAAGAGGGCACGGTCAGCTACTTCAACCAACGAGAGAAATTTGTTAAAATTTCATAAAATTTTAGGTATTAATTTAATTAGCGTGTTTAATATTGTTTTACTAGTTTTAGTAGGCATAAAAACACAGCATGATAAAGACTACAAGATTCGTCATTGACCCTGAATAATAATTTAATGTCGCAATTCTACGAGTTCAGTCTTATGTGACTACATTGGGTACTGCATTTACAGTTTGAATTATATTCAAAGTAAGTAATTTGGTTTTGTTTATGGAGTTACATGTTTAATTAAAAATAAAATATAAGAGCTAATGTTATTAATATGGCTATGTATGTTTCTTTTTATTGTTGGTAACATTATTTATCATTTTATTTAGCTGCAAGTTAGAATAGACCTATGCTTTATAATCTTTACATTCCTCCCTAAGTTATGGTAAGTTTGTTATACTGTTATAAGTTTCTGATAAATAAATATTGTTTATTTTCTAGTCTGTTAAGGTTGTAGTTGTAAGAATTAAATAAATTTTGTATATTTTAGACCAGTTTTTTAATTCACTTGTTTTCCAATGTTAATGAAAGAACATTTTACTTCAACTAATGAGATTTTCCTGTACCTCTCTTCAGTCAACAACGAGAGAAAATAAATAACTTTATGGGATCACACTTTCATTTTTATAATTCTTTACATAAAATGCAATAAACTACACAACAAAATATTCAAAGATAGAATATTTAACGGAAGTTAACAATCGCTACGTATTCATTGATAATGTTATTATGTATCTTTTTCTTTTTTCTTTTTCTGTGCTTGTAAAGCCTTCTCTCTCTCCTCATCGTCCGAGAAGTACTCAGCTAAGCTGTCATCTTCTCTTGGAACGGGCGCGCCGGCCATTGTGGTTCCTCGCTCTGTTAACTGGTTGATTTTGACTAGAGGATCTTCATATGCTATCTCGGTTGATTCAGGTACACTTTGAGCAGCTTGAAGGTTGTGGGCTGTCACTGTTGAATATATTGACATAGCCTGGAAACAGAATAACAAAAATTATATTAGCTAAATCAAACAACATTCCTTGAATGACAACACGAAAATTACTTTAATGTAGTGCTGTGGTCCCGCGGTATCGTTTCCAGAGCTCCCAATGCAAAAAGTAGTACCTGCATACTGCATAAGACTACAGTTGAATAACACTACTATGGTACAAAACAAATTATTCGTGCGAGCGACCACATGATACAGTGACCTATTACCAAGTATCTACAGCCACGGTGGCCTTGAGGTTGAAGCCTGTCATCTGATGGGCCTAGGTTCAAAGGAGCCGCTCGACTGGGGACTGTACCTCAACCTTACAGAAGACCGCAGTGAAATAGCCAGTGCTCCACGAGGATACGCTGGGCTAGTAGTAATGCTACTAGCACAGGGACTCCTTCCTAATCAACAAAATGGTTGGAAACCTCTTTAGTAATATCCCTGGTATTGCTAGCGGCTACAGGCTACGGTGACTGCTTTCCATCAGGTGGGCTGTATGCTTGTGTGCCACCTTAGTGGTATAAAAAAAATTATCAGGTAGACCATGCACTTGTTTACCACCTGTATACTATAAAAATATTACCTGAGCAACTAAATTCGAAACATCTCCCGCATTCGCTGGCAAGATTAAAGTGTTATTGGTTCTTGCCAACTTGTTAAACGCCGACACGTACTGTTCAGCCAACGTCAATGAAGCAGCGTGTTTGCTATCCTGCAATTTTACAATATATTTTGTTATATACCACTAGACAAGATACTTTTAAAATCTGATAATATCACTTAATCAAAGGAAATCAAATATTTTTCAAAATAAGCGTTTGCGGCGAGTTTCAAGCAATGGTTAAGTGTTCAATGGCCTCGTAATTTATATTATTGTGGTCTGATACAGGCGGAAATTATCCTTGTAGAGAATTGTGTTGCCATAAACAAAAATGAAATTTCAAGCGTACTAGAATTGAATAATGCCAAGATACTGTAGGTTTAATAAAATAGTAATGTAACTTTATCCGCCAGCGCGCCAGCGATGAGCTTGAGACCACGAGCTCGGGCCTCGGCCACCGCGAGCATGGCCTGCGCTTCTCCTGACGCTTTGTTGATTTGCTCCTGCTTCTCAGCCTCTGAAACATTGAATAATAGAACACACATAATTATATAGAAATAACATATTAAAAAGCTCTAAATTAATGACACATTCAATATTGGCGATATTTTGGCTTCCACATTACAATTCCGTAATTGTAATGTGGAAGCCAAAATATCTTCTGTGCAAACTAGTTGTTAACTTATGTCAAGACACTACATTTGGGGAGGGTGTGAGTATTTTTATTTATAATCAGAGGTCCATGTCTGATAAATAAATAAAAGCATAGAGGAAAGGATAGAAATAATATGACGACCTTAAAATGGTGCGACTAAATAAACAATTCAGAAATTCTATATTGTTTCTCTAGTTAGTCACGTAATCTTTAAATGGTAATCTTGAGATACCTACCTGATCCTAAGATCCTTGCTTGCCTCTTGCCCTCAGCTACGTTGATGTCTGCTGCTCGCACGCCCTCGGATTCCAAAATGGCGGCACGTTTCCGTCGCTCAGCCTCCACTTGCATTTGCATTGCCTCATGGACGCGTGTCGGGAGTTTTATGTCACCTATAAGTATTTTTGAGCGTAACATGTACAAGTTTTACATACTACATGTCTATAAGCCTATTAGAATATGTTTTGACAACACCCAGTGGTGTAGTGGTTAGTGTGTCTGACTGCTACTCTTGGTGTGGTGGGTACGATTCCAGCGAGGGCATTTATGTGATGAAGATTTTGTGTTTATCTTGTGCGTGTTTTAACAATTTACAGAAGTATTATATTACTTTTGTGGTACCCATGGCCATATTGAAAGCTTTGCTTAGTTAAGGACCAGATATTGTGTGATAATATTCTAACATTATTATTATATGACATATCATATCAGCTTTATGCAAAGCATTTTTCCTGTATGATGTCATACCCATGTTTAAAAGCATCCATAATAATATAATACTTTCCTTCCTACTTCCTATGATACGACACATAAGACACATAATTTTAAAATTTTATGTTACTATCGACATTCCAGTAGTACAATCATTGTTCGTCCATATGTTTAACCTCACAGTAGATAATATATGACATATAAATTTAACTTTAAATCGAAATCAATAGGCATCTATCTTAATAACCCTATCATTCACTATAAAATTTATTTGGTATTCTGTATATTGTGGCTGATAGAATGACCACACCAAAAAGTAAAATTGACTTTGAACTTACGGATTTCATATCGAAGACAAGTAATGCCCCATGCTTCACTAGCTTTGTTGATAGCATGTACAATAGACACATTGAGGGATTCCCTCTCTCTAAACACTTTGTCCAGCGATATCTGACCAAGCTCTGAGCGCATAGTAGTTTGCGCAAGCTGAGTGATCGCAAACTCAGGGTCTTCTACTCCGTATGAAGCTAAAATAAGTTAAAAGCAACATTTTATTCATCATATTTGTATTTGTAAAGGTAAAGAGTACATGGAACTGGTGGGCATGTATGCAGTGATTGATGAATGAAAAAGAAGCAAAAGGGGTGTGCATGTCACAAGTGAAATGGCACTCTATACTCTCTGATTACCACAAAAAGGACTTGTATGGTATGTATATTTGTATAAGTTCATAATCAACAAATTTTGTAATCAGTTCAAATTGCTGGATATAAACATATTCATCTTCTCTAGTTAGAAGCAAATGGTCTAAGTTAGGCAGGTAGGTAAAACAGCTTCCTTACCCAAGTATGGATCAATAATTCTAAGGTACAACACTCCATCAATGCTCAATGTGACATTGTCAGATGTGATGGCACTCTGTTTCGGGACATCGATTGCTATTTCCTTCAAACTCTGGACATATCTGATCTGGTCCACAATTGGCCACAATAGGTTTAATCCAGGTTCCAGTATCCTGTGAAATTTACCCATTCGCTCCACAATCCATGCCTAGAACCAATCATATTTCAGATACGACATGCTTAAAAATAGTTAAGGGCAACTAAGACAGTTTCATAGGTATTGCACAAGATCAAATATACCTGCTCAAAGTAATTTAAGTTGCAACTAGACTTTGAGCTCATTATCTCATAAAGTTGTGATCCACATTTTAATTATTTTTTTCATCAATCTCATTAAATAGGTATTTACCTACTAGAGGCTGGGATGGTAAGATATACAAATTTACTAACCTCTTGTTGCGGAACAAACATTACAATTGTATTAAGTGGTGTAGTGGAGCGGTTTCTTGTCGCCGTTATACTGTACAGAAACCGATTATTGCTATTTTGAAAATCCGTAGTAAATACATTCTGAAATCACCCACAAAAAGTAAAGGTTAGAAGAACTCTTAATAAAATTGAGTATCTATCAATGATGAGATTACTAACTTTTAAAGGAACAGCTTTGGTAAAAAGCAACCTCGAACGAGTAAGCATTTTAAGGCTATCCAACAAAGCTCATGAAATAAGATAATTTCAATTTAATTCTTTCACCACAAATAATTATTTGTGTATTTCATGCCGAACGAAATCGTCCTTACGTACGGGTCCTTACAACACCATAGAGTACATAACCAATCACTACCTGTTCGACTAATCTGTCATTGCCAAAGTCAAAAAATTACGAATTACGACCACAGAATACCTATACTACTACCGACACTCCATGAGAATGTCTATACATATTTTCTTCTTCTTCCTTCTTCGTAGCTTTGGCAATCATTTCTGTTCAAGGACTTTTTTTGCCAGACATCATAATTACATGGAGACATTTGGCAGGAATCAGGCGAAGCGGTAAGGATATTTTCCAGTGTCTCGTAAATTGTGTTGTAGTATCTTTAATGTGTATTTTTGTGTAATGAGTCATTATGTGCAGCAAAGTATCATTTCATGACTGATTTATAGGAACATTGGAAATGCTATAATATGACTTTTGGGTTATGTGATTTATAATTTTGGTGAATAGGTTACCATTGACCAAAAGGCGTGTTACGAACTGCTACTGCCGTGATTGTCTCCAGGAACTCCAATAAGCATTAGAATGCATGACACTAGGCATGACATTTCAATGTAACAAATATGAAATTTTGAGAAACTAGGAAATTCTTTAACGCTACCTCAGAGTAGATAAATAATATACTACGTACAAACACGATTGCCATAGTTAGGAAAAAGAAGAAGAAGATAACATAGACTAAAGAAATGAACTCATAGACAAAAAATCAATAGTCGAAATAGGAGGCGGTCAATTTGAAGCAAATTGTGAAGGCGGACTTAGTTTGATCAATAAAATGTACCCATTGCATAAAATTTTCCTATTAAACAGTGAAACTGAAGTGTTAATTATTTCTCGAAATGAGTAGTCCATCCTGCTCTATAAACTCTTGTGGTAATTCATTAAATAATGTGCCACTACACTCTACATCTTCGGTAGGAGCAAAGTTGAGACGATTAAAAATCCAAGAAGATATTCTTTTCCAAGGCGTACGTAAATATCAAAAAGAATTAATCGAATCCGAGGAATATGGTTTTACAGACGTACATATTTTTGAATATCATAAGTTTATGAAAAACCTAAACAATAAGTACATTAAAATTAAACACTTATTTGAAGACGTTAAATTCGGTACACAGTCTAAGGATTCCTTGAAATCAGAAGGTGAGTAAAAAGGTACCGAGGCGAGGGCAATCGGAAAGAGTAAGCAAATATGACCAAATAAAAAATGAAAATGCATATTTTTTGTTTTGTGATGTTGATTATTAATACTAATATTACCTTTAATTTTAATTTTCACAAAATCGCAATATTATTATTGCAAAACTCAAAGCTACATGTTATTTCAGATATTGATGATATAAAAGACAATGTTATTGAATTGGAAAATAATATAAGATCTTGTAAGAAATATTTGCAAAAAGAATTGGGTATACTAAAAGCTGCTGAAATAGAATTGGATAAAGAGGTGACGAATGATACCATGCCATTATTATTATTAATTTATATTATTAGATGGCTAATGGCTTACATTTTACAGATGACTGAAAGCCCAAAGGAAATATCTAAGATCACGAAGCTTACAAAGATTCCCACGACGCCATACAATGAGATTGTCCCAAGCCCCGTTCGAATAATTATGAATTCTCCGTTTAAGTGCACTGTAAGAAAATTATGTAGAATTTAATATATAACAAATATCAAAATTTTCCAGGGATCGAACGTACGACTGTAGTGGAGAACGATATTATAGTAGAGTTAAGAGTTAAATGCTAATTCTATACAGAATTTTACTTTCAGGAAGTCCAAGACTTTCAAGATTTCATGAAGAACAGTCCAAATCGTTACGGTGGTTGGAATGAGTATAATCATAACATTTTCGTTAAATTTTGGCACAAATATTATACTGTCTTTGACTGTGAAAACCCTGATTTACGGACGGAATTTGCCCGCGACCCGAACAAACTGACACTACTCTGCCACGATCTATACCAAAATATACAAGGTGAATAATTGTAAATATTCGCAATATTTATATTATATTATTGTTAATTACGAAATTTAGTGCAATTGATATAAATTTAAATATTTTTTATGCAATAGGATTAACTAGAGAAGACATAATATCGCACTATAAATGGTATTCTCAATTCATATACTTGAAACATCGTCAGGACTTGGCTATAAATAAATGGAAATTGAACAAATTTAAGTTGAAAAAGACGCCATTAAAGGTTGGAAAATTATTAAGATAAATAAATTATCTTCTGTAAGTTGTAATATGATTTTAATATTTTTTATCTGGTTTGTTTAGGAGAGAGTATTAAGTACATCGACCGTAAGATCAAACGATTCCAATAGATCTCCGAATACACGTTTGAGAACTAAAAATATTACCAGCTTCAAAAATGTAGGTAGGTGAAAAAATTAACAGCTTCCTTAAATTTTTACTACGTAGGGCAACGGATTTTCAACACTAACTATTTTCGTTTAAGTTGCAGATGATTTGAACCATATAAACAGTTACATAAATAGGTACATATCTTATTTATATACATTTATTGCCATTTTCATTCGTTTAATAGTACCTTCACCTACAGTAAAAATCGTATTTTGTAGTGACCATCTGAATTATTTTGAGCAAGAACAAAATGGGAATGAGTATCCAAACTATCGCATCGACGATGAGACGCAACAAGAAACAAGATTAGAGTTGCAGTATTTAAAACCAACGAAACAATGGAACAATCGATGCAAAGGCGAAATAAACGACAAACGCGTTTACAAACTTGAAGATATAACAAAACGGTGGGGAATCAGTGTTCAATTCTCGCAACAGTAAATCTAGCTGTTTCATTCGTTCTTATTCCACACGTAATAAGTTTCCAATTTCTTAATGTATAATGGGAATGTATTTTCTTTCAGGCTTATTCCTAGCTGGAGACTTGGCTTATGAATGCAGAATTTTAATAAAGCGTAGTGTTACAAGTTGCACTCGTGCCGATCAGAGCTAGCGTAGCGGTTGTATTTCTCTTGGATCAGAACCGTCAGAGTTACAAACGCAAATTTCAAATCCTACGACATTGACTGTTATGAAAAAAAAATCTCTTAATTACATCTTTTCTTTACTTGCATGACACATTTACAAACTACGATTTTTGTTTTAAAAAAATTCAAAATAAAATGATTATACCTATACCTATATAATCCTTTGATTATAGACAAGTATATAATCAAAGGTTTTAATTTACTGACTAAAAAAGTTCTCTGCGAATGTAAGAAAATATCTTAAAAATATTTGCTGACACCCGCCCGGCACCCAGTTGTTGTATAATACCACAGAGCACATACCACTACGTTTTATATAATACCAAGTATTATCTTAGTGTATATAGACAGGAGTAATGGTGGCTCCTCAGACTGATACTTGGTCCTAGACTGGTCGCGTAGAAGAGGTATGGCATCGCGTAAAACGTAGTGGACAGTGGTTATGTTATATACTCTGTGGTATGGCATAAGGAGCATCATGGCGTTTTACAACGGCAATACAGGATACGAGTTGGTTTCACTCTGGGGCTGTGGTGGCCATAGTTGTTAGCGTACTCATTCGTGTAAAAACATGCTCCACAGTCCACACTCCACCACAGAATTCTAATTCTGTTGTAGACTACGGTCGTAGAGCATTCTACTCTGTGCTCTGTTTAATTCATGCTACAAATTTGTATTTCTTTAGTACGGAAAGTAGGTACGGAACAAGGGTTGTGATAATAAATCTGACGTGGTACGTTTTGTGTTTGACGCGTACGTTTGACGCTTTCTTGCCTTGAAGCAGTGTTGCCAATTTAGCTACTTTGTCGCCAGAAATGGCGACTTGTGATGAAAAGTTAGCAAATTTCGTAAATCGTATAGATTTCGTTCTTATGTTTGGATTGTTTGTTTTAGTCGTTCGTAGCTGGTTAACGTGTCGCTCATGCTACTTGCACTTTGTTAGTGACTTTCGTTCGATACCGAATCTGGGGACTACATTTTTTAAAGATGGCAATAGTGCCTTGATGTCATCAGCTACGTTTGCATTTGCAGTTCTGTTGGTTTGATGCTTTGCTAAATGCCTAAATCATTCATTTCAGTAGGTTAAGTAGGTAGGTAGTGGTACTCTGGTAAACGCCGTATGAAGGAACTTTAATTACTTTTTATTAATAATATTAAACCATTTTGAATAGACGTCTGCCTTACTACAACTGATTTAAAATAGGAAGAAAAAAGACAAAAGTTTTCATAGCCATGGGTGCTCTAGCGACGGCCCTCGGCCTTCTCCTTTTCTTCTCCGCCGCTCGAACTGATGACATCCCGAAAGGACCGAAAGTAACTCACAAGGTAAGTAAAATTTTAATTCAGTAGGTATTGATAAATTTGATTTAGAATACAAGACAGCCACGTTTTTGACCTCTTGCGGTCGGTGACCTATGACGACCGACGCTACAAAGAACGCTCACATTTTTGACACGTCCTTGCATTATCATTTGATCCTTCACTTGAAAACTTTATTACTAATAGTTTTATAGACCCAATAATTTGATTGCAAGCAAAGAATTTTTGTAGGTAGTGCTTTCAGTAAAGTTTAGGTATTTATTTTTCTTTTCTTTTGCCGTTATCTTTGATTTTGTCCATGTATTTATGATGCTAAAAGTCTGTTCAACTAACAAAATGCAGGTCCTGTTTACAAAATAGAAAAACCTTTTTGATATGTAGCGAGACTTAAAAACTGCAAGAATATTGAATATTAGATGACAGTTAAATATACTATTAAACTTTATTCAAAACAAATTAAACTATTTACAAAATAATAGCTTATGTGGAAGTTAGGGATACAAAACATTTTTATAAACCTTACAAAATTCTTATCATAAACTGCAGTAGACTAAGTTTTTGATAACTATAATGTGAGTTAAAGCAATATTTTTTTCTGAAATAATAGTCAGACACTTCAATTTAATTAATAGGTATGTCATTGATTATTGTTAAACTCATTCAAACTTCAACTCATTTATTGTAAATTGGTCCCTCAACCAAGATACCAACACATTATCTAATCAGCATAGTTGTCTGGTTCACTGTATAGTCATTTCAATTGCTATTGTGTGTCAATTTGTATTTTATGATTGACCTTTCAATAGCAGTTGGGTCTCTAGCAGGATAATAATATGTTTCTAATAATATAATCTTGCCACAAGACTTCATTTAGTAAAGGTCATCTTGTTTTTCAACTTGTTCTATGCATAATGGTACTTACTTATAAAGAATTGTATTTTGTTAAAAGAATATGGATGTTTATGCATATGAATTGCACATGCCAATCTTAAAATATTTATAGACAGAATCCAATTCATCATCAATAAAAAAAGTGGTAAATACCTACTAAAATGAAAACTTCTTTGATTTATGTAGGTTTTATTGATTTTTGAACCAGATCAATAATGTTGACCATTAAATTAATTCTCTACACTGTGTATAGCTGGTAATTAAATTTCACATTTTATAGTCCAACCAGCTGAGTAAATAAGTCCAAACATCTTGGTAAAAGCAATACATATATATAAGCAATGCAATATTTGTTTGTTGATCAGGTTACATTTCAAATTGCAATTGGGGATCAGGATGCTGGAACCGTTGTAATTGGTCTTTTCGGAAAAACTGTGCCCAAAACTGTAGAGAACTTCTACCAGCTGGCACAAAAACCCACCGGTGAAGGTTACAAGGGCAGCAAATTCCATAGAGTAATAAGCAACTTCATGATCCAAGGTGGTGACTTCACTAAGGGTGATGGAACTGGGGGTAAGTAAACCTGGACCTGTTTTAGGATCCTTTTTGAATGTCATTGTCAAAAAAGAAAAATAATTAATAACCATCTCCCAATGCCATGCGCAGGCATATTAGACCTGTGTGTGTGTGTTTGCAGCATGAAAGCTTGCTAAGTGTTTGAATGAAGTTTATGAATGAAGATTATATAATAATTAAGTATATTTAGCACAAAATTTAGAAGGCAATTATCTTAACAAAAAATTATACTTACAGGCCGCAGTATTTATGGTGATCGTTTTGAGGATGAAAACTTCAAACTCCACCACTATGGTGCTGGGTGGTTGTCCATGGCTAATGCAGGAAAAGACACCAATGGCTCCCAGTTCTTCATCACCACTACCAAGACTTCCTGGCTTGATGGCAGACATGTAGTGTTTGGAAAAGTTTTGGAAGGAATGGTGAGAAGACTTAAAATTAATTAATCCAAGATAGTCTACATTACAAATCATTAATATAAGAACAACTTAAATTATTATTAATCCTGTGACCCACTTGACAGAAAATCATATTTATAGAATGAAATAATTATTACCTATTTAATTTTGCTTACTACTACCTTAAATTGTTTATTTAAAGTGACATAGTTTCCTGAATATATTATCCACACATATTTTCATGTGATTAAAGTTTATATTTTTGTGTTTCCTAATGCAAGATTTCATTAATTTCCAGGATGTTATTCGTAAGATTGAATCGACTACAACTGGTAGCAATGATCGCCCAGTTAAAGATGTAGTAATTATAGACTCTCATGCAGAGGTTGTTGCAGAACCCTTCAGCGTCACCAAGGACAATGCTATATAACATTTTTTATTAGAGCATTATTTAAAAAATGCATTTTGTAATATTAAGTTTTACAAATATTTTCAGAAATGATTATTTTCTTCTGGTTAAATTAGTATCCTTAAATGGTTTTCAACTACAGGGTTACCATGAAGACATTGTATAATAATAAAATGACTACTAAATAAAATAACATTTTAACTAACTTATACTGTTTATTTCCTTTATACACAATTCAGCTTCATTTTTTACATCATTATTTTTGGAAGTTACAGCTAGTCTCCATGCATATCCACAGCTTTTCCTAGCTTCCTCAATTAGACTTTTCTTAATGTATGCTCTTCCCAAGTTCACATACATTGCACCTAAGTCCATATTCAGTGGTTTGCCTAGCTCAATGGCTTCTTTGAAATACTGTAAACTTTCATCAGTTTTGCCTAGCTGGTCACAAACGGTACCAATATCATTTAATTGTATGACTATGTGTTCACTCTCAACATCTGACACTTGCCTCATTTGGTGTAAGGAGTCCAGCAAATATTTAAGACCTTGTTCATGGTTATTACAATCAAGAAATAAGCGCCCATACCAATCTTCTGTCATAGCTAATAGTTTAAGGTTTTCCTGAGATGGGTTATTGGCCACTTCTTTTCTTAGTTTCTCAAGGCACCAGTCATAGCCTAATTGGGCTGTTGAATACTCTTTTTTTAAATGGCTAATTCTGGCCAATTTTGCACTGATGTGTACTACTCGTATATCATCTTCTGTTGCTCCATCAGCCATAATTCTTTGTGAGACAGCAATAAAAAGCTTTTTGGCTTTGTCTAGTTGGGCACGTTCAAGAGCCAGATTGGCCATCACATCATATATATAAGTCATGCCCAAATGGTGATGTATTTGTTGTGCTTGCCTTAATGCCACATGGAGTAGTTGTTCTGCCTTTTCATAATCCATATTTTGAATAAATAAAACACTATGCTTTATTGTTAGAATGAGGTCATCCTCTGCACTGAGTTTATTTTGGAATCCGAGCCAAGTAAACAGGGAAAATCCTAAGATACAAGGAACAGTTGCACGCTTCTGAGGTGCCGTTGGTACTTTATTAGTACAAAAGTGTCTTAAATTCACTGATATTCGTGGTAATCTCAACAAGAATCTGAATCTGGCTGACATTTTAGTAAATGCTGGTACAATTCAATAAAACTATGCTATCGGCAATTTCAAAATTATGTAAGACTGAGGAAGGACTGAGGGTTGTATCACTTGTATCTGTTAATGGTCTTAAAGCTGTCACCTATCTAGTGACAAAATTTTTATCATTTAAATGTAAATAAAAAACCACTAATTAAATTATTTCTGCTACGAACGATCAATAATCCAAGAGCACAGAGTACATAACCACTATGTTTTATATGTTCAAGAGAATACAACCGCTACGCTAGGTCAATTAAGATATTGATGATTGATGATCCCAAAGTTTCAAGTTCAAGTGTGGTGAGGATCACATATTACTGAATAGTAGCAAGCTAGTGGGGATGTGAGTGAGGGATGTACTTCACTACTCCCGTAGTTAGGCTTGCCAGTCGATAGTAGCCTATCGCTAAACTATCGATAGATGACTTCATATTAATAGTATCGATAGTATTTACTCCGATAGTATCGATACTATTAATTATCATGAAATAGTATCGATACTATTGCTTCCAACCAATAGTATTAGCTAGTTTGTGATATCGATAGCACTATCGATATCACAAACTGTGTGTTACTATTTTTCAAGGTCTACTATCGATAGCGAAACTATCGATAGTTGGGCAACCCTATCCATAGTATTGCTTTACTCTTTGATGTACCCTGTCTATCTAGACTGTCTGTGCCAGGGAAAGCAAGGGAGATTATTCGACAATTAGACTTGATTGACAGAACAGAAAGTAGGTACCTACAGAATGGAATTCTTCTTCTTCGTTCTAACTATGGCAATCATTTCTCTTCAAAAACATTTTTTGCCAGTTTCGAGTGCAAACAGCTATCGAGTTTCTCTATACTATAGAAATGTATATTCTATAGAGTCTATAGTATATAACCGGGTGCGCCGCGACCTCGGCCTGTTGCCACGCCACAGACGCACTAATGTCAGTTGGTCAACAAACATGTTGTGTTTTTTTAAGATTTATTATCTATTATACTTTATAAAAGATACATTATTTGACTGTATACAGATAAAAAATACTTATGCACACGGAGAAAATAAAAGTCTATAGATACCTACTATATTAATTCTGATGTATCGAAACTAGTTCTTTGCGCTGCCATGTTAGCGTTGGTAGATAAAATTTGAAATGACGTTTTCGAACGAGGTAGTGAGTGTTATTAGTGGATAAAATTATCTCTTCGCATATACATGTTAGCCACACTAAGCGTAGAGGCCCTGAGTGGTAGTCTTTCTTTTGACAGTTGACATTACCTAGTGTATTCAGTCATTTCGCTGTCACTCGCTATACTTGGTATACTCTTCAATCAATTCTATTTGCAATGCTAGCTGGCTATTTAATGTAATTGTGGAATTAGTAAATTGCAGTGTAAATTGTTTTGTATAATTTACGCGTTTTATTTTTCTTAAAGGGTCATCAGAATACTAAAAATCGTGTATAATGATAGGATTAAGTTGACACAAAATAGGCTTGAATCAAATATTGGATCAGTGCTTTGGAGTTATGCTCCTCTGTCACGGTACTGAGCAAGGCTTTCGTAACATAACATAAATGGCTATGCAGTAAGCAAATAACTAAAGTAAAAATGATCGGAATCAACGGCTCAGATTTGCCTCCTGTCAAAGAGGACACGTTTTGTAAATATGTTTTATATTACGAGATAAATAACTCGAGGTAAGTTTTGGTGTCCTTGTGTTTTTTGTGTCTATGTTTACAAGATTGTTTATTGAAGATTGACAATAAATGTGTTTATTTCAGGGTCCGTCTTTGGGATTTGATAATACTGATACCGAATGCGTTGTTTGTGCTGTTCTTAGTAGTAAGGTTCAACAAGGCTCAACTGAAGTTGCGTGCTACTAGTAGTCCTATATTCCTGACGTTCTACACACTGGTGTGGGGGAACGTGATTATAAGTCTGGTGCGGTGTGCGGTGTCCATGACCCCAATACCTTTAGGGGGTCTGGTTGATAAAGTACTGTGGGTCATGGTTAGATTTTTTCTCCTTGCTACAGAATTGAGTGTCCTCATATTTGGATTGGCTTTTGGTGAGTTCTTATATCAGATTTATGATGTGCCTATATTGATGCTAATTTCGCTTGTTCATCTGATTAGACTTCATCTTAACTAAAATATTTACCCTATTCTGTTGTTCTCTGAAACTAAATATAATTATTGTTTCGATAGTACTTCATTTGATTTGAGAGAATGAAGCTAAAATTTCATGTAATTTTGGTTAGTATGTCAATATAATTGGCACCTGTATAGTATTTATTTTAATTATATTTAATTGTGTTAGTTTAATGACTACACATATATTTGACACAACAAATAGGCAAAACCATCCTAATATAAAATGACATACTGTATGCTCTAATTGGAATAGATGATTATTTAGAAATCCATATTATATATAATTGCTATATATTTGCTAACTTTGCTAAATAGTGGAATAGCAGAATATGTTGTTAAGCTGTTGCCACTAGCACTGGCAATTTATAATAATGTTTGGGCATATACATGCTTGAAACCATTCTAGTTATTAAAAAAATATTATATGTGTGTAGATAGTAAATAAATAGTTAATTTTTCTTTATAGGTCATCTTGACAGTCGAAGTAGCATAAGGTATGTGTTGCTGGCCACATCATTTATATCACTAGCGTTTACCGCTACACAAGGGACTCTAGAGATAATGATGCCAGATGACATGTTCCATATTGACTCCCGCAATTATGATCTATTTGGACACGGAGGCATGTTGTTTTGGTTCACATCATCACTGGTCTTTGCACTTATATACTTCATGATACTACTGCTGCCCTGGATACCACTGAGGGAATATCTTGCTCTACCAAGTAAGTTTAACCTTATTTTTTATTGTTTGCCTAGCTTGTTTGTTTGTCTAAAGTTTAGACTCTAAACCAAACTTACAACTATTAGGTATTAAGTTTCCAAATAAAAAAAAATGTGTGTGGTACCCTTTGTAGGCCTAATGCATGTAATTGCATCGCCTATCCTCTCTGGCTGGGTATATATAACATAGTTTTTGTTGTGCAAAAGAAGTTCTTATAGTTGGTTTCTCATAGTAGTCATATACTTGGTTTGTCATAATTGCCTACCTATCTTATTTTTTTTTTTTAAATCCATCAAGTAATGTTAACATAGACTTATATTTAACTGAGCTATGAATCATCATTAAAAAGCAAAAAAATTAATAAAAGAATGTAAATTTGCAGCTGTCAGACTTTTGAATGAAATCACTGAACCAACAATATCATAGCAAAATCAATTAAATAAACAATTTGATATACAGTAAATCTAGGTTCATTAGAACAAGTGTGTTGTATGATCAAATGATGTGGAAAGTCTTTTAATAATAATAAAATCGTAATTAAACACATTGCCATTAAAATTATGTTTAACAGAATACATTCTAGTTAACAAACTTGTTCATATAACGGAATAAAAGTCATCATACCTACTGTAAGTAATAATCTACATTTATAGTAACATAATTTGTAAACAAACTCATAATTCTTGATAAGTCACAGCACAGTTATATTAACTTGTGCTTCCTCTTGTCTCGTGTACTCAATACATTTTAAGACTATCTATCAGAATGGTAAATTAATTTATTGATTTTAGGGCACATACCTAACATGTGTGCTTACAAATGGCTTTCCCATTTTTTTCTGAAGATATTTTATGTGTCAATAATGGTTATTTTATTTTTGTAAAAAAACGATTCCTAAATTTTTTTGCATTACCTAATTGAAACAGCCAAATACAAAAATGGTTAATTAGGTACCATTTTCTCTACTGTTTGGGAAGTTTTTATTTTTGTTTTGTGGCTATAGACAAACTTTTGAATTATTTAAAAAAAAAAATTCTTTGCCACAACCAAGCATATAGGCCGTATAAGGTATAGGTCGCGTATAGCTTAGATTAGTTATCAATCATTATTGTATGGGTCAAACACTGACCTAATAACGCCACACAAAGTGGGAATTATATTTGTTCCAGCTTAGGTGTGTTGGTTGGAAAATTATGTGTGTGCACATGTGCGGCGGAAACGTTACTTCCTGATGTGTGTCTGAGTGATAAGCGTTTATTGTGCCTAATCATGATTTCATATCACCGATCGCCTATTGGATACTGTTGCATCTTTTTCACGTAGTAACGCATTTAAATGTACAATATCATGAGCAATTTTTTGTCTCATTAAAAGTAATTACGCCAAGGCACTACATAATTGGGCATGTAAATAAGAATTCACTTATTCAGTGTCTCTACACTTTTCTTATTTACCGTTTGGAAAGTCTACAGTATTGTACGCTCTAATTCTATGTGACGGCTTCTTTTCCGCTTCTGTCCCTGTAGGTTGAAGGTGTCCCGTTATTTGTAACATTACATGTATGTATGTATGTATTTAGGTAGGTACCAGTCTGCTCTCCGAATGACCAAGTATGGTACTTTAAGAATCCCATCGTCGCCTAAGGCGCCATCCAGCCCCATACCGAAAAAAAGACTCGACTACTCGACAGAAGATTTTAGTTACAATTACATGCCCGTCCGTTCTCTTCTAGGTAGCCAATCTTGTACTTACTACATACATATATTCACTCATGTCCCTAGTGTAAGTAGTAACTTACACTTAGGACTTCTTAAGATATCATACTTTTAATCTACATAGGACCCAAGTGCTACAACGGGATCTTCCCGTTCAATATCGCGGTCAGCGGGGTTGTCCAATTTAGTTAGTTCCCTCATTTGCTCTGTGGTACACTACACTACACAGCATAGTTTAAATACACTGTAGTCTAATAATACTGCCTAGATGACCTGAATCGATCTAGTATTACCTCCAGATAAAGGAACTCTTCAGCGGCCTACAGCACACTCGTATTATTGTGGACGCATTTTATTGTGATAGTAGGTGTTAAGTTTTGCCTTAACAGGGTCCTGACTTGCAGGACTTCTCAATGGTTAGGTTTTTTTTTTACTATTGCTCAAGACGTTATCTTAAGCAAGTATATTTTCATGTTAAATACTTTTTACTATTAACGTCTTGAGCAAGTATTTCATGTTAAATACCGGTTTTGTTTTGTTTTCAGCAAAATTGTCGTTCTACTTGTACGTGTTGTTGCTGGCGTTGTTGGACATGACGCAAGCGGTGGGCGCGGGCGTGCTCGTCTGGGGCAACCTCCAATCCGGCCTCTGCGTGGTCGATGTCACCTCGTGGCTCTACTTCTCGCTTTACACGCCTCTCGTCTACCACACGTTTCTCAGCGAATTCTTCAGGTGACTATTGCTATTGTTGTTCACATAAACACGTCTCTATGTTTAGTTTTCATTATTATAGATAGATACTATGAGTACAAAAGATGACGGCTGATAGAGAGGAATGAAAGAAATATAATAATTTTACGTCGGCCCCAAGTCACATGAGATAAGGGTAAAATGTTGATAGTCAGTTACTTCAACTAAACTGGGTTAATGCATTCAAAATATTGTATAATTTGTATAGAAGTTATGATTTGTGTTTTCAAGTGAATTTTGAGATTAAAACAAGTAAAACAACATATTAAAAAAATGATAAGGTATTATTATCCTGCCGTTATGAGAAATCATTACAGTATTGAGGAAACTACAATTTAATTTATAACATGAACAATTGAACAACGCCATCAAAATCCATTGCACGCCTTTTAGTACAACGAGTTGTCAAAGATGCTAATGTACGTAACCGTAATTTACGGTACGGTATTCGGTAATTCTTCATTGCACAACTTGATGATCACAGACTGGCCTAATGATGTGCCAACCGTCTACTGCCATTCATTTTGTTATATAAAGAACCTAACTATTTACACATACTTTTAAAGTAGTTTTTCTTATTATAGCTTTGTGTAGATATGGTCCTTCAAGGTCTTATTTAGAAGGTCTACCGCAAAGTCAGATATTCTGCTGCGGAGTAAAACAATGTGCATTTTTTTTATTGCTTGCGAATTAACTGGATATGGGTGAGGGGTATAGACGCTTGAAGGATTTTTATTTAGCTAAGTATAATATAGTAACTAGTTACATTACATAAGGTGTCTGCAAGAGATCGCCTAATGGAATAGACGATTTTTGTTTTGGTTCTCGTGATGACTAAGTTACTGCTACTTACGCACTGGACTTTTTTTTTGTGACACTACTGCGACCGTTGTGGGAAATAGCACATGACGCATGAGCGTGACTTACAATCAGATCACGTGAGTTCTTTGAGCCCTCTTTCTATCAGAGGGTGAGGGGGATGACTGCTCTGGAATAATGTTCATAGAATATTAAGACTATTCTCAAAATAGTCCCTTGAAATTCTACGAATCCATTTTAGTTTTTCAAGACTATTATTTTCCATTCCAGAATCGTTTCATAATACCTGTCAATTCAAAAAATTTGGAAAACTATATTTTCACGTAAATATGTCCACAATTCTTTAAATTTAGCATTTAGTTTTTTATCATACGTATTATCAGTTTTACTTTTGTATTGAAGCCGAATTCTTATACCTACTTTGTAATAATTTTGTGACATAGTAACAAGGACAAGGCACTTGCCGATATAATTATGTCGATATCAAAAGTTTTACTAAAGACGTATAGGTACTAAGTTAGTATCAACGGCGAAGTTGTGAGTTTGAGTCATTGAACTAAATGCGTAATAGACTTAAACCTTGGCGAAGTGGAAGGTTGTAGGAATGGAAGACTTACTAATGTTAAGGCGAAGACTATAATAGTCTGTAACCATTCAGACTTAGGAATATGTCATGCGGCTCATGCGTAAGTACTATACAGTACAAGTACCTATGGTGAATCTCAAATAAGGATTTTGTGTAAAAGAAATACATGACAGAATGCATGTTTGTTAGTATTTGAATGTTTATTAATTGATATATTTTGTCAATACATGGCACCGAAATGTAGTAAGTGATACGTGTAGTACCTACATAGTTTAGAACATGATTCTGAAATTAAAATGGATAGTATCGCCTTCTAATATACAATGGTGTCAGGCGTAACTTTGCAGAAATACTTACTTGTAGATGACAATCAGTTATTGAATTTGCTTAATTCCCACTTGCAAAAATACACTAAGGATTTGGTTAAATATACTTTACTTATTAAAGTACCTATATTCTCCCGACAGTGTTTCTCAGCCGAGCATCATGTTCTCGTACAAGGCCCAGATGGACGAGCCCATGGACGAAGATCAAGTCTCGCTGCCGCACCAGCAGAGCTTCAGCTCGCTCAAAACCGACTCCGACTATATTTATCAGGTAATTTTAAAAATAAAATTATTGTTTTCACTAGTTTTTTGTATTTTTAGGACCAATTTTGGCCGTCGTGTTCAATAACCACTTTCATCGTAAGAAAGAAAGAGTGCAAGGATGGCGAAGAAAAAAGCGAAGGAGCGAGCAAACATATATTATTTTTTAGTTCGTTTTGTGTCCGGTCATCTTCCGGCATTATCAAGAATCACGATATTCATACTTAAATTAGAATAGAAAACATGGCGATTCGTCACGTTTTCACCTTTCGCATTCCTGTACTTTTATGAAATCAATCGATAAGATCGATCGGTACAGTTAGCGATCGATCTCTTTAAAAAATTCCAATGACTTTATATTTAAGGATCATGAAATCTGTCGAGGTTTTACTTGTTTCACGACAGGGTACATTCGATTAGCTTCAGTAATAGTAGTAAGAATTAAAGGCGGATCCAGCTTTCAAGTCAGGGGGGTCATATAGTTGAGGTCTAGTCAGCTCCAATTTCGATCCATAAAATAAAATAAATCGAATGAAAAAAAAACACGTCTAAATAATTTAAATGAAATACAATTTTTATTTTGTCCGCTATCGAAACGAGTTATTACTTCCTCCACTTGAATGGACATACCCAGCCCAGAGGGTGGTCATGACCCCTGCTGGATCCGCCCTTGGTAAGCATGTGGTGCTTCCAGCAGAGCAACAGCGTGTATGACAGCACGGTGTTCGAGGCGGGCGGCGCCACGCCGCTGCAGCCGGCCTACAGCGCCTCGCTTCAGAGCCCGGACTCGATCGCCTCCGCACACTCCGACACACCACACAACATGCACACAACATAACAACACACACATACACATCGTGGCGGATTTACTATTTTACCAATTATAACGAAACGTCATTCAAAGTTTGAAGGCCCACGTAAATGATTGAAGCGTCGTCAAAATACAATTTCGAATTTAAAATCGGAGGCCATTCAAAATTAACGAGGCATCAGATTAAGTATTCGATCTATAGGCTGTTAGATTGTACGTCCTTGACTCTACATTTTTGTCAGTTTCAGGATTATTTACAATTCAACAATTTGCTTGAAGTTGAAAATAGTTTTTCGCTATATAAGAGATAATCATGTACTGTGTGGAGAAAAAAAACGGTCCCCAAATATGTTGCCCTACACTCAGCGTGCTAGTAAAGCCGCCACAGAACACACACACACACACATTACTTTGTTTATTTACACACATCCAAAGAACCACATTACTTGTTAGGATCGCGTTTAAATAGAGATATGTTAGTATCTTAGAGTTAATCCGTAATTGTTAATCCCTATAAGAATCTCGATTATTTTGTAAGATGAATTCTTTTTGTATTTACTATAACTGTATTGTTTTATTACCATTTAATTTGTGATAGCTGGAACCAGTGATCAAATCGAATACTAGACTGCGATCCACGCGTACCCGTTCTGCTTAGCTATAGCCTTGTGTAAAGGATCCATCCATTGACGTTCTTAGATTGTATATTTAAGCTAGGATGGCTACTTATAAAACAAATGTAGATATTTAAATGTCGCTGTGACAGTGAATTGTCTTGTGATTTTTAGTTTGTAAAGACTTATAGGTATTTAAAACTCTTTCTCCTCTGCAAGATTGAAAACACTTGTAATGTTATTATAATAATGTTCTTATTTACATAGATAGAAGATAGAGATACATAAAATCTGTAGCACTTACACCATTCTGGTTTGAAGTAAAGTGAAGCTAATGGAGCCAATTCTGTTGTTCAAAAGTACTAAATTTAACTAATTTGACAGATCTAAAAATATTGCCATCCCTATTTAACCCCGCACATGAGAAAGGGATAGCAAGACTTTTAGACCTGTCAAATTAGTTAAGTTTAGTAATTTTGAACAACAGAATCGACACCATTGTGTGTATAAATTAAGCTAACACTGTAATGACTTTTGCTTTGATAGAGTGCTATGGATTGTATTCATTTTAGTATAGCTGGCTGACCAATCAAGGGTCAAGATTTATTTACTATATTTTTCTTTTGTCGTTTTTGTCAAGTCAAGGTACAATCATCAACACAATACGGAACAATTTTGATTAGTTCAGTGAGGATGAATAACCAAAGAGAATATGAAGTCGTATAAAGTTTTGCTACCTCAACGAATTTAAATTAAATACATATCTCAAAATGCAATGCAAGCAATAGTTTTGCCATACCATTTTGAATAATAATTTAAGATAAAAAGGTAATACCATTTGGGCAGCGAAAGTATCTTATCTTTATCGACATGGTTTATAGGAAATGTAATTGGTATTGTATAACATCGAACAAACGTTTTGTTTAATTTGGCCTTTTGACCTAATATCTACAAGTAGAAATGTTCCATAGATGGGACGAAACGTATTATCCGAGGTTATATTGACAAGTATAATTATATCCTTACTAGGGCAGCGGTACTAATTTTTTTTTCATAGGGGCCACAAACACTTGCGAATTTTTAGGTCGGGTAGGTCGCAGGTTGCAAAAAGTTATAGTAAAATAATTATACATAACGTTTATTTTTAATTTACAGTATTTACTCTATATGTATTGTATTACGTGTAAGATACAGTTACGGGCTAATGTATTTTTTTAAAATCAGATTGCCCAGTGAAAAGAAATTCACAGCTATAATTCTGAACTGTAAAATGATGTTTCGTTTTATAAAAGAAGCAAAGTTAAGTCCATGTGACCGTACCTTTAATGTTGAGAATGTTTGTTTCCGTACATAGTGTGTTCTACATGCTCTTTTGTTGTAAGTACTTTTGATAAGATTGAACTATTATTATATACTTTCTCATATTTTATTGACACCTAATTGGTTTGTTTAAATGTTTTACTGTGATTTAAATTAACTATGTTGTTATTATTTCTTTACTGTACGTATGCTGAATATCTTCCTAAAAGATTCGTCGATTAAATTCTTGAGATGTAAATGTTTAGGGAATATCGACCTTTACATCTTACTATTCGATAGTAGTGTAATAGCGTATTTGAATGAATTTAGATGTGCTAATTTGGGCGGAATTATATGGCTATGCTAAAGATAACAAGAAAAAATTGAGAGCTAATATATATTTTAGAATAATTTGATTTGTTTAATAAGCCAGGCTTATTGCAGCTAGTCTGAAATATTGCGTCATGTGTAAAGGATTTTTTGTATTTCCGTTATTACGTGGTCATGTCAATTCTATTCTGCGGATTTGCTACCAGTGGCAGTTGTCAATTTTCCTTTATAGTTGTGATGTGATAGTCAGTTTGAAAAGTAAGTGATATTTTGGTTGGTGGTGTATATTTTTGTTGTTTTCGTCTCGTGGAATATTAATAAAGTACTACTTTTATTGAAATATTGTTTTATTTACTAATTTAGGAAACTTATTAAATTGCTTTAAGTAAAGTTGTACGGTTGTTTTTATTTCTGTAGTTCTTCTCGTATGAATGAATGTTTTAAGCAATCAGCGACGGATAGCCGTTGGTTTGCGTCCAACATAATCATTTTGTCAAGAAGATCTTTGAGCTGTGCCATTTTTTTCTCTTCACTTGGTGTCATGGACCTGGACGATTTTCTTAAATCTGTATACAAGTCTCTGACAATAGTAATGTTTGATATTTCCACAACCTTTTCTCGGCCAGTAAAGTCGTCTTTTTTATGGAGCAAGAAATTGTTATTGTAATTAAAATGTTGGTCTTTAAATTTTCCTCTTCTGAGCAGCCTGCTAGGTATTTTTCCTTTCATATCCATGAAGCATTTAAGCATCTTATTATTAGAACTACCAGTAAAGAGAATTTTACCCGTTGCCATTTCAAATATAGTACATGCTACCGACCATATGTCGACGCCATACCTGTATGGTATGCCCAATATAATTTCCGGGGCTCTATAAAACCTGGACACCAAATAAGGAGTAGGTTCATTATCATCTACTTTTGCTGCTGAACCAAAATCACACAATTTCAAAACATTCTTCTTTTCGTTCACCAATATGTTGTCTGGTTTTATGTCTGCATGGATAATTCCAATCTTTTTTAATAGCCTTAATGCTAAAAGGAGTTGTCTGCTATAACTTACTAAGGCTTTCATGTTTATACCATGATGTTTCCCATACTTCTTTATTACACACCTCAAATCCATATGTAGTGATTCTAAAACTATGCAGAGGTGTCCTTTATGTATAAATTGTGTTAGAAATTTTACACAGTGGTACTTGTTTTCAGGATCGGCATTGATTAATTCTTTTAGATATGCAATTTCTTTAAGCCCAGTTTTAAACATCAATTCATTATTTCTAACAATTTTAATGGCTACTGGATTTCCATCAATATTGTCTTGAGCACGAACTACATTTGAGAACACTCCTTGACCTAATATACTTTTGATTGTGTACCTATTATTGTTTAAAACATCTCCATCTCTGATATTATAATAACCATCTGCATCATCCCAGTTATCAGTCAAAGTCATGTTATTATCATTGTCATTCTTGGAGTTATCGTTTGGTGCATTGCTGGATACAAAGTCATCTTTTTCTGAAAACATGTCATTTCCGTCGCTCGTATCTGATTTCATGTTATTAACAATCACTCGTTTTGTTTCCTTTTTGTGAAGAGATTTAGTTTTGATATTATCAGTTTGTAATTTATTATTGTCATTGCATTTTTCTTGTGATGAGTCAAAATTGTCTAAGAATTTTTTTCTTTGTTTTCTTCTCTGTTCTATAATGGTTTCTTCATCCTCTGACTCCATATGTAAATCATCTAAATTATGTTCAGGAGATGCTTCTTTGATGGAATTAGTCAAATATTTTTTTTTATTGTCATGTGATCTTTTAGGAACTTGTGCACTGTCATTTGAATACCTTTGCTTAGGAAACTCTGTACTAGTTCTATGTCTGCTTTTCATATCACCTCCAGAGTGCTTTATTTTCTTTAATTCGTCCTTGAGGGATTCCCTTTGTTTCATTAGATCTTCTATTGAATTGCTATTTGTAGGAAGTGGGGGTGTTCTAGATTCAATTGTATAGTGCTTGGAATCTCCAGGTTTTCTTCGTCTCCTGGATCTTGAAGTTTCCTCCTGCCTGTAACTTCTATATGATTTTGATTTAGACTGTTTTTCATAGTGTTCTGACATTTTGATCAATTAATTATAGACATTTGATAGTTTTCTTGCTCCCACTGACTTTTTTGATACCTACTGGTATATTCTGTAAAGATACAAAAAAAACAAAATGAGTCAAGTATTTTGAATATACACGAAAATCTAAAGCCAAGTTCAATTCAAACAAATCTTTATATTTTTCCATTTACTTGTATTCTTTGAAGCATTAGCTTACAGTCACTTTCATGAATGTTGTCACAGTGGGCATCAAATAAAAGGTAAGTGAGACAACTATCATAAATTTGACATATATATATGTGGTACAAAGTTATGGTACAAGTGTATCTTTGATTACATTTCCACCCTGTGCTCAAACATCTGCTCTTGTTCCAACATTACTCAGTTATGAACACTTTTCATGTTGTCACAGGAATGACCTCTGGTTCTAAAAAAAATATGCCTTGTCCACTCATTGTGCCCAGTCATTAATTGGTCATTTCACAGTACCATCCATGGTTTCGTGAAGTTCTGAAAACTGATTCCAAAGCATTATTGGCTAGAAAAAATACACAATGTATTAGAATGTTATAAAATTAAAATATCCATTACTATTTTGATAATAAAAACTGTTTCATTACTCATCCGACAACCAAGATGTCATGTTTAGTTTTGTTTGGTAATTAATGTTTCCATAAATTTAAGACCTTTTCTTTCAGTACATTACTTTATGAATACGAAAATTTGCTTCTACCATGACTCCATCCACCATGATTTGTTGACCAAGTTGGTTGTTATTTTATTTTATTTTATTCCGAGAGCATTACACCTACATTACAGAGTTTAAGAGATTTGTATCTGCTAACACCATAACCTCCAATGGAGAGTTAATTTAAAACATAAATTAAGTTAGGATGTGTAAATAATATAGTAGTTATGTATATATGAAGCCATAGTGGCCCTGTAGTTGAAGCAACGGCCTGTCATCTGATGGGCCCAGGTACAAATCCTGGTCTGTACCAATGAGTTTGTCTAAGCTTAAGTACAGTGATTAATCACACCATGAGCTAAAAAGAGAGGTAGGATGAATTGGGATCACCCATGGGTTTTCCCATTAATATTGGAGCCGCCAGACTGGGGTCTATACCTCCACCTTACAGAAGACTGCAGTAAAATAACACTACTTTGATGTTGTGTTTCTGCAGTGAGTAAGGTTGCCAGGGTTCCATGAGGATACACTGCTCTAGTAGTAATGCTGCTAGCACAGTGAGTCCTCATCAACAGAAAGGGTTGGCAACACATGAGTGATATCCCTGGTATTGCTAGCATCCAAAGGCTATAGTGATTGCTTACCATCAGGCCATATGCTTGTGTGGCACCTTAGTGGTATAAAAAATATGTTCATTATTATAGACATTACTCTTTACACATAATTTTGAGATCTTCAAACTGTCTATCTTGGAATCGGATCATGAGGAAAAGTATTATAGACACAAAATTTGTGATAACTTGCATTGATAATAATGAATGTCTAATGAAATTTATACATAAGCAGAAGGCATTACTTAGTATAAATTTGATATAATAAGATTAATTAGGTACACCATGGATAACCATGGTGTACTTTTAAAATTTTGGACCATTAGGTCCAGATATGAAAATACTACTCAGCCAATCAATATGAAGATATGGATTATGATAAGTATGTTAAAGGCCCTATATTATAGGGCCTCTTTACAAACACCGTTTGCAGGAGTTTTAAAGATACCCTAATAATAATAATAGGGGCTTGTAGCATACCAAGAATGTACCATACTTAATGCACTTATTTGTTATCATATCCGTCATCAAGAATATGGCTGAATAGTATTTTCCAATTACACTCACTTTTATATTGGATTAAAACTTGTTGAATTTTTTCTCACGTCATGACATAATTCCCCAACATAAAAAAGCGGGAATAGTTTTGTCGAAAATTCTAAGATAACGTTTTTAAATTTTCATGCACGTGTTTATAGCTCGAAATAAAGGCGTATTCTTCCAGTTTCAGCAAGTAGTATGTTACTTTGAGCGTAAGCGGGGTAATCACTGAAGCTGATCACAGTATTTTTATTCGTTTATACATGTTTCAATTTGCAATAATTACAACTCCGTTCCACTTTATAAGTATAATTTCTGAATAAAAATAGGGATTTCTTATTTCTTACCCTTTTTTTATCATTTTACTTTTACATTGCGTCATTTACGTCACGTCAAATAATGTTTGTTCTTTGTAATCTTTGTTGTTATTAAATGTCAATTGTCTATGGATTAAGGATGTAGTAATAATACTCCCTTTTTATTCTGTGTGTTATATAATACGTCAGTCTACAGCTAAAGCGGGCTACACACGTTCAGTTTTAGCTGCAAAAAGGTGTGTAGGCAAAGCTGACAACTGTGTAGTTGAACTGACGATCTTAGATAGAACTGTACAGTCAAAACTGTGCAGTTAAAACTGGACGTGTGTAGCGCACTTTATACAAAACTGTGCAGATATTCAGCCAATGGTCGTAAATAGAGGCAAAACGGCAATGATCTTTCAACTTCAACTTTTTCTGTGCGAGATTGACACTATTGACATATACTGCTGTTTTATCTTTTCTCGTTGTGTTGTCTATGGAGGGAGACTGAGAAAAAACTCTTTCTAACCTAAAATTTGCTAAAATTTACTAAAATTCTAATTAATTTGTGCTAAAAATGTCTTTATTGAGTTATGTATTGAAAAATTCTCTGAGTTTTACCTCTCGTTGCTATACACCATGCAGAAGTATACATATTACACAAGGTATTCATCAAAATGTGCCGGGCTGATAATTTTATTTTGATTTCAAATTTATCGAATGCGCATGAATGAAATGAAATGCAGTGCATGTTAGATTTAGTATTCTGAATTCTGTCGCTAAAACAAATGTGTATTGACCTTTTATACATTTTTAGTACGTCAGCTGTACTCTTCTTCAGCCCTGGGTTTAGACACATACTTGCAGAGCAGAAAAAAGATCAAAGAGCAATTCGCAAATTATTCCGATAAGTTTAGAACAAAGATGAATGATTTTGTATCGGACCCCAAAAACATGATTTTCACTGAAGACTTAAAAAACATAGTGCACATGGCAGAACCTACAGATTTGAACTTGTTGTTGGACATGATAAAAAAGTAAGAAAACATTTATGAAAAAAAACATTACCCGTTTGGGATTCGTTTAAGGGAAGGCAATATTAATTAATTAATTAAAATAATCTTGTAATAAAAGACTTGTTTAAATTGCAGATTCAACACACAAAGTAGTGAGTTCAGATTTGGATCTTTTGTTTTTGGTCCTGTAGTCATGCGCATGTTCTATTTCCTAGATGCACCAAATGAAGCTATAAAGGTAACAATACAATTATAATCTATTCTTAAATTAATGGTCTAAAGCAGATGTCCCCAATTACAGTCAAAACCTGATATAACAACATTGAGGGGACCATGTAAATTTGTAAATTATAATTATCTGATAGTTGTTTTAAGCCATAGTGACATTAATAGTCATATGTGTGTTTAGAAAATGTTTTTTGCGACATGGTAAAGCGAAAACACACAATAAAAACTAAAACTTATCAATTCAATCATTCATTCACGCTGTTTAACTATTACACTAAATGAGTAGTGAAACATGCTAGGTTAAAATGGCACAGGGCGTGCCAGAGGTTTCGATAGGGTGGGAGAAAGTGCGTAGGTAAATAATAAGACAAAACATTCCTTCATACATTTCATATTCTATTGTTTTATTTTGCTGGTCAAGCACAACATTTGGTCATTATAGCCGAATAATATAAATAAATTTAGTCCTAGTAAGTGATAACTCACTGTATCCGATGGTATGTCTACTTAATGTTTCTTAGGGATTTGGCCAGGACCTTGCCATTTGGTTGTAATAACAGATCATTATTATAAACATCCTTATATTCGGTTTTGACTGTAGTTTCATTTGGGTTTGTTTTAAAAAATGATATCACTTTTGCATCCTTTTGGGAAGTACGCTTTCCCCCTATACATAATTTTGTGTATTTCCATACAACTCAAATATAGCCGCTTCAACGCCACAATGACTGAGAAACTTGCAGTTCTCTAAAAGCATTTACTTAATTTTCTTTTTCTAATTTTCTAAAATAGGTTGGCATGTTCCGGATCTGGACCATGGTCCGTCATTTGGTGACACCTGAACTAAAGTGTAAATATTATAAGTGTTCATGAATTATTTTATTCATTACAGTGCTATGAGGACCCTGCAAATAGTGGTTTCTTTGACCAACTAGTGTCTTATCAGATACTTCTTGATCTGTTGTACAACCATCAAATGTATGACAAGATGTATGAAATATTTGAAAAAGTTCAGGAGAAGCAGATTAATATGACAAAGTTCCCAAAGTACTCTGTGGTTTTGATTATGGCTGCATGTTATAAACAAGTAAGCATGATGATTGCTATTTTTATTTTTTAATTCATTACATATTTGGATAGCATTCTATAGTTTAGAAAGGCAATTGAAATTCCTACAAATCTAATATTTTTTTTAGTATGTAATGATGATTTTCATATCAAAGATCAGCCAGTTTTGAACATTACAGATATTGCTACCAGAAGCGACACATTGCTAAGGAAACATTTATCTAGAAATCACATATTCCTCCGTTTTCTATGTGTAGCATAACAGGTAATCCTGGTATCTGGTATCCATCCATCTGGCTGAATTAATAAATCTTTCAAACCATATGAGTATAAACTAAAATCATATTCCAAATCATCTTCTGTTTAGCAGAAATGTTTTAAATATTGTGATCTGGGTTGATGTTTCGTGATCTAGTGAAATCAAGTTAAATTACTGGTTATAAGAGACTTAAGAATTAGTCAAGAGATGCTATATTATAAATATTATAATGATACATGCTACATTTTAAGTTTCTATATCACTGCAAAATTTATAGTTACTTTTTAAAATTTACTTACAAATTTTTCAACTCTGACTGAACTAAGTTGTATGAAAACAAATGTATTAAATGCATTACAGATTTGTTTGTGTTTTAGAATACCCCTAAGAGTTTGGAGTATGCCTCAAAACTGTGGACTGAAATGACGAAGGTTGGGACAATGCCTGTGCGGAGAGCTGCCACATTTTTGGCCGGTACATATGACTTCCTTAGCTTTATAGTTCAGTAAATCATAACATTAACCTGAATCTTAAACAAAAACTTTGTATGCCTTTTTATGAAAATCGCGCGGTCGGAAGAGTGTGAAATTTGCAGTTTTAGTTTCTTATATGTATACTTTTTGATAATATTAATCCCAGAAATACATCATTTTTAATTAAAAAAATACATTACACAAAGTACCATGCGGTTATACGTCTGATACAGGTGTTCCTATAATGTCATGTCAAAGTTTGTAAAGCATACATTTTAAATTTGGTTCGAATTTCGGCCACTGCCTTGGGGGTCGCTAGTTGTTATAAATGGTTGAAGTAGGTGTCTATCATCATAAATCCTATGAATATTACAACAACAAAGAGGTACAAACCTTTGAAACCTGGCTATACTTTTCAGGATTGGCCTTAAAGCAAGGCGCTCCACATATTGCATTGGAATCAATTTCAACCCAAAAGCAGCATTATGTTACAATTAGGAATATTAAGGTTGGTGCACTACTAAATTAATTTAACTATAAGAATTATTATTACTAATAGTGATATGATTTTACAGGCAATAGCATTAGCAGAGATGGGCAGACTCGATGACGCCATACCAGTATTGAGATCAGTTTTAGATATCGATATTCCAGAACAGAAGGACAAGCACACATTCTTTGGTGAAACAGTAAGAAAGCATTATATGATTTTATAAATACTAAATGACCAGGCTTTTCTATGGCAAAGAAAAAATAATTTACCATTTAATTTTTACTTATTGATAACACTAAAGCTCGGTTACTCGAATGAAACATGAGTGCAGAGGAAGCAGTAGTAGGTCTGATAAGAAAATTTGTTTCCAGCTTGAAAAAATAAGACAAGTTGCTGAAAAAAGTGGTGACAAAGACTTGAAGAAGGAGTTCGATGATGTGGAGAAGGCTTTGAAAGACCGAGGGCTTGTTGACAATCAGGTACCGACCATAAGCATGGACTTTGAATAAAAATAATAAAATGAGACTGTAAAGTATTGAACATACAGGTGAAGTCGCGGGAAAAAGTTAGTAAGATAATACAATAAAATGGCCAAGTCCGAGTTCGACACATAAACCGACGGGTTAAAGGGTTTCGTACTAAAAACAAACTAGGTTAAATGACAAACTTAACTTTGCCTCACAATAGTGGCATATGATGTTTGACGTAACATCTGACAAGTGACGTCCGACGGCCAGCTCTACAAACGCGCGCGATCATTGGTCAAATCAAATAGCGCGCGCTGCCTTGGCTTCCTGTAAAGCACGCTACACACGTTCAGTTTTAGCTGTACAGTCGAACTGTGCAGTTAAAACTGAAAGTGTGTAGGCAAAATTGACAACTGTGCAGTTCTAAACTGAGCGTGTGTAGACACTAGGGGCGTCAGTTATAAATGCACAGTTCGACTATACAATTAAAACTGAACGTGTGTAGCGCGCTTAACACATCTCCGTACCTCCACACAATGTGTGTTCCCTGTTTCAGACCATAGATCAGCTGCTGAGCTCTAACATCAACGTGACTCATAAACCCAACGAACATCCAAAAGGGATGCCGCAGAGAATGCCATTCGGTCAGCGACATAAGAACCAGAATTATCAGCGTTAAGTTTATGCTATACAATTTCAAATGTGATGTTGCATTTTTGTATATAGTTTGTTGTATGTTTGGATTGATTGTGATTGTGTATTGTGAAACATTAATTACAAAGGGAACAATTTAAAATGCATAAATGTTTCTCTCGCTAATAAACCCATGTAGCGGTCGAAATACTGCATCAAAGTCAACTTTATTAGCCTAAACTACAAATTTCAAATTGCATTATAGTATTTAATTTATGAATGCTATAGGCGTTGCGAATATAAGGATCTTAACAGTAAAGAAAGAAGTATCGTATCGTTTACACAACCACATTAAAATTATCATAATTAACTACCTCATTTACAACATTGTATTTTTTCGGAAGTTGAATTTGATACATCGCAAATTGTATTGATTGAAACGATTGTGATTTATAGGTTTATTTAATATGTAGTAGAATTTAATAATAATGAAGCATTAAAACCACCAAAAATGTACTTTTATTAATATAATCATCTCCTTTTTAGCCTATCTAAATTTTTTATGTAGTTGAATAAATGCTTTACTTTAAAAACGGGCAGGATAACTTTATTTATTTTTGGTAGTATGCCGGTAGCATGAACTTTTTCAACTTCAACTTCAACTTTTTTATTAATATTTTTTTGACAACGTATTCGAAAACGTAACTCGCGAAATGACAAAATTGTCATACTAATATTTAGTTCCACTTTTCACCGCCGCAGCGCTGTTCATTTTCCAATACAAAATAGTCGATGGCGATACGAAAACGTTGTCGCAATTATTCATGCTAGCCCTACAGTTTTCCTAATTCGCCAGTTTACTCAACCATTATATGTATAAGTCAAAATAATGTCTCTGAATGTCTGGATCTTTGAGCTACTTTATTAGCTTCTGCTCACGACTTCGTCCGCGTTGAGATTAGACTCCCAGAGAATCCTAACATTTCCGCGGGATAAAAACCGTTTGCTGGGGTATCCCATGTCTTAATCTAGGTTATAAACTATAGGTACGTGCTAAATCCGTTCTGTAGTTTTTGCGTGAAAGAGTAACAAACGTGCATACTCACATTTAAGTAGGATTTAATTAAAAGTCTGAACTCTGATTAGACCGTCGGAACTCGGAGTAGGTAATAATCGTCGACAAAGATTAAAAGCAACGCTTCGTCTTGGGATTACGTTGTAAGCCTGACGGAAACATTTGACACGTGCCCGTTTTATTTGCCAGTAACTGTTACTACGGGATAAAACTAACCACTAAAAACACTTGGGGTGTTGGCACACTACCAGCTCGAACGTGTTATTTCTTTGTATTATATAAGACGATATACGAAGATGTACACTATTTAAGAATTCTCATAACTCTTACATTTTTATGTCGGTTTAAATAATACGTAGTGATTAGTGATCTGATCAGTGATCTAAATGTGATTGTAACCTATATGCTACAGCTAAAAGCCGAAGTACGATTACACCTAGTTTTAGCCGGCTGGTGTAGCCGGGCTTGCAACGTCTACTAAAGCGGGTACTACGCTTAGCCTTCTAATCTAACCTGTCACGGCCATGTCGGACTACAAACAGGGTTTTGGGCGGTGTGATGAAAGATAAGCAGGATAGATCTAAGTTTAACTAGGTGTAACCGCATTTCGGCTTTAAGCCGTAACATATACGTAATAATTATATAGTACTTATATTAATAATGGTGCCAATTCTGTTGTTCAAAATTACTAAACTTAACTAATTTGACAGGTCGATTTTACGATGCAGGCATCCACTAAGAAAGCATTTTTGGAAATTCCACCTCTAAGGGGGTAAAACAGGGGTTGGAAGTTTGTATGAAAATCCGTCGTTTTTGAAGTTAAAAGCATAAAAATTGGTATTTGGCATTTCAGTTAAAAATAAATAAATACGTATTTCAGGATTCTTGAAAATTCCACCCCTTAGGGGGTAACATAGGGGATGAAAGTTTTGTATGAAAATCCGTAATTTTGAAGTTAAATCTATAAAAATAGGTAGCAGTGGGCAAAAGCTATCATTTATAATTTTAGATATAGGTACATGTTGACTTAATTACCACGCGTGCGAAGCCGTGGGCAAAAGCTAGTAAATTATAAAAATCGGCTAAGCCGTTTCGGAGGAGTTTTGTTACAAACACACTGTGACACGAGAATTTTATATATTAGATATAGCGATTGACAAATATAAAAATGCCCAAATACCTATTTTGGTTTTTATTAAAAGCTACTCGAGTAGGTCAGTGAAGTTACAGATAGTTACTGCACCTACTTGATTTATTTACCCAATAGCAATAAAATCGCCACAGAACAAACCTGCCATAAATACAGTAAAGAAAGCTAATTATCAAAGTATACATTAATCGTAGCTAGGTAATGTGGGCTAGTCAGGTGGGCAATAATGACTGCGCATTTATCTCGCCCATTACCTATTTAGCTCAACTAACTCAACTCACGTGTTAGTTTTCAAGTTTCCTTTTATATTTTCTTGTCTCTTGATATAATGGGATTAAAAAAACTCCTAAAAAGCTTATGCTACGAAAGATTTACTCCCCACACTAGGCCTAGCCTGTCTCCTGTGGCCTATGATATTATTATGTCTATTGATTTGAATACCTAGGGAACCAATGATATTATACCTATGTAAAAATAATTTCATTTACCTACATATTATTTGTGTGACGTGTGTGCAATGATATTATATATAAAAATAATATCATTGCGTGTGTGGTGTACATGTTATTTCAACGGCATGGCTTTCGGACAAGAAACCTTTGGTGCTTAATAGAAAATATCGTGTTGTAATTTATATAATACCCATCGCAGTTTTATGAGATACACCATTAGCTTTTGTAAAGTGCAGTGGATGCCTAAAAAATTAAGGAAGGTCGATTCTTTATGTAAGTATATATTTATGTATTTAACTACGAAATTAAAATCTATTTTACCAAACAGACCCAACCACGTACCCAAAATACTGTCCAGATATTTTTCTGGGATAACTACAATACACATGTATGAAGTGGTATAATTGGTAAAATCCTTTGGTAATAACTAGTAAATTATATGGAAAACAAAAAAGTTAATATTCGAGTCGATTCGATTATAGTTAAATCGTTCTAACTTCATAAATATTTTTATATCGTTTTGTTACTGGATATCGTTTTATATGTGTTAATAGTTATTGGCCCATAATTACTTTTAATGACAACAATTTTTAAACAAGTGAAAGCAATTTATCATGATAAAACATTTAAATAAAGCATTACAAAAATACAAACAAACCATTAAAATAAATACACAAATTACAGTTTATGAAAACAAATATAGTAGCTAGCCTAGCTAGGTAGTTTCTTGAAAATCACTTTGAAGAAAGTTTTGAAGCAAGTAAGATGAAATTGTGGTGGTATCTGAAGAGACGATTTAATAATGTATTTCAAAGCGAAAATGATCCTACTGAAGATGCCAAGGCAATGGTCAGCTACATCCAACAATTAGTTGGAATCCATGATGTATTCGGAGACAGAGACAGAAGTAAGCTAACAAAATATGATAACCTAGATCTATCCTTAGAATAAGGACTAAGCGAGCTAGATCTTATTGTGAGGATTTGTCATTCATTTTTTAATGTCATAGGTGTTGTTATTTAGAAGATAAGTTGTATGTTGTAGTTTTAGTTAATCTTCTGAGATGAACATAAGTTTTATTATAGATTCTGTAGCTACGTTCCATAGTATTTAGTTATTTAGAGTCAAAAGAACACAAACGGTAAGCCGTTTCTATTTTCTTTTTAATCTTAAAAGAGCTATGTGTCAATAGACAAAGTGTGTCTTATAGACTACTAGCTTTTGCCCGCGGCTTCTCACGCGTGGTAAAGAAGTCAATATCTAAAATTGAAAATGATAGCTTATGCCCACTGCTACCTATTTTTATGGATTTTACTTCAAAAATGTAGGATTTTCATACAAACTTTCATCCCCTATTTTATGCCTAATGGTTGAAATTTCTAATAATCCTCTAATACATATTTATTTATTGTTAACTGAAAGGCCAAATACCAAATGTCGGATTTCATACAAACTTTCATCCCCTAGTTTACCCCCTTAGGGATGGAATTTCCACAAATCCTCACATACGTATTTATTTATTTTCAACTGAAAGGTCAAATACCAGTTGTCATGCGTTAACCTTAAAACTGACGGATTTTCATACAAAAATTTCATCCCCTATTTTACCCTCGTAGGAGTGGAATTTCAAAAATCCTGAAATATATGTTTATTTATTTTTAACTGATAGCACAAATACCAATCGTCATGCGTTAATCTTCAAAAATGTCGGATTTTCATACAAACTTTCATCCCCTATTTTACCCCCTTAGGGATGGAATTTCCACAAATCCTGAAATACGTATTTATTTATTTTTAACTGATAGCACAAATACCAATCGCCATGCGTTAATCTTCAAAAATGACGGATTTTCATACAAAATTTCATCCCCTATTTTACCCCCTTAGGGGTGAAATTCCCAAAAATCCTGAAATACGTATTTATTTATTTTTAACTGAAAGGCCAAGTACCAATTTTCATGCGCTTATCTTCAAAACTGACCGATTTTCATACAAAACTTTCATCCCCTATTTGACCCCCTTAGGGATAGAATTTCCTAAAATCCTGAAATACTTATTAATTTATTTTTAACGGAAAGGCCAAATACCAATTTTCATGCGTTTAACTTCAAAAACGACGGATTTTCATACAAACTTTCAACCCCTATTTTACCCCCTTAGGGGTGGAATTTCCGAAAATGCTTTCTTAGTGGATGTCTACGTCATGAAAGGTACGTACGGTCAAAATTTCAAGTCTGTAACACCAGCCGTTTAGGCTGTGCATTGATATGTCAGTGAGTCAGTCAGTCAGCCTCTTCTTTTATATATACAGATGATCGAATTTCGATCATTAGGCGACTGTGTGTATAAGTTACACTTATTTATTATTTGGTAGGTATAGCTTTCAAATGTTTATTCCAGGACCTTCAGTACTATCAATATTCGCGATATTGCTATTCTGTGGTACATTCATCTACGTCGGCACGCTCAGCCAACTTGTGTATCTGTGGTGTGTGTTTCCTGATAAGGTGGAGACGTTCAAAGCTATAAATTGTCTTAGTGCTGCTGCAGTGCCACTCTCCAAGTATATCTTCATGTGGACGGCAAAGTAAGCATCTTATTTACATATATTCTGCGCCCTAAGGATACAAGGAATTCGCCTTCTTGAATTCGTAAAGAAGATAGGCCATGGGTGATTTAAATAAAAATAAAATCATGTTTTTATTTTAGAAAACGTCTGAAAGATATATTTGTCATGTGTCACTGCAGCCTGTCTTCGATACCGGAAGGTAGTGCGGCTCACACTAAAATGATGTCTACTCTGAAACGCGCGCGCTTTGCATCGTGGGTGGTGGTTTTGAACCAGGCCTTCACCCACATAACGTACCTCTTGGTACCGTTCCTCTTTACTGTTTTCGGGAATGAAAGATACCTGCCGACCACTCCTGGTGAAACTTACGGTAAGACCAATGGTTTATCTCGTTGCTATAGAATTGCAGGGATTTCGTTGAGATTCACTAATAAGTAAATCTCATCATTGCGGTCAGCAATAAGTATCAGATATATGGTGATGGCTGACTAGGACTACTAGCTCGAATCGACCCACAATAATTTAAAGTCATATAACATCCTTAATTAGTAAAAGCTAAATAGGTATCAATAAAAATATCACTGCCACTTTGATGGCAGTCAAGTGATGGAAATCAATCGAAGCTAAAGTGGCTTAGCCCTAGAAATATTATGTGAATAACGAGACGTATCTTCTCTGCCAAAGTCGATCGCACTCAGCAAATAAATCATTGATATCGACCTTAAGTAGGCCAAAGGGTTTCCCTAAGCCCGTGATTTGTCTAGATTTAGTTTGGAATTGAGCCAGATTTCTGGCCGAGCTTGAAAAATGTCTAGCTTGCCCTATGGAAGTGATCATATTTTTTTACAACCGGGGGTCAGGTGGCTTTTTATATTCATTTTCAATAAGTGCTTGGCTAAGAATGAATTTAAAACTTGTGCAACAGCTTTTAACGTTTATTCATAATTTTTCAGGTCTGTCTCCCAAATACGAAACACCATATTTCGAAGTAACGTTTGTGATAACATGTCTCGCTACAGCGTTCTCTTGTATTAACCAAACTGGGTATATCGTGCTATTTGTTACTTTACTCGCTCATGAGCTTGGCCATTTCTATGCCATCACTGTAACATTGGAAAACATTCACGATAATCTGATTGACGCAGAAAATCAGAAAGAGGTTACTCAACATATTTTAGAAAGTCAAAAAGCAATATCTTACGAGCTAAGACTCTGCATAAAGCACCACCAGTTCTTGATGCAGTATCATTTTCAAATAAAGGAGCTGTATAAGGTTGTGTTCGGGGCTCATTTTCTGATGACAACGATTGTTCTGGTGACGACATTACAGACTATGACAGCTTGGGACGTGAGGAACACTATACTAACGGCAGCAACTGGCACGATGCCGTTATTCCTTTATTGTTTTGGAGGGGAAATGTTAATTACTGCCGGAGTTGACATGTCTGCGGCTGTTTACTCCTGCGGCTGGGAGCTGATGGAGCTTCGTCAGGCTAGACTAGTCCTGCTCATGCTGTCCTTGTCTCAACGCACATTGCATTTGACAGCGGCCGATGTATTCGTAATGAATCGAGAGACTTTTGGGAACGTAGCACAAGTGGTGTACAAAATGTATGCAGTGTTTAATTAATTATTGCAAGAGCTAGTAATGATTAATTATTTCTGAAGAACAATGGCTATTATATTATAGTAGTCATAGCTTTATAAGTTTAGTAGTTGTAGGCTTAGAATATAATACACTTTCATCTTATTTACATTAGGTATGTAAAATTGTTTCACGAACCATAATAAAAATGATATTACTATGAGTCTATTTATTATAAAGTTTTGTCGCCTTAGCCATCACAAAACATTTTCATTTCTAACTCACCAAAGTGGCGGCAAGTGATTTAGCGTGTAATAAAGAAGGAATCTCAGTGACATCTCTTCAGTCGTCTCGTTACTCAAGGGGCGGTGCGTGCAGCGATTTATGAAAATACGTTTCTCAGGCTCACCGCAGCCACTGAAACGTTTTAATATAAATAATCTTACGAACTTAATGCGCGCGACGGTTACCAAAACGCCTTTCGAAATATTTTACATAGGCTTAGTTTCAATTGGTTGCTTGAAATGTGAAAAATCATTTAATTTATTCATATTAATTACTTATTTTGGTCCAATGCTGTAAAATTATATTTAAATAACAAAATAAAAATGTTTTTTTAAATAGGTGTGCTACAAATATATTTAACAACCTTTGAGAGTAATTGTCGATAATATTATGATTAGTAGAGACTGGAGATAGAAAAATACATAAGTACGTAAACAATATATACAAAAGATTTGCGATCTCTAAAAATACCAGCGTCTAGGTTAGCTACTGAATTTTTATGCAACATGAGTTGTTACATACTAGTAACGAACTGACGGACTGAATGTCAAATTTTGTAATGGTTGCATATCTCGACATTCTGCCATAAACGATTTGATCCGCCGAGCGCTAACTACTACAGCTGGAGTACCAGCAGTATTGGAGCCGGTGGGTCGGGACTATGGGGACGGCCCCTGGCTGGGACGCTACAACAGGAGAACCTCCATCACCGCAAAATATGTGTGCCTAAGATTTATTTTAATTTTTGTTACTTTTTTATTGATATGTTTGTGTATATAGTTTCGGTACAAATATTTTAATTAACTATTACTGCATAAAATTCTTTAAATGTTGAAACAAAAAATATTTTCATTTATGGATGTAGGATGCAATCCAAATGAATGCAAATATGCAATTTGTTCATGCAAATTACACAAGCCTAATTTACATTATTATCAGTGGATTATTGCTACACTAGGCTTCACCCACGCATACAAATTTTTAACCTCATCTTGTCCCTCACAGCATCTATAAAAAATCCTCAGTAGGTACATACGGAAAGATGTCCAGTACCCACTAAAAAAATTTTTTTTTAATAAGTCATTGATTAATTTAGAAACAAAATCGCTATTGATATTAGAAGTTCGTTGTTTGTCAGTGGAGTGTTTATAGTTCAGCGGTATTCAACCTTTTTATATAAGCCACAAACACGTGTTAGTCGTGTTCGCGGGCTGCAAAAATATCGGTGGGCCGCAGGTTGTGTAATGTGTATATCTGATTTTGGAAACTAATAATGTGATAGGTTGGTAGAAGACTGTTCGGGTTTTCGGGAATACCTAATGTCGAAGCCTATTCCCCAGGGAGAGTCCTGGTTACCGAAGGAGCTTATACCCATCCAGTCCTGTATTCATTTTACTCGTCCTTATTTCCCGTTACATTCGACCGACATTAACTGGAGCTCGGATAATCCACACGTCTTACCTTAATAAAACATAGGAAAAAATGGAAACGAAAGGACAATGCCTAAAATAAATAAACGACTTCAAAGTGTGTAAGTTAAGAGTGAAATAGCATCCTATGCTCTCTGACTTGGCGTCATGATATATTGTATATGTACTTCAAAAATAAGGTGTCAAATACAGAACCTTCACAGAACTTCTATACTAATTGTTGGGGACGTGAAGAGTTGTGATGATTCCAGATCTGTTTCCGTATATATGCGATGATTGTTCCAAGAGTTGTGCGTCGAAATGTGAATATATATCGTGAACACCGTATAAATGAATCGTTTAATTTACAATTGTGATAATAACAATTTATTCGATATTAATACAAAAGATTACAATAACGTGAAAAATTAGCGTCTATTCGTCTTGGTGAAAAATATTCGAATTCTTATAGAATAGAAAAATATTTAAAATTTGGAGGCAATTGTTTTCCGTGCAAAATATTTGGCTTGGAGACGACGTCCTTTTAGCCGAGCGCGCTGGCTGGTAGATGGGACTTTGTATTGCTTGACTTACACACACGAAATGCATACATGCTAGAGAAGATTTTAGAAGGGAACAAAAATAAATTATTGGCCATTCTGCCTTTTGCGTGGTCGCCGTTTCTCGGGTGCATTTTATAGAGCTACCTACGGCTTGGCAGTCATATAACATACAGACCAAGCAGGAATTATGCTTTCCACATCATATTTTTTAAATTCTATATTCAGTTTCGTCACAAAAATCGGCCGTGTGCGGAGCATGATGAGCCTAAGAAATAGAACATTTCGGACTTTACTATTTGCTAAATCTTGGTTTTAATGGATAATCTTGGGATTTACTGTAGTTCGGGGCTTTCACCGTAACTTATACATGTTTGTTCGTCTAAAGCGGAAATGTCTAATAAGTCTTAGTGTGATTGCTAGGAATTTTATGTGAAACAAAAGAAATTGAATGAATCGACAAATGTGGTTTCAAGATTGATTACCGATCGTAGAGGCGTGAGTACAAAGGAATTGTACAGACGAACATTTATATTGTGTAGCTATTGCATTACACATTTTAAATAATAATAATATATCTTCACGCCTTCACACAAGGTTCTTCGAATAGATAGGCAGAGGCTTTACAACACCCACTTTTCACCGAAGATAATTTGGTACCTACCAACGTGACAGATGATCTCTTAGGCACTATCTACTACGTCCTTGAACTTCTTCTCAGATGTCTGCAGGTTTCCTCACAAATTTAATTTCACCGTAAACTAATCACTGTACTTAAGCTAGAAAAACTCATTGGGATTCGAACTTGCGTTGTTAGAATAGCAAGCAACGCTGCATACCACAAGGCCACCACGGCTCTTCCATCACTTTTTCAATTAGTTGAAGGAAAATGTAACATTTACATACGGGCAAATAGTTGAAAAATCCATTAAAAATAGAATACACAATGTGTGTTCAAAAAGTGTTAAGTTATGGGTAGGGAGACTATCGTTAGGTCACTGATGCGAAAACGCTGCTGTAAACGACGGTTTTACGACTCTAAATGCTGTTTAAAGCCAATACGATACAGTAAACTTAGTTAAATATATATTAATGCGGAGCCAGTAGCAGTCACGTGGTATATGAACGTGTAACATCACGTTGCAGTATAAGGGTTGTCGGCTTACGGATCCTTTGGAAAACTTGCAGCTTAGCCCTGAAACTTTAAAACTATAAATCAATAGTAATACCCCCTTACGTGGTCAAGGTATAGATTGCTTTAAAATGTATCCATAGTTATATTTTATCTTCCAAATAAGTTAGGAATACTTAAGTTCTTAAAAAAATACTTATTTGTCGGACGGCGGTAATACAATTTATAAATTTATCAGACGATGCTCTGGTGTACGCATCTGATTTACATATAATTACCGATATTAATGCAATATGTAGCGCCCTATCTGGCAACATGTGGAAATTCTGTTTGCCCGTAATATTACTTTATGTAAAACAAAATTGAGGTCGGTACGTCGTGAACTTGTAACAGTAAATTTGATTAAAAAAATATTTGCTTGAGCTCTACAGTTAAATTCAAATAATGCTATAGGTAGGTACGTTCGTTTAACAAGCGTGATCGCATTTATGTTAACCCGCATTTTTTTTTATTTAAAGGGCAACCTAGGAAAATAGACATAACCTCGAGGTGTTTTTTTTATACCGATAGCAAACAAGCATACGGCCCACCTGATGGTAAGCAGTCGCCGTAGCCTATGGACGCTTGCAACACCAGGGGCATCACTCGCACGTTGCCGACCCTTTATGTGTGATAGGTGCGGTGGAGTTCCATGCAGTTGACATTGCATCCTTCTTACTTAACAAGGGAATACCGTCTCTTTATTATACACACCAATCTCCGAAAATTATGGACCCTGACTCCCTCATGAGGGACCATGCTTCATCTTTCTTCGATATAGTTATTTCCGTCATTCCCGTAAAGATTCTAAAAGACTCCGAATCACCGACCAGCAACTGTAGGCGAGCTAATTTTAACTGCGGAACATTGTTTGGATTAAAGGAATATAACATTTCATTTTATGACTGCTCTCTGGCAGCGATAAAGATAATCTTATAATCTCGTTTTAGTATACGTTCGTAATTCTATGGAGTGAAGACTCTGCAGTTAATCTGCGGAGTAGAGGCCTTAGCCTTTTTTCCTTAAATCAATGAACTAGTCAGATCCTGATTATTTTCAAAATAAGTAACATAGCTATTGGTGAAAACTCTTGTTCATCTGACTAGACTAAAACTAAACTATAATTAATTTCTAATCTTATTTCTATTCTATTCTAATGTTCATTGAAACTAAATATGTTCATTCTTATGACAGACTTAATTGGAATATAAGCTAAAATTAAGAATTGGCACCATTGATTGAAACATTAGTTGGAGGGGGCTCGAAGGCTTTTCAAGAGCAATAAAGATATATCTGAAAAGGTTCAATTCCCTAAGAGCTGTCTTGGTAAACTGATCTTGTAAATATGAATAATATATGCGTTTATTTTCCCCGGAGTAGTGGCAAGCATTGCTATTGAATATTGAACAATGGTTTATTTCACCTGGAATCCCCACTTGCATCGGAATATTAGCATTATGAAAATTCTTCTGTGGATGCTTTCATTCGGATAAAAAGGTACATTACCCTTTTTAGTATAAATATTCTTTATCTTCTTTCCCTTTGTGATCTTAGAGAAGTTCTTTTTCTGGAAGAATTTATTGCAGTAGGTAATTGACGTGCCAGTCTATTTGTATTTAAATTATATTTCAATAATGTACTTATTTCAATAACGTTATTATTTCAACAATGTACGAGTATATCCCCCGCAGTATGTCATGTGTTCATTTTGATAACATTGCCCTTGATATAACGTCAAACCTCTTTTTGTTGGAACGTAAAAAGTAAATTACTTAGGTACTCGTATGTAATTGAATTTCTATTGTGGGCTAGACATGAGGCTGGCAGAATTTCAAAGCGGATTAAAATTTTGATTGAATAGATTTTGAATTGAATTCGTCAACAATAGCAATTATCTAGAATGTAGGTTAAGCAATCTGTGCCGCGATTGGAACCGACTACAGAGGGATATCTATCAGCTTCTTTGATTTGAATAATACTCGGGAGTGTGTTACCTTTAAAGCTAAGTAGTATCCTTATTATAAAAAAATGGGTTCCAACAATGGTCCACATTAGTACAATTTAAACAAATATATAAAAGTGAGTATTCCTTCCTAAGTAAGATTAGGTTAGTCTTAGGTATACAAAAAGGACTCTGTTAAAAGGCTGCTAAGTCATGGTATACCTATCTGAGAACCAGCAATTCTTGATAAAATCCGCTCAGCCGCATAACCTATATATCCATACTTGATCATGCATTCAATTAAAAAATAGAGATTATTATGTATGTAAAAAGAACATATTTTATTCTGGGATAATATTTATTAATACTGAATAAATATACATTTAATTTTTTTATACCACTAAGGTGGCACACAAGCATACGGCCCACCTAATGGTAAGCAGTCACCGTAGCCTATAGCCGCTAGCAATACCAAGAGTATTACTAACGGGGTGCCAACCATGTTGTTGATGAGGACTCACTGTGCTAGCAGCAATACTACTAGCCCAGCGTATCCTCGTGGAGCACTGGCAACCTTACTTACCGCAGAAACATAAAGTATAGTTTGGGAAAAGGCATGAAGAAGGATTGGTAAGGAGTGAGTGATATGTATTTAATTTTGTGTGGTAAGTGGGATTCAGGTGTCCATACGCTTACCACCAATCGTGTCTTCTCTTATTCGTGAAAAATGGTTAAATAAATCTCAAACCCAGTTCCGACGATCATACATTTTATTAATGATAAATGTAGGTACAAATATGACTTTACGTCACCATATTGTTATTGAAGACTTATTTATCCGAATTATGGGCTGTAAAATATATAGGAATTATGTATTAAAGTTGTTATAATTCTTAAAATTTAGCTTATTAAATAAATTACTGCTCACTCACGTTTCACGTATATAATTTACATAGCTTACATAAATTCAAATTAATTACTACATACATATTTTTATATTTTAAGATATGCTATCTTTTTATAATACAAATAGCGCTTTGTTTCCCAATGTCTTCCTTATGCTAAATTATTTATCTAAATTAATCCCTACCGTGTAGCTTTAGCTTTGGCATCAATTTACAATGATTATAACTTTCATGTTACATTGAATATTTACAAAAGTTATACTGAATTTAGAATAATATACATACATATCTTCACACCATTCCCCTTTCGGGCAGGCAGAGATAATTCGGTATTACTAACCTCCTGTTTTGAGGCATAGCAAAATACTATCTAAACTTTGAGATACATTGCAAACTTACAAAATACACGAATAATTTGTAATATTTTATTCTATTTCACAAATACTTATTATATTATAATATTACATAGTATTACATATACGAAAAAGGTATGTTAATAACTGGACTAAATACATTTAACACCCGTTTATGTAATGTAATCGCTTATTTACAAGCCACTTTAGCTTTAATGTATAGGAACATTATGTAATAAATGCATTATTTTATCAATAATTGTGGAAAGCTTCGCTTGTTTGATTGCCTTAGAACTAGAATCGCCTATACTCAATACTTAAAAATAATTACGTAGTGACTTATCAATTTAATATTCATTTTTTTTATTTTTAGGGCTAGAATGATTGGAATTAGGCGATTTAGTCTCTCCATTCATGAAACACGGACCGTTGCTTGGTTTATGGTCATCAGGGTTACTGTAAGAGTTTAGGAAAAGAGATAAGTTTTGAGAATTAATTGTATGTATTTTTGGTTCGTCATTTTTGCCATTAGTTGATGTTGATTCCGTATGAGAATGTTTTAATGTGTTAGGAGTGTCGTGATACAGTGCCGAGGACGTTGTGTTTGTTTGGTTGAAGGCGGGAGAGGCAGGAAGGGACGCTTCGGGCGGGGCGTCCTCCTCTGGCAGGGTGCGCAGGCGCAGCAGCCTCCCCCGCCCCCCTCCTCACACCGGCGACTGGTCCCCGCTCGCACTACCGCTGGTGATGTAATCCTGCGCATTGCCAATCGTCACTATTATAAAGTTTTAAATTTTTAGGCAATCTACTAAACTGCGAGTCCAGATCCAGTTCGCATGCGGGGCGTTAAAAGGTCGTTGTGCCAATTTATGGGAGAAATCTAAGTATTTATTAAGGTTATCATGAACTTTTACATATATTTAACTGTAAAGGGCAGCCAAAAATTACCCCTCAAGCGTAATTTGGGCGGGCACGTATGCGCAGCCTAAAACATGAAGACGCGCGATCGCTAATTCGCTTGTGTTTTAAGCCAAGTCATCCCAAGACGAAGTAGGTTTGATATCAAATTTAACTAACTACGATAAAATCAACCTCCCAAAAGCCCTGTTAACTAGTTAACGTTCCCAGGAACTAACTGCGAGAGACCATCTACATCTACATCAACACTTCTACATCTACACTTCTACATCTGCACTATCTACACAATATAATAATATTATAAAGAGGAAAGATTTGTATTTTTGTGGGTTTGTATTGAATAGGCTCCGCAACTACTGGACCGATTTCAAAAATTCTTTCACCGTTAGAAAGCTAAATTATCACTGAGTAACATAGGCTATATATTAAACTAGCTACCCGCCCCGGCTTCGCACGGGTAGACACAATATTTGATCAATGTCTACCCGTGCGAAGCCGGGGCGGGCCGCCAGTATCATATAATTTGTATGAGCACTTACAGCGTGTAGATGCCTTGAGTCGTGTGGAGGCGCGAGCGAGGTGCGCGGCATCAGCAGCGTGGTGGTGGTAGTCTCTGAAGCGGCAGACTCTCTCTTCGATGGGTGGCTGTATAATCTGAGCACACTTGATATATTAAAAGCTTATTATATTAAGCCGTGGTGGACTTGTGGTTGAAGCAACGGCCTATCATCTGATGGGCCCAGGTTCGAATCCCGGCCTGTACCAATGAGTACCATGAGCTTTTAAAAAGAGAGGTAGGGCGATTTCCCGTGGGTTATACAATTTAAATTGGAGCCGCCCGACTGGGGACTGTACCTCCGCTTTAGGTGACTGCTTACCATCAGGTGGGCCGTATGCTTGTGTGCCACCTTAGTGGTATAAAAAAAACGCTTGGTAAGGCTCTACTGTTAGGACGTGAATAAAAGCTTGCAGTTTGTTAATGAGTAGTTATTTGCTGTAACTATCGTCGGAACCAAAATTGTGAGTTAGTTAGATTAAAGTTAAGGTGTTAAAGGGTTCAACACGATGTGCCTTATTAAAAACCTAAAACCTTTTAATAAAAATCAAGTAAAGAATAACAAAAAAAACTAAAATTATGTAAGCGAGTGTAAGTTTTGTCAGAGTTAGCATAGTCCACCACACGGAGTTATTTTATACTCATATTAATATTTACCTCGACGTTTCAGCCAAGTTGAATCGGCCGTGGTCAGCTCGTGACCACCGACGATTAATTGATATCGCAAATAGCACCGGATTTTATGATATTACTGTGTGTTTAGATTGCGAAAGTTAACAAATAGTAGTATATAATATTGTTCAGATACAGACATCAGAACATTTTTTTTTTGTTACCACTTTAGTACCAGGGTGGCATACGGCCCGCCTGATGGTAAGCGGTTACCACAACGTCCATAGTCTACTATGGTCACTTGCAACACCATCTGAATCGCGCGTGGCCGACCCGAAAATCTTTATAATAAGTCGATCCGATCTTTATTTTAATTATTTCATCATTTCCAACAACAAAAGGTCACGTTGAACATACAAAGTTATCAAAATAGTTAAGACGTTCGCCAATCGTGATTTGAAGTCAGCGAAATAATTTCAACGTTTAATTGTGTATGCTAATATCATTTTCAATGAAGGGAACAAGATTCATTCAATTCAATTTCTCTTTTCACAGATGTTTCAGTGTGTCAATAGAAATGGAAACGTACCCTTTTAGGCGATCCCTTAGGAGTAGGTTTCTCAGAAGTATGTGAATACGAAGGGAAGGTTAATGTAATATTAGCAGTCTAAATTAGGTGTAAACATGGATATTTTGGGAAAGAAAAATATTCTTAGAGAATCTTACCTAAAGCGTTAATATTAAATGCAGGGGATTGACTGTTTGTCTAATGTTTATGAATCTTATACATATTTTGTCTAATACAAGAACATGATAATATATAAGCGTTAAATAATGCATTCGGGTCGACATACCTATTAGAAATAAGTTAAATAAATTGTTGATACGAGTCGTCGTTATAAAAGATAACAAAGTTTCATTAATTAAAAAGTATTAATTGAAGTTGATTGATTAATGAATGATAACACTCGCTGTTACAGCGAATGAACTTTCACTGTAAAAGCGAGTGCTAACTTCATTATCAAGTCTCTTTGGAGCAATATAAATTTGGTTTAATTTTGCACAAACGATAATAACTAGTTAAATGAAGCGCATTAAAAATAATTTATTGTAAATTGATAAAATAACAAAAATATAAATTTCATCCAAATCCACATTATTAATAGATGTTTTATTATATGATTCGTGAGCGTATTTCTTCATAAATGCATTAACTCCGAGCCGGACAGATAATTCGTTGAAACTGATTCCTTTACAGAACGTCCAGGCTTCTTCATACTGTGAGCCTAGTGGAAAAAAAATCACTGGTCAAATATGGATTTGGGAAATGCTTGGTGGAAGCAACTCAATGCGTGCAGTCAACGAAATAAATTATTGAACTGTTTATAAATTGGTGAGATCTAAACTGTAGTTATTACAACTTTAGGTTGTACGCACGATATTGAGCACTTTCAACATTAAAAGTGTATACCGATATGTATCCCACTTTTATTGATACATTCATGTGAATATGAATTAATGTAATATGCGTAAAACCAAAAGTAACTTGAAAGTAACAACAGAAATGAATCTAAAGTCCATTCATTGGAGGTTCTATGTGGTGCTGACCTGATGCTTTCTGTCCGGGACCTCGGAGACCAGTCCTTGGAGTAGGAGGCGCCTCGTCTCCTGCCGCCGCCGATGGTCCTGCCCGTCTTCCATCGCTCCACGTGGTATCTGATCGCGTGACGGACTTCCGTGTTCATGAAGCAGTAGAAGAGTGCTACTGTGAAACCCTGGTGACAAGGCAGTTCGTATACTGAATACAGCCTTCTACGTACCTACGTAATAATCTTGTCTTAACTACCTGCAGATTAGACTTTTGTCTAGACCCAAAAATGCAGCCTTAAGGGTCCAACATTATGTACAATATATATAAAGTAAGTACTAATTCAAAGCAGTGCTTCGAGAAGACAGTGTTTATTGTTTGCTATAATACATTTAATTCTTAAGTAAATTTAAGTCGTTTGATTTATGATGTTTTAAAAATTATGAGAATAAATATTTTTTTAATGTTCATTAAAATAAAGCAATTTCTTTAAGCCCTCGGCGTTTGAGATTTGAGCAAGGCGGAAATTGTATACGAGCCGAACAACTGCACAAGAGTCGAGAGCCTACGTAATCCTGCGGTTACGGTGCTACCTCAAAGTAGATAATATACTACGTACAAGTGCTACGGTGCTACGATGCTACGCCGATGTGAACTTTTGTTTTACAGCAACAAAAGGGTTTGCTTGTAACAACTTGTTGTTGTTTATGTCAAGATGGGACCTATAGAAATGTAGCTTATTAAGAGCTATATTTATATTGATAGGGCACAATGATGGCTCCCTTTAAAGTCGATCAATTAAAATATTATCTGGCTAGACCTTATAAAATCACAGTCTAAAAAAATAATTAGTGTCTGCGAAGTGATCCGTAATACTCCTTGCACAACTAATCTTCACGAAATAGAATCCATAGTAAAACATAAGTAATGGCGCGTATGCTTGTTTGCCAGTCTTGCCACCATACTAATGATATAAAATAAGTTATTTTGTTCGTTGCTGTTCGATGTTTCTTGTAAGATATTGTTTATAGTCAGAGAGGGCTTAATATATTCCATCACTCAGCAAACTTAGCATGATTGGAAGTTTGGTCTGCCATGTTGATTTTAGTGAACAACCGCAAGGCTGAAACTTTAATGTATTGTAATACAACATTGTACATAGCTGAAATATTAGGCACGTTGTAGCTACATCGTAAACATAATATTCTCTTTGTTTGATGCTTTTCTTAGATTGGAGAATGAATCTTAGACGTAGTTTGCTTCGGCCCATGATTTTGGTTCAGATGGAAAATTTGATCGATGATATTCTATTACTTATGTGTTATTACTACATGTAAAGTTCTCAGGGTATATATGTTATATGGAGATCGAGAACTTTGTTGGAGTTTTCATACACAGTAGACATTTGTATACGATACTAATAAATGTTAGTCGCGACTAGCGATTTCATCCATCCTGTGTTGATTTAATTCATCATTTGAGATGAACATCATCGAATTTATATACATATGTTGCATGAGATTGAAGGCTAAATTATTATAGGTTTTTTTATACCACTAAGGTGGCAAACAAGCATATGGTAAGCGGTTACCGTAGCCTATGGACGCTTGCAACACCAGTAACGCGCGTTGCCGACCCTAAAAAGAGCTAAGGTAGGTTTGTTACACTAATGTCACCTGTGTTGATAGCATGAGCGCCCGCAAGTAGTCGAATGTGTACGCGAACCAGGAGTCGTCACTGGGTCCACACAGGACCAGAAGGTTGGTGATGCCCAGAAGGGGGATCAAGACCAGCAGGGCCTTCGTCGCCTTCCTATACTGCTCCGTCTCCAGTGTGTTTGCTGACCGGAGTTTTGTTATCAGGACCTGTTTCAAAAATATTCAAAAATTTTGTTGGTGTTGCAACTGCCTACTTCTCTGGATACAATGGAAAGGGGTATTTCTTCACGATATATAATTATTATATTTTTTTATTTGTTTATTGAATAGTTCGTGTACTGATACATAAATTTAATCATTTTTAAGGATATGTGTTATAATATGTATTAGCCGTTACTGAAAAATAGGCGAAGAAGTTATTCTATTGCCAGACAATTTTTATATTAAACTTTAAAGGAAATATATTAATAAAATTATGATAGTGGTGACTGTTTTAACTGCGAATATTATGTAGAGGATAAAGATTTTACAGATAAAAAAAAATCAGAACTTTTTGGATGATATTCCGAATTTGAAAGAAATAGCTGATCAACGGGAAAAAAATATAGGGCAGATGTGAATGATGGAGATGAAATGGAATTCGGAGGATGTCACGTTCATAATAAGTCAGCCTCCTTGTCAAAAAGGTTAGGTAATTTCTGAGAATTCTCACGTAAGTTCACATGTTATGTCGAAAAAATAAACAAGGTCAGGAAATAAACCCTTGAAATCATCCTTTGTTACTGTGAGATCAAAGAAGGATTTTTATGTTGATAAATGAAAAAAAAACATTATTTGTTTGTTCGTTCATCTATGCACTCCTATAGATACGAGCATTTTTACAGTGAACCTTTCGGAAACGATAGAACGTGACACACGAAGGTTTCTGCCGAAAATAACAATCATAAAAGTACTTCGCGGCTGTTCACCATGATTGGCGGCTGTTTATCAGTACTTAGAAGGAAAGGAGCTAAGGCAGTACCGGCGTTAGGGACACTGGCACCCCGGGCAAGAATATTGTGGCGCCCACTTAAGGAAATCGTTATCGAGTATACATTTTTTGCTCAACCAATGTGAACTTGTATTAAGAATTTAATCTTTCCTTTAGCGTAACCCGGCGCCAATAACACGGACGTAGTATGTTTTGGAGCTCAGCTTATTTGTTTTACGATTGAGATTTGTTATATAGTGAACTTACCGCCATATCGCACCCCCCCTTACGTCGGCACTGTGGGCTAGTGTTTATATGTTAATTAACTTACCCACATTATCCTAATAAGAAAGAAGAGGTTCAGTGCCAGTCCAGCCAGCGCCGGGGCCTTGTGGATCCAGTCGACCTGGTGCTCGTGCATCCATATACACATCTTGGTCTCTCCCGAAAGGGCCAGCTGTAAAAACAGTCGATTAAAGAAACAAATGAATGATAACTTAAGATGATGATATCTTTTCTTTTATCGTAGATATTGCACACTAGTGCGTCCAGATTAAAATCAAATCTGCAGCCATACATCCATGCGACCGTAAGCGCTTATGACCATAAAAAAATATTATTTTGTTTACTGATCAAATTTTTACATATGTTATAATGAATGCTCTATTGATTGACTATACATTATAACTATAATATAAAATCTTATTATTAGCTGAAACAAGTGATGCAAAAAATCTATCACCAATTTTGTCCCTTACGTTAGCATATTTAAATTGTTTTGCGGAAACGTTAGCATAAATTACTTGCACGTGTATACGAACGAATTTCAAAAAAGGAAAATAATTTTTCCCAGTTATCGCAGTCATCAGAAATTCAAACATCGTTTTTAGTATGTGCGTTCAGCATAAAACACGGTGAACTGGCTGTCAATATTCAACAGTTTGTCAGACCGTGGCGATTCGCAATCCGCAGCTGGGCTTAATGTGACGCAAAACGTTCTGCACCGGAAAATAATTCGTGTATATGGACGGTGGAGCTAGAGCTGGCTAAATATAGTTTAATAAAATAATATTTTTTATATAAGACGGCAAGAGTGGAATAAAAACCATATTGCGTAAATATAAAATGATATTGGATAAAGGGGCAGGAGAATGATGATCATAATGTAACGACATTTAGCCTGGTCAGCTTATATCGCGGTACATGTGCACTCGTATATGAGCTGACGCGGCAAGCGCGGCCCGGTCGCCGGCCGCGGCGCCCCCGGCCCCCAGTCACTACTGGGGCCTGTAGCTTGTAACATCTTCCTAGTTTAATATACATAGTAACAGCAAGGTCCTCTTTTACTTATGAATCCCGAATTAGGCCCATCCCAGTAGTGCACTCAACATTGGTGACCCCGCGTTTTTTAATTGAGTTAAATAGTTTGCCTTGCTGTTTAGTTTTGTGTTATTTGGACTGTAGATTTTTATTAAACGTGTAGTGATTGCGTAACATGCCGGACGAGGACAATACGAGTAAAAGTGCTCCAACAGCCAACCTACATCTGGAAAACATCGTGGTTCCACAGACGCCTGAAATAATGTCGGTTGCGGTCTCCAGTAGGATCCCGGAGTTTTGGGTGGACCAGCCGCGCGTCTGGTTTATCCGTGCCGAGGCAGTGCTGACTCAGCAGCGGATCGGCGACGAGGCGAAGTTCGACATGGTTGTGTCAAAACTGCCCAAAGAGGTGATAGTGAGGATCACCGATTTCCTCACCAACCCTCCGACCACTCACAAGTTCGATGCGCTTAAACATAAGCTACTTACAATGCTCGAAGACTCGAAAAACCGCCAGGTTGAGAAAGTGCTAGGTGATATGGATCTGGGGGACGCGAAGCCATCTCAACTATTACAGCGAATGCGGGTTACGGCGAAGGACAGTTTCCCCGATGACACCTTACGCATCATGTGGCAAAACCGTTTACCAACGACGGTCCGCGCAGTGCTAGTAGCATCCAGGGAAACGGACTTGGACACATTGGCCAGTATAGCCGACGACGTGGCTGAGGCTACCGGGGCACGTCACATATCCGAGGTCACAACGCGACGACCTCCGACGCGTGCGGATTCGCCGCCTAACTCCAGGTCGGCTGATACGGCGATGACCTTGGCGGAGATAGCCAAGCTGAGCGTCCGGATGATGGACATGGAGCGCTCGAGATCCAGCCGACGAGGTAACGGACGCAATTTCCGTCGGGGCCGGTCGCAGTCGCGAGGTAGGAGTGCGTCAAATTCGCGCCGCGGTGGCGCCGGTGTAGGTAACCCGAACTGGTTATGCTTCTACCATTATCGTTTCGGACCGAACGCGGAAAAGTGCGTGAAACCGTGCGCATGGGAAACAAAGTCGGGAAACCAGTAAGGGCGGCACAGGATGCGGCGGAAATCTGTGCCATAGCCCCCGGACGTCGTTTACGAGTGACAGACCTAAATAGTGGACTATGTTTTTTGGTGGACACAGGTGCGAATATTTCAGTTTTACCAGCGACAAGAAAACAGTGTACGGGTGAGTGTTCTGACTTTAAACTTTTCGCTGCAAACGGGACGGAAATTAAAACGTATGGTTCAAAGTCGATGATTTTAGATTTTAAGTTACGTAGAGCATTTCGATGGGAATTTGTGATAGCCAATGTCAAACAACCGATACTCGGAGCCGATTTTTTAATACACCACAAATTGTTGGTCGATTTAAGTGCTCATAAGTTGGTAGATCAGGTGACAGAGCTAAACGTAATAGCACAAGTAGTGAGTAGCAATCAGCCTACCGTTAATACCGTCGACGACAACCACCCTTACCATGATTTGTTATCCCAATTCCCGAGCATTACGAAGCCTCCTACTTATAGGAATTCTCGAGTACATAACACTGTGCATCATATTGAGACAACTGGACTGCCTGTATACGCACGGGCAAGGCCATTGCCACCCGATAGGTATAAGAAAGTCAAGGAAGAATTTCGTCTAATGCAAGAGTTAGGTATTTGCCGGCCGTCTAAAAGTGCGTGGGCCAGTCCTTTACACGTCGTAACAAAGAAAAATGGCGATCTTCGTCCTTGTGGAGATTATCGCGCATTAAATGCACAAACAAAGTCGGATAGGTACCCGATACCGCGCTTACATGACTTTACTTATATTTTAGCGGGAAAGAAATATTTTTCTAAATTAGATATTAACAGGGCATATCACTGCATACCCGTCGCGAAGGAGGACATAGAAAAGACTGCGATAATTACCCCTGTAGGTCTATTTGAGTTCCCGCGTATGAGTTTTGGCCTTCGTAATGCTGCGCAGACCTTCCAGCGGTTCATGAATAATTCAGTACTGGCAGGTCTAGATTTTTTGTTTAATTACCTAGATGATGTGCTTATCGCGAGCGATAATGAGTCGCAGCATAAGGAACATCTAAGGCAGGTTTTCGAGCGTTTTGACAAATTTGGAATAACAATTAATTTGGCAAAATGTAGTTTTGGACAATCAAGGCTGGAGTTTCTAGGACATGAGGTTAGTACCGCAGGAATTCGACCTTTAGACGAAAAGGTTCAGGCAATCGTAGACTATCCCAGACCCCAAACCGTGGAGCAATTGCGTAGGTTTTTGGGTATGTTGAATTTTTATAGGTCGCATTTACCAGGAGCGGCACAGAGTCAAGCTGAGCTGGATAAATACTTAGTGGGGGCTAAGAAAAAAGATAAAACACCAATAGTGTGGACGCCTGAGACGATACACGCTTTCGCTCAGTGCAAAGAGAGCCTAAAAAAAGCAGTTACGTTGGCACACCCTCGCCCCGATGCTCAGCTAGCTCTCATGACGGACGCGTCAGACAGCTGCGTCGGAGGAGTTTTACATCAACTGGTGGATAATGTGTGGGAACCGTTAGGGTTTTATTCGAAAAAACTAACGAACGCACAGACGGGTTATTCCGCTTATGATAGAGAACTATTAGCTATATATCAGTGTATAAAGTTTTTCCGTAAGTTGTTTGAAGGACGACCTTTGATAGTGTATACGGATCACAAGCCCTTGTGTCATGCATTCGACAAAATAGGCGGTAAAAATAGCGAAACGCCACAGCGTACAAGTCAACTATCATATATAAGTCAATTCACTACGGACATAAGGCACATAAGCGGAAAAGAGAACATAGTAGCTGACACATTATCCCGCATAGAGACCATTGTTTGGCCCACGGTACTCGACTTCTCGGAACTTGCCACTGAGCAAGCGAAAGACAAGTACTTAGAACAAATGACGCAATCGGGCCAATGCGCCGAAAGGACTAAAAATAACATTACATTTAAATTATTTTCAATTCCAAACTGCAAGGAACCCATTTATTGTGAAATTTCAAGTAAAGAGGTGAGACCGTATATTCCAGAAAAATTCAGGCGGTTAGCTTTCAAAAGTGTACATAATTTGAGTCACCCCGGTACACGTACTTCACGCAAGATGATATGTAAAAAGTTTTTCTGGCCTAGCATGAACAAGGACGTAGGACTTTGGGCGAGGTCGTGTATACAATGTCAGAGGTCGAAGGTCAATCGACATACTATTGCTAAACTACAGGCTTTCGAGGATGCTGGGCGAATGGAGCATATCCACGTAGACCTGGTCGGGCCCCTCCCGACATCTCCACGTGGTAACCGGTATTTAGTAACGATCGTAGATAGGTGTACAAGCTGGCCTGAAGCTTTTCCAATAGAGGAGATGTCTGCCGAAGTTGTAGCCAAAACTATATTTGACGGGTGGATCGTGCGTTACGGTTGTCCAGTTAAGTTGACAAGCGACCAGGGTCGTCAATTTGAAAGCAATCTATTTACAGAGTTAATGAAATTATTAGGTATTAAAAAATGTAGAACCACGGCGTACCATCCCCAAAGCAACGGCAAGGTCGAACGTTTTCATAGGTCCTTGAAAGCTGCCCTTATGGCCAGGATCCAGGATAGCTCGTGGGAAGACGAACTACCAACCGTCATGCTAGGATTGCGCGCGGCGAGTCGGTGTGACAGCGGAATTAGCGCCGCTGAGATGACATTCGGTCGTACCTTACGTTTACCCGGTGATTTTTTGAATAGTTCCCATAGTTCAGAGACGGGGGACCCGTTTAGTCTAGTGAATAACATAAGAAATAGGATAAGTAAACTTAAACCGGTAGCAATAGGTGCTCGAGACTCACGTACGACTTTTGTGCACAAAGATCTGTTTACATGCGATTCAGTTTTCGTTAGAGACGACTCGGTACGCAAGTCATTGCAACCACCATACAACGGACCCTTTACGGTGCTAGAACGGGGCGAGAAGGTATTTTTAATTCAATTTCCGAACAAGCAAGCTCGTATCTCAATCGATAGATTGAAACCAGCTTACTTATGGAATGATAATGATGTCACGAATACGCGGGCGAGTGCTGTGGTAGGTGATGCTATTACGCCGACGCCCACTGCGACGCGAAGCGAAAGCGAAGCTAACGCGCAACCGTGTATTCCACGTACCACTAGGAGTGGTAGAATAGTAAAGAGACCAGTTAGGTTTGCGGACAGCTATCGGATTTAGTTTTTAAATTTTTGATACTACAGAATTAGTACTAGGGCAATAATATTATAGCATAGCGTCGCATCGCGACAACGGTGACTAGTACTGGTTGATTGACATTAGCTAATATGATTATTGCGAAAATGCGAAATATAGAGGTTTAATGTAGAAATATAATTAATTAGCAATAATGTTGTGTTAACATTTTAAGTTTACAATAAGAAATTGTGTAATTTTATTTAAAAATTAATGTAACTAGGTTGCAGTGTCATTATACCTAGTCTTTGTACTAAACATTAGTAGCAAGCAATTTTAAAGAAATCGAAATTGTTTAATTGCGTCACAGTCAGCGCTAAACTGATGTGACATCAATAAATAATTTGCATTTAAGATCACTTGTTTTCGGAAACAAATCATCATTTCACTGCTCACACGCATCGCGTAGCAACGTTATAAAGTTTCCATATAAATGGGTCTCGGACAAAGTAAAGAGGAAGGATCGCACAACATTGCCATTGCCGAGGTCCACAGCGTCACTGGCCAAGTGGACGCTAAGTTAAACTACTTTGGGATAGTACTGGGAGTAATCTCTGTAATTTTGGTGTTGTTCCTCTTATACTTCATCCAAGTCAAATGCAGGCAGTGCATACGGAGCTGGCTACAGAAGGCTGTAGCTAGAGTTCAGCCTACAGCCGTGGTGGTACACCACGAGCAGGCGCCGCCCCAGTCTAAGCAGCAAAATGTGATCTATTAGTGAAGTGTATTTTAAACTGCATCAACCTTCTTCTTGTTTTAAAATTGCATGTGCTATAAATAGAATGAATTGTTTTGTTCATATAATGAATTACAAAGTACCCTGTAGGTACGCAAGTCGCCAAGTCAGCGTAACGCGCACCTGCATGATACACGAGTAGCTACACTATTTAACTGTAAGTATTGATGTGTGTTATGTTTATGTCACAGTAATCAATAGTGTTACGGTTAAATCTCAAATGTGGCTAACAACCACATTAATTAGTACATGGATCCCGTAAGAGAGATCAGTGTAGTAAATATAAGTTTTCGTAGTAACCTATATCGTTTTTTTTTGTTTTGGATAAAAGGGGGAAATTGTGTAACGACATTTAGCCTGGTCAGCTTATATCGCGGTACATGTGCACTCGTATATGAGCTGACGCGGCAAGCGCGGCCCGGTCGCCGGCCGCGGCGCCCCCGGCCCCCAGTCACTACTGGGGCCTGTAGCTTGTAACATCTTCCTAGTTTAATATACATAGTAACAGCAAGGTCCTCTTTTACTTATGAATCCCGAATTAGGCCCATCCCAGTAGTGCACTCAACAATAAGATACCTACATACTTAACATCACGCTAAGTCTCTCACGGGGTAGGCAGAGAATAGAGCAACATTTCCCTCTTGACTTGCACACCTCTTTTGCTTCTTTTACATTCATCAACCTTTTCATACATGCCCACCGATCCCAAGTACTCTTTACCTTTACATCATTGAGTACTTTGGTAATTTGATCTAGATATTATGAGATGATAAGATGATGATGATAATAAAATATGTTTACCCCATCAGGCCCAGTGGAAGGCGCGACGTTGGCGAAGCACCTCGCTATAACCCAAATTGTTATAAACACTGCTGGTGCACCTGCGAAAAGTAATAAGAACTGAAAACATTACTTCGTACAATATTTATATATATCCACATATAAAAATGAATCCCTACTTTCATTGGTCACGACACCACTCGTGAACGGCTAGACCAGTTTCTCATTTTTTTGTATTTGTTATTTGTCAGGAGAAGGTTCTTATGAAAATAACCTTCTCCTGACATTGATATGAACTAAATGCCCTTTTTTCTATGGTGTTTTTGATATATTAATTCATAGTGAAGCCAGGACAACGTCTGCCGGGACTGCTAGTTTTTTATAAATACGCTCAACACACAGCCTCATATTAGAATTATCTGTATCGTGGGTGACGCATATGATATATCATAAACAATAAACCGGAACATAGAAACCTGAAGGCATTTACATATATGCGCGTCAGGGCAATTGCTTGGCCACAAGGCCAGCCAGGTCTAGAACTAAAGTAAAGCTCATGACAGGTTTAAAATTTAAATATCAATAGGACAAGCTGTTCCAAAGAATCGATTCAGAGGTTGCTAGACTATTAAATTTTATTGAAAAAGAAATAAATAGAAAACTAAGTACTGTTAAAAAGGAAAATTGGTTGCGCGAGTTTTTAATTAAAGGCGTTGGATTGAACGCTTTGAAAGCCGTCAGGAGTCTTTCAATGGTAATATTAATATAAAATTTAACGTCAAATGAATCAAATAACGTTTAGAGATTAAATTCAAAAGTAATATGCGTTTGTAATACACAATAGAAGAAAAAGAAACTTTCTATTTTGTAAACAACAATTTGGAATCAAGAACTACCAATTAAAAAAATGATATGTTTATACTGATGGCTTTATCAATATGAAGCTAAATTACTGAACAATTAGAAAAGATAGAAAGAAAGAAAATAAAAACATGTATTCATAACACAAACATATAGGAATGGAAGACAAGCGTAGAAGAAGAACATAGTGTCGTTATGAATCGGTCTCAACTCAGCAAGTGCTGTTTGTCGTATAACGGACCGGCCTGTGACATCACTTGAATTACGTGAATCAATAAAAAAAAAAAAAAAAAAAAAACAACTCCGTTGAAGATGTGCGTGCGTTCGAAATAATTGAACCTGAAAGCGCTGTTTCGTCTTAATGCTACTTACTCAAATTTAATTACAAAAAGGACTTTATTATGATACGGTCTTTGTTTATAGTAGCCCGCGGGGTAAAATTCGGGTAAAAATCCGACATTTTTGAGGTAGAGGTTGGTGTAATTTTATGAAAATTATCTCATGAAAATATTTTAATAAGAACAGTCTGCCTGTGCAAATAACGCGAGTAAAAATAGGTACTGTACTTACCCCAACCAATTGTTGCGTAGACCTTTAGTTTAATGTTCTCTGCTGTGAATGTTTCAACGACTAGCATATAGAGATATAAACCTGAAATACAAAAAAAATATATAAGTTCATTATTAAATAGACGTGTTAAACGCTTGTTATATCCTTCTTAATAGTAACTGGTTACCGAAGTACTAGGACACAATACTAGGAGAACCACTCATGTGTTGTCAATCTTATGTACAGAAGAATTCTCGTGCTTTTTAGTATCTTATCATTAGGGATGAACAGCGCATTGTCTATGTGCTGTAGAATCCTTTCTAATAGCAAGGTCAGGACATAGTATTACACAAGAGTTAGGTGGAATAAATAAATAGTCTGTGCAAACACAAGTGCTACTTTTTTGCTGCAATTTTTTGATTAAAAAGGTTTGACACTTGACCATAGACAGGCCAGGATAACACACTGACGTCTGGCTGTTGATAAGTAAAATCACCTCCAAAGATAACACGTCTGCCGTCACCTTTTCGGTGACTCTCCAAGAGAATACAACCGCTACGCTGACACCCTTATGGGAATGCGAAACCTCCAAAAGGTTATTCGATAGTTCATGTTTAATAATTTATTCATAAATTCTGATGATATATAAGATAAAGTGTAATTCCCAAAAACAAATTGTTTCCACTAGACTAGAGTTATCGTAAGGAAAATTAATATCAAATATTCCATTAGGCACCCTTTGAATAATAGAAACCTTGTATCTAAGCTGAAAAGGTTTTAAGGAATATAAGGAAGATTTTATTATTACAGTAAGACAAAGGACATGGGCTATTATACCTTTTCGCGGATACTTTCATTTTATGTAACAGAAAGGGCAAGTTTTGTGAATTTGTGTTCGCATTTTTGGTTTTATGGCAGTAAAGAACATAAAATAATGTATTTTATGGCCCTGCACATGCTGCTCCTACGAGATATGCAAAGTGGATCCTTGACAATTAAATTACCCATAATTTATTTAGGACTCGGAAAATTTCGGAAGGAGCTCTCATGCAAAATTTTTATTGCTTTATTTTATGAAAGGTTGTGCGTATGTTTTAATAAAAGATTTCACATTATTCCTGGACCACAATACAGTAGATTGTAGCAAGATAACAGATCTTAGTATTGGGGTGAGCAAGGTTTTCAGAGCTTTTTATGATTTTACAGTTGCTGGCTGTTATTGTGATTAATATCAACATAAGTCCAACGCATGCGCAACGTAACCGCATCCCATCAGTGGAGCTGTATACTTGTTAAAAAGAGCAAAGTTTGATAAAATGAAGGCTCTCAGAACTCACCTTCCACTAGCATCCAAAAGAAATTAGTTAAATAGAAATAATGCATACATATAACTAATATCATGCATGAAGTTTGCTCCTGCTGAGCTTCGTCTGACCAATTCTGGAAAAGAAAATACAGATAAAGTACCCTTAAGTAAAGTACATATCCTATTTATGTAATTAATATTCAGTAATTCAAGATAATGTAATTGCTAAGAATGTACTGGGCTTGTTCATTCATACTGGCTGCAAACAAAATTGGAAGTCGTTTGTCGCTACAGCTCGGAACTCACATATCTATAAAATACTTGCTGTTTTCCACGTGACTTCACCCGCGTATCAATATAATATATAACATATGTTACACAGTGGTAATGTAGCTTTCTAACGGCAAGATTTTTTGAAATCGGTCCAGTAGTTTCGAGCCTATTCAATACAAACAAACAATAAAATATTTCCTCTTTATAATATTAGTGTAGATGTACAGATTCCAAAATAACCTCCTTAGGTTTTTAAAAAAAGTAATTCTAAATACATATGTAATATCAAGAGTACTAAGTTGATGGAAGCTACAAAATGTAGAACACAGCAATTAGATTTGTTTAAGCAACAGACTAGATTAAAATACAAAAGATCCTTTCAAACGCTTCTAAGGTTAGTAATAAAATTAAGTAATTATCGTTACTACAAAGACATTTTGGTGACAATAACTTCACGCCTAATTGAGCGACAATTAAAACTGAATTTATCCTTCCCTTGTGAAGCACGTTAAGTCAGTTCCGTTTGGCAATTAACAAGGCAATTTGACAACTTGGTAACTCCGTCCATCCACCGGTGAGTGAAGGCAGTGGATGGACGTTGCACGATACACTATTTTATGTTTTTTTTTTTAATGAATGTTACCTCCTACTGAATCGGGAGACGCGCTTTACAACGCAGGAGGCGTACAAGACTCTTCTCATGGAGATACTCAATTGCTAATCGTGCTATCCTAGGCGCGGAAATAAAACGGCGTAAATTTAACAAATATTGTTGCGATTTCGTCGGGATCAAATACTTAAGACTTGAGACTTTTAAGCGTATCTTTTGAAAGTATGATGAGGTGCTTCAAGACCTAAAGATTTTATGAATTGAAAATAATACGCAAAGTTTAGCAAAAGATGTCCTAATAAATAATATTAGTATGGAAATTTTGTGTTTGTCTATATTATTCGGTTTTTCTTTTCATGGCGTACGTACTTAACTTCCATGTAATTTTTTTAGGAATTATTTGTAGCACCATTGTTCCCCAGGAACATACATGTATATATAACGCAGACAGTGTCGCTTACCTGTAAAGCTAAATTTAATATCCAACTGCAAGCTGATAATATATACGTTGACATAAGATTTGTGTGTATTGTATTCCTTAAACACCTGAGGTCCCTGCAAAAGACAATATGCAATTAAAATCTAGAATCCTTATACTACTAATATAATCTGTGGCGACTTGATGAATTTATATTTTTAAAATAATTTATTATTTTAATAAATGTTAAAAGCAAATCTGCCTGCTAGGGTTGGTTTACCCGAAACCAGCGGTATACAAGCTTTTCCCTGCGGGCAGGATCTGTCGGCTTATACAGTACCGTTAATGGCAAAGGGCAGCACAAAAAGTCCTAAGGGTCGACGTCCATCACGCTCGACTTGTCCCCGTTATGAAAATACTTTTATAAATGGTTACTACTATAAAAAAGGCCTTTAACTTTGTTTCTCACGCACGCTTCAGCTTGCAAAGTTTTTCTTTTTATTTGCACCTTACAAATTGAGATTGCAGGTCGAATTTCCATAGCTATAAGCATAAAGAAGAGCGTCTGTAAGAATTTCCTCTGTTACTTGGTTTCTTATTGCTACAGAAGTTGTATTTTGATTTGGACTTAATGTTATTCTTCTGGAACTTTTTGGCCAATTGTTATTTGGGTGTATTATTCCGAAACGCTGTAACATAAGGCGCGGTAAAGTTCATTCGATCAATCAAAGGGTTAACTGAACCCAATGGTTGAAGCAGACAAATGGTCCGGCCGACAGGTATTTGACTGAAAAGATAAACTTTGACTGACTTTGTTTAGTAGAATTATGTATATTGAATTAATCTCAGACTTGTTACTTCACTGGAGAATGCCCTTCCAACGAACCAGTCGACTAGCAAACTATTTGAGTCAAAAGTGATGTGTCATTGTTATAAAGCCTACCACTAATTACTAGACTTGAAAATGTTACAAGGGAGAGCGGCAGATGGTGATTTGTCAAGTGCGTTACGTGGTAACATGACAGGTATTAATTTGAGTATATGCCATGCATTAATTAATGTTAATGTAGCATGGAATTATAGCTTAGAACTAAATTTTACGTGTCAGTTTTGTCAACATTCCAATACTACGGACTTATCTTAGTTTTCTCAATCATGATACCTAACATGACAATCCACTAATCACAAGTTTTTAAGAAAATTGCGATATTAATCCAAAACAAAAGTTATAGGGTTGCTTTAAGCCAACATTTACAAAAATAAGGAAAGAAATGCAACGTTATCTTTAGGTTAAGGAAAATTATAACTTACATCATATTTCATATTGTTCTCCAAAACACATGTAATCTACCAAAATATATACAGGTGCTTTTTATTTATGAGATATCGTTGTCTTTTATAAAAGCGCTCTGAGTGGAAACTTTTATTTTAGTCGTGACTATAGTATTGGATTTGTTTCTTTCTAGTGGCTGGTAAAATATAAGTAAGTTTTAAGAGAAAGAAGGTGACATAGCATCTCCCGTGGGAATTGAAGTCACCCGGCCACCGACCCCGTACCTCCACCTTACAGAAGACCGCAGTCAAAAAACAATACTTTGGTGTAGTGTTGTGTTTTTGTGGTCAGTAAGGTTGCCAGTGCTTCTCGAGGGTACACTGCGCACGTAATAATGCTACTAGCACAATGAGTCCTCATTAACGACAGGGTTGGCAACGCGTTAGTGATGGCCCTGGTATTACTAGCTATAGGCTACGGTGCCTGCTTACCACCTTAGTGGTATATAAAAGAAAGTGGGTTGTGTCTGCGACTCTGCCTGCGTTGCCATGGCTAACAAGGCCATTGTTGCAACAAAGTATGGCTTAGCAAAGAGATAATGCTTACTCAAACTAATTTGAAAGTTTAAGAGAATAAAGCTACTTTGTATTAAAGTGTATTTTTTCGCCAAGATTCAGGTTTCGGTGGGGACCTCCTGTTAATGGACTTTGTCCCAGTATTACCGTTTAGGTCTGAAGCTAGCCTGTAACTTTAACATTAAGAAAACTTTGTCATTTTTGCGAGAGGTTAGTGTGTAATAAATTCCTATCGCAGGGATTAGTCCTGTCTCGTTTGACCTATCAACGTTCGTTCGTAAATAACAAGGTAGGAACAGGTATAATCCCTCGCATGTTGACTTTACAAGCTAAGTCGATAGAAATAGGTTCTCCGCCTTCTTTACTTGAGGGCGATAAAATAATATATTAAGATATATTAATATAATAACCTGTAATGTGTTCCTTTATCATACATTTTTTTAACATTATATGAAAAGTCCACCTAAAATACCTATCGCTCAGTATTGCCAGCAGTTTTTATTGATCCAGTGATGACCTATTGATTGTCAAATTTGTGATAATCATAATTATAATATATGCCCTTCAATGATCAATGAGATGAACATGGCTTAAACTGTATCAAATATTTCTGAGAAAAAGTTTTGCTACCTGTTTTATAAACGACACTGAATCCCAAAAAGGGTGTAAGATTTCTTGTATATTATTGGTTGACGCTAAAACTACCGAAATTACTTTAAGGAAAGTTGAAATTTGGCAGTTTTATGTTGTTAAGGGTGGATCAACACTCAACACAACGTAAATCTACACGCTCAGTGCTTTAGGAATGAGATCTTATAAAATCGGCAACGGCTGATTAAAATAAGTGAGGAAAACTTACTTAAAGTAAAGGAACACGAACACTGCAAGCGATAGGACGGCGAGGCTGAGCGAGTATCCGGCGAGGTAGATGAGGCTGGTGACGTCAGTGGGGGACACGTTCGCGATCCTCTCAGTGCAGTTCGCGTAGTCAGAGTAGTTGTGCCATACGCCGTCCAGGCATTGTCGAGACGCGAATTCTACACACAAAGGAAACTTAAAAATAAATGACCAGTGCCGGTAGCAGGAACATTGTCGACAACGTATTCGAAAACGTAACTCGCGAAATGTCAAAATTGTCATACTAATTTCTAATTCCACTTTTCACCGCCGCAGCGCTATTCATTTTTCAATACAAAAATAGTTGAAGGCGATACGAAAACGTTGTCGCAATTTATTCATGTTCGCACTACAGTTTAAAAACTATTGAAACACGAATCAAAATGTAATAACCCTGATGATCATGGAGACGATGTTAGGGTAAAGTTATTAGATTATTGTATTGTTATTGGTCTTTAATATTTGTGCAAATTTTCGAAATACTCATCCGTCTGATATTTGGTTAAAATTATGTTGAAAAACTCCGTTACATACATATATACAGTTGAAGCTTATGAAAGCGTGCACTTCGGCACGTTTATCGTATAATTTTATACGTAAAACTATTGTGTTGTGTAATTTAAAACACTGGCAAGTAGTAAGGACATCGCATTAGAGACTTGTACCTAATGACGCTTATAAAATGAGAACGAAACGGTCTAAATGGGGCATGACAGAAGAATGGTTCATTAATTAAGTCAAAACTAGATTTGTTCTGGTCTGGAAGATAGTTAATATGATTTATAGAAGAGGTAATGACTTTTTCTGTCTATCAACCCTGGTCCAAAAGATGTAGTGTTTTAACCGTGATGTATTTATTTAATAAGCCAGGTTTTGGTGGTGATCATTTAAATTAGTGCGAGTAAGAGTCATCATCATCATCATAATTTATTTAAGAGCTAGGCCTATTTGTCGGTGGTGCCGTTCTATCGTTCGCTATCTCTTTGATAAAAATGTTTTGATTTTTCAACTTGAGTATGTTTTGTGTTTTCAACATCAGCACATTTCAAGTCAAGGGTACAGTCAAAGTGAGTGCACAATGAACTTGCATGACGTAGAGAAAATATAAGCATTGTTTGAATATATTTACTGTAAACAAAATCAAAAGACGAACAAATATATTCACTTTTATTTAAGGGTCTCCAACAAAGGATAAATAAATATAATATATTTTTACATGAAATGGGTTTCATGCAGCATGTCCCTGCAATTATAGGAGACAGCAGTGTCTGATTCCAATATAATATAATTAGGAACAGGATTCAAAAATAATAATTTAATAAAATTCAAATATATATACATAAATTAATCCTAGGGACATTAATAATTAGTTAGTTAGACCAAAGTACTAAATGAAAACAATAAAGAAAATATTTATCTTAGTACTTTTATTAAAAGTTCTATGTTAGTTCAACTAATCTGAAACTTAATAGATCCAAATCAGTTAAATTTAAATAAATTATGAAAATTACAGCAATACATCAGAGCCAAGCCAGTCACGTCACGCAGTCTCAATCTAAATAGAGTTTAGCAGTGGCTAATTATCCCTCAAGTTGTGTATCCACAGAGCAATACAGCTCAAGTTTGAATATAAACTTAAAGGAATGTAAAAGAAAAGTTTTACAATATAGCCTAAGAAGGGAAGGTGCACAAAGTAACTGACTGGCAATTTATTTATCATACTTGAAGGTAAATAAAAGTTTAATAATAAAATTTCTCATGCCGTATATTACATTTTTATTACTGTTGTTTTTCAATTAACTTATGTTTCTACTGAAATGTTTAAATGACTACCCATTAGACACACTAAGAGTCTTCTTCTTCTTCTTCCTAAGTATGGCAATCAATCCCTTCAGGGACTATTTTTGCCAGTGTCGAGTGTTAGAGAATTTTCATGTTGCAAAATTTCTCGTGTTTGCCGCATTAAAATGCCTAGTGTCATGCATTCTAACGCCCAATGGAGTTTCTGGAGACAACCCACGGCAGTAGCAGATCGTAACACGCCTTTAGATTAGAGGTAACCTATTGACCAAAATGATAAATCACTTAACCCAAAAGTCGTATTATGGCATTATTTCCAATGCTCCTATAAATCAGTCACTAAATGAAACTTTACTGCACATATCGACACCAAAAATACACATTAAAGATCACTATAACACAATTTACGACACACTGGAAAAAAATCTCAACCGCTCCGCCTGATTCCCGCCAAAAACTCCCACACTAAGAGTCAGTCATAAATTAAGATACATTGCAACATAAAATGTAAAATTATTTTTGTGAGAAAATACAAGAGAGACTAACAAATGAGGTCTGACGTCGAAATGCTGAACATAGCCGAAATTAAAACATGTCTACACGAAGGAGAGACGTGAATGTATGTAGGAGTATATTTTCATAGAGAAATTTTTTTTTCTTTTTTTTTTTCTTGACGTCTTCTTCAAATGGTTATATTTTATCAACTTTCAATAGGTACTTGCCATAGTCTTAGGACCTGTATTGGGACAGAGTGACTGCCTAAACAATATACGATTATGTTTGTCGACAAAAGGTGGCTCTCCAACGATATATTTTCAGATAAGCTTTTCCCGCGACTTCGCCCGTGTAGAAATACGCGGTCTTAAGATAAAAAGTGCTCTACTCTGAGCTCGGGGTATAACTTTTCATTACTGAAATAATTCTTTAAATCTGCCCAATAATGCCAGAGATTACCAAACACACACATCTATTTATAATATTATTAGTTTAGAGTATAGATAAGGTAGTACTTACGTGTGTCATCATACAGTACTCCATGGAACTCCTTAAAGCAGCTCTGCATGGCAAGCGTGTGCCATGGAGTCGGGTCCCAGCACAGCAGGCCGTCGTAGTACGCCGGACAATAGTTCCCTGCAAGGTCATAGTTCTTCTCCAAACATTCCAACGCCTTCGCGCTGCCATTCTCAACCACACTCTCTGCACTTTCCAACGTCTGTAAGTCCTCCAGTTTGACGTCTTCTTATAACTTTCTCAACGAATTTGAGCTCCTCTCAGCTTTGGTTTGTTCTTTGGCTTAACTATTTACACTAACATTTACACTTAACGTCACATAAATTATATTTGACCACGGTTCTATCTGAACTTGAGGAATACGAGTTCTTCCAGCATGATACGTGGTGAATGTTAGTTTGGTTGTATCACTGTGTTTCAGGTGTAATGCGCGGCGCACCTCAATGGGCCGGATTCTGCGGAGTGCCTCGGAGTCCTCGCGAACGCTACCATGATAAGGTTATTTGCACGCGGCTTGTGTTCTAACTTATCAAGTGATAACGCTGCGAGAGCAAACATCGGCAGTCTATAGGAGTATTTGCGTATCGTGCAAGGAACTCTCGTTTTTTCGTTAATTGTCTTCGCTCCATTTAGGAATGCATGTCCGTGCAACCTGTAAGGATACAACACATCATGTTTTCTTGTTGATAATTACTTGTAAGCTATGGAAACTTACAAATGTTACAATCTTATTATATACTTCGGTAGGCAAAGATCACCGTTTATTTTTAATATTAACGGTACAACATTAATTAACATGTCTATAATTATTGTCGGACTCGTCGCAATAAATCCCATATCTGCCGCATAACAAGCAAGTGACTCATTTACAATTAAATTACTAAATATAGTTTGTTAAAGGTAAAAAGGGTGGAAAGTCTCCACTGCATTAGTCAATTACTGGATTACTACTAAAGTTAACTAGTTTAAAATAGTTAATCTTTGGATATTTTTTATGTTAATCTGTGGTTTTTTAACGCGTACGCAAATGTAAACATTTATTACAACCTGTCGGATAAGTAGGAACCTATGATTAACTCATTCGCGTTCTGTTGTATAAGGTTTACTTTTAATTACAATCATTTCAACACGATAGAAAATACGTGTCACGATATACATATTTACGTTGCGAGTGATGGCTTATAAACACACAATTAAGGTTAGATTTATATTAGGTAGTTAAGGTTTTTTTCTTTTGTAATTTCTTGTTCTTTTATTAAAGACTATCTATCTACCGTTATGTTCATTATACCGTTTAAATAACACTAATAACAATGAAATAAGAATATTTTTGTACGTTGCCATGTAAGAATTTTTTCACAAAAACATCATTTCATAAGTAATAGTAAATTGCGATTATGTGTATCGTCAAATAATTCAGTTGAGAAAATCCCAAATGAGTATAAAATACCATATTCAATACATCAACCGAGTAGACAAAAAATGTTTCAGAAGAAAACTTACTTTTGTGAACGTTCAAAGTAAAGTTGGTAAAAACGGAAACGCGGGACCTATAATTAGATTTATCGGCAACATCGATTGCAATTAGAGATAGATGGGAGATTTATCGTTTTCCGGTACTTTGATTTTTGTAGACGTCTGTTTTTTGTTCGGGCAACAATCAAGACTAATGTATCTTGTACTGTCTAAAAACGGTAATGAACGTGGTATGTATGAATCAATGAAAAACCTTAAAAATATAATATAAATATTAAAACACATTATTAAACGGAGTCCCTGTGGGCAAGGTTCCGAAGATACTGGCAGCGTTCTCCCTCTGAATAGCAAGACTAAATCTTTGTCCGAGGTAGCAATTTGTATGTCAAAGATCAGTCGAATTATTTCATTTTATATTATTTCAGAGTACATTATATATTACGTATATTTAAAATTAACTTGTAAGACATAATATACATAGTATTACACAACACACGTAGAGGTACAAGTTACAAGTTTACGTAGTATATTAGTCTTATAAGTTACTGAGTTCTAAATTTTCGATTCCAAGGCACAATTTTATAACGAGATTTCTCCGGTTCAGAATATCATTCGAAGTATTGGTTAATACTTTTATATTGTTATTGAATTGACAGTAAATAATAAGGCAGGACATTATGAAGGAATTCTCCCTATCTTCTAGTTGCTAAATATAATTTTGATACACACTTGACTATTCTAAATTATTCAGTATTCAAGTATCTTCTACACTTAAAACAATTACAATCAATGTAGTTCAACTATGCATAAGCATTATTCATGCAGGTTTTACTTTACCCAAAGGCATATCTGAAGGTATCGATGGTAGGTACTTAATATAATATTTTTTGCAGTTGCGTCGTTTGACATAACCTAAAATGCTTTGTTTAAATATTGGGTAACGATAAACGATAAAAAGGGTTGAGTTTATAGACAAACCTACACGATGTTATACAGAAGATAAAAAATATCTCGTTCGGTGGGATTTGTGTGTGTAGCTTTCAAACATTATTCTTCGTTGCTTCAGACGGTCGGGTTTCGACTCCCAGTTTAAGGTAAAATAAATTGATGGCTTCTATATAGGGTTGATCTATGCCATGATCATTATGCAATAAGCTGTCCAGGTAACAAATTGGGTATAACCAAATATCTTTGGTATGACGTGGTTGATGTTATACGTCTATACGAGTACCTCTGCCTCTTTCGGAAACCCTTCGGAGAAGGCGTGAAGATGTATTTATACCTTGTTAGAAATCAAGATACAAATATATAGTATTTTTAGTGTGCGCCCAGATGCTCTCCGACCATTGGAGCCTTCCTGTGATATGTTGGCTATCACAATATGTTGCTTAGGCAATCAGTTTTGTAAGGCTGCGTTGTTTAAATAAGGATTTAAATAATACGAATCCTCCAAGGCTTATGTTTTAATTAAACATTTTCAGAGGAATTTGGAAAACCAATTAATTAAAAAATATTGGTTTCAAAATACTTTGTTCCAAAGCAGAATAAACATTGTGTTTGAACCATCACAGCGATACCTGCGGGCAGAAATTCACCCTTACGTTCTTTTCATGATGTTCTAAAAAGCTTTTTCGTTATACCCAGTTTTGTCAGTAGCATAATGAGCAAATAAATGGAATAAAGCTATTATATTCAGTTTTTTTGTTTTGCGTTTTAATTATTGTTCGTTTTTTTAGAACATTAAATTATACAATTCTAGAATGAATTATATTATAAGATAGCAGTGTAAATTTGGTTTTCACTTCTAGAACAATAGTTTACCGGGTTTCGTAGAGAGCAAGCGGACTTAGAGCAAACTCGTCGACATAATATACTCCGCAGAAACTATTCTCAGATTTCATGTCCATATTTTCTGCTTTATATTTTTGTGCCGGTACACAATCGACAATTGATTGAATCGGTCATTGTGGAAATCTTTGGAGGCCTTTGTTTAGTAGTGTACGTCTATCAGCTGAAGATGATGATTTTCTGCTACGGACAATTATATATAAAAGAGGTATACGTATATAATATATATATATAATGTATTCCAACCACTCATCATGGTGTTCTAATTGCGATAGGTACTCTGTCTGCATGTCTAACAGTATGTTCGCTTTTATCCCAAAATCTTTTACTCGGATTAAGTGACTAAATACAGCTAGTAAAATATAATTCTAATATTCCTGTAAACATGGAGTGTTTTATATCTTAGATTTACATAAACAAAGAGAATAATACAAAAGCCAACAATAACTAATTCAGCGAGACGAAGTACGGGAGTTGAACATCAAATTCGTCTCGTTTCCGTCGTTTCGTCGAGGAAATTGCCGTTCCCAATTGGCAACAATGGAAATAAGCGTGCTGTTTTATTTTTATGTGACATTTTTGCCTTTTAACTGTAAACAAATACTTATAGGTCACAACCGCCAGGGAGCGCTACCTATCTCGTGTATTTACGTGTGATTTACTGACTAATACAGCGACTGTTATTTACTATACAAACAACAAGATTTAGTACTTTCTATTTGCACTTCTACGTAATGTAAACACAACTTGATGGTAACCGTTGGTCTAATGTTTCATATATTTTACTGTTACGAAGTGATGCGGGTTCGATTTCTACCAGAGTAAACTATTATGTTTAAGTATTTAGAAAAACAAATATAAGTATTCTATTAGAAAAATGGAAGAGAGGCCTTTTCCCAGTGAACAACAACGGGTAAATGAAATATAATAGAAAATATTTGTTGCTCTTCTGGAAGAATATTCTTAGATAATATATGTATATTATTCTTAAGGTTTACGTGGTTTATACTATTTAAAGAGATTATACTTTGGTACACAAACGCAAAAATAATAAATTATTAACAATATAATGATATACTATCAGACGATGACAGACTCCTAATCTGTCACGATGATAGTAAATTACCTTAATTGTATGATACGTGTTAATCTACACCTGATCGTTACTTACATAATATACCCTGTAAAAACAAAACTAAGTAACACGTCAGTAATGAATTGTTGTTTTTGATTTTATTGAATAGGAGATTCTTAATAAAATCAGGGTTATATGAAGAAAAAGTGTGTTGAACAAAAACTTGAAGTTACTATTTTCCGAGCAAAACAATTAATTAAATGTTACCTACAGATGAAAAGAAACTTTCGTTTCTGTGACTTTAATACGACAAAATTGCGTTTGGAAAGAAAAAACCTTTAAGCTTTGTGAACCAGTAAAATTAAAAGTTTTTTTGCAATTAGCCTCTGGTCTAGTAAAATATGGCTGTGACAAATTTGTGCTGTCGATGCAAACAAGTCTGGCTGGAAAAGGCAGATATACGGACTATTTATTTTGTGTCTACGATTGAAAGAGATCTTAGGGTCTTACATATTCATCGATAATAGGTGTAGTTTTTTATAAATTTGGCGATTACACTATTTTCATTTTAAGGGAGGTTGGGCGAAAAAAACTCCTGTAGGTTTTACCATTAAAATCGAAGCCGTCTCGCTGGGGATTGTACCCACACCTTACAGAAGGCCGCAGTGAAATACCTATAGTGTTGTGTTTCTGCGTTGACTAAGGTTGCCAGACAGAGCTCCACTAGTATACGCTGTCTTCAACAACAATAGGGTCGACAACGCGTTACAGATACCTCAGGTATTATTAGCGTCTATAGGTTACGGTAACTGCTTACTATCCGTGAACTGTACGCTTGCGTGCCAACTTACTAGAATAAAAATAATAACCATCTGAAACAAAATAAGATGCTTGCAGTATTTTATTTACACACAACCCAATAATTATTCCGATAGTTTCCTCTCGTAAAAAATACATTCTCTCAATTTAGTTCTCGTAACTAAGGAATGCGCGTTTCGTCGATACGCAAGGCGGTGCTTTTATGTTACGTTTCTAAACATGTGCCAGTTCAAAATCTACAACCAGTTGAACCGAACGAAGCGTACCGATACCTTTACTAACGCTATGCTTTGACTGAATAAATCGATTCAAAATCATTCGATTGCGACAAACGAGTGTTTGTGACGATTAATTGATCACGTTGCGCAAACACGACGAGTGTATACGATTATTCAATATTGTACAAGCAATGGGATGGGCTACAAGTTGATTGTGTTGACAAAGGTTAGTATGTGTACCACTCATCGTCTCACTCATCATGAGATCTCTAAAATGATACCTAAGCTTAAAAGACGCCCACTTAAAGTATCGTATTAGCTTCAAATTTACCAAACTAGCAAGTTCTTAGGGCTTCCGAATTAATTTGTAATTTATAAGTGTGCTAAAAGATACATAATATTGCTTATGGAAAGGATCAAGTAGATATTTTATTTCTTATGAAAATTACGTATCAGGAAGTAATTTGACAGTCAAGGAATAGACATATTCTAATCAGTTAACGTAGTTTAGTAGATAAAGAGTTGTAGCTTTACAATATTTTCATAAAAAAAAATTAGGTGTGGCACTCGGAGACTGCCGCGGTAAAGCTATTGCATAGCATTTTTTATCAACTTATGCAATTATAATTATTTATTTATTTTATTAATGCAGTATTTTTTATATACCTTTATACTTTCTCACAAACAGCTGATTACGGTAGTTTTCCAATACAACCAATGCCACCTAAAGGCGGGTTGCTGAACTAAAGAGACAAGCGTGATATTTCAAAATGTCATTAAAAGTACTGGTATTTAAGTAGGGGAAGTAAGGGGAGAACGGAACTAAGATCTTTACCGGCCCAAATGTCAACCTCACCTGCTCGCGCCGGATGGCGGCGGTAGCAAATCGGCTACCGTGGTGCTCCCTGCTAGACAACAGACGAGGCTCTGGCGACCGAGTATCTGGCGGAATAACCAGACTACACTTCACGCAGACCTAAATATCTGTGTATCGGAACTCTACATCTAATCCGTGGGTTTTCCTTTCATGGTTTTTGTGCGTCAGACGGCCGTCGGCACTGGAATAATAAACCCAAACCGCCACCTACCCTAGAAAAGCATGGAAAGTCAAGTTTTGAGAGCGTGTGTAACGAATAGGGCGTCGCCGCAAAACGACGCGCAGACACATCGCCCTACATCTGCGACAAGTATACGAGGGCTACCGAGTCAAGGACGGGCTCGGCCAAAGACGCTAGTTCCAGATCAAAACTTGAAAGTCCGCTTCGCAACATTAAATATTGGATCTCTAACAGGAAGGACGTCAGAACTCGCGGAACTATTTCTAAGGAGGAGAGTTGACTTTGCGTGTTTGCAGGAAACGAAGTGGCGTGGGTCAAAGGCGCGTAACATTGGCGAGGGATACAAAATGATGTATACTGGATCCCCGGAAGGACGAAATGGAGTAGCAATAATTGTCAGCCAAAAACACTTGGATAACATTATTGAAGTTAAACGGATGAGTGATCGCATAATGTATATAAAGGTTCTAGTCGAGGGCGAAACCGTGAATATCTTATCAGCTTATGCGCCACAAAGTGGGTGCAGAGACAGCGAGAAACAGGCCTTCTGGACGGCATATGATGATATCCTCCAACAGATACCGAATGGCGAAACGTGTGTTGTTGGCGCAGATCTTAACGGCCATATAGGCACCAAAAGTCACGCATTTGGGCGAGTTCACGGAGGATATGGTTATGGTACCTTGAACGATTCTGGTAAAACCATCCTTGCTAGTGCCATTTCTCACGATTTAGCTATCGTCAATAGTTTCTTCAAGAAAGCGCCTGAACACCTTATCACCTACAGAAGCGGCCCTCATAGCACGCAGATTGACTACATATTAACAAACAGAGTAAACATCGGTCGAGTGAAGAACTGTAAGGTGATTCCTGGCGAATGTGCAATTTCTCAGCATCGTATTGTGGTCATGGACATGACCTTTCGACAAAAATCTAGGCCAAAGCCGGAAAGAGTGCCTGAAATCACGAAGTGGTGGTTACTCAAGGGTGAAAAGGCCGAAGAGTTCAGACAAGAATTTGAAAGTGTGACCATAAATATGGAGGATGATGTGAATACCATGTGGAAACAGTTAGTATCGAATATTATGAAGGCGGGAAATACAATCTTAGGCCGCACGAAGCCCGGTAGACGAACACCTAAAGAAACATGGTGGTGGAATGCCAGTGTCCAGACAGCTCTCAAAGATAAGAAAGATGCTTTTAAGTTCTGGCAGACCACTGGAGCAGTCGAGGATAGAGAGGCTTATAAAATAGCGAAAAAAGCGGCAAAAAAAGCTGTAGCCATTGAGCGACACAATGCCACGGGAGCACTGTACGCAGCACTCGAAAGTAGAGAGGGACAAAAGGAGATCTACAAGATATCTAAGGCTCGGAATAAGGCATCACAAGACCCAGTTAAAACTAGGGTTGTTAAAGGCACAGATGGGACAATGTTACATAAGGACAAAGACGTCTTGGGAGCGTGGCATGCCTATTACGAACAACTCTTAAACACATCTACAAGAACTGTTTCACTTCCCGAAGTTACTAAAAACCTTGGTCTTGTACCATTAATAACACCACAAGAAGTTAAGGCTGCACTAAAAAGAATGGCAATTAAGAAATCCCCTGGGCCGGATGGGATCCCTATTGAAGTATGGAAATGCCTTGGAGAAAAGGGTATTTATCTTTTGACGCATCTGTTCCTCAAAGCCATGGAATCGTCACAAATACCGGACGCTTGGAGATTGAGCACCATCATACCTCTCTACAAGGGTAAAGGTAGTAGATATGAATGCAATAATTACCGTGGCATTAAATTGATGAGCCATACAATGAAGCTCTACGAAAGAGTCATTGATGCCCGTTTGAGATCGGAAAGCATTCTGTCTAGCAACCAATATGGCTTCGTTCCTGGTTTATCTACGATCGACCCGATGTTCGCAATTAACATGATAGCACAGGAGTTTCGAGCAAATAACAATCCTTTGTACATGGCGTTTTTAGATATGGAAAAGGCATTCGATCGAGTACCTCGACCTACAATCTGGTGGAGTCTTCGCAAGAAAAATATCCCGGAAAGGTACGTCGACATCATAGCTGACATGTATAAGGACGTCAAGTCCACAATTAGAACCACAGTGGGGCAGACTGCACCAATAGCAGTGACTGAAGGGGTGCATCAAGGTTCGGTCTTAAGTCCATACCTCTTCTGTTTGGTGATAGATGCACTCACTGAGAATGCTCAAACACTGGCTCCATGGTCCTTTATCTATGCAGACGATGTAGCTATCTGCTCAACATCTCGGAATGAGTTGGAACAGGCACTGAACGAGTGGAAGCGTCAGCTGCAGATGGGTGGTCTAATGTTGAGTGTTTCTAAGACCCAGTACATGGTGTGTAATAAACCAGGCCCTTTGGAAGACCCTCTCGTAATCGACGGACAACAAGTCACGAGATGCGATGAGTATAAATACCTAGGTACCATGTTGCACACCACAGGAGATTTGGAAGCAAACATTCAGCATCGTATTGCGGCCGCCTGGCTGAAGTGGCGGGAGCTGACTGGCGTAACCTGCGACCGTAGAATGCCTGTTAAATTAAAAGGCCTCGTATATAAGAGCATGATCAGACCTGTTCTAACGTATGGCAGTGAAACATGGGCAGTTACCCAGCGCCAAGTTAATACCATCCAAGTTGCCGAAATGAAGATGCTTCGGTGGATGTGCGGAGTGACGAGACTCGACAGGATACGCAACGAGTACGTTCGCGGTAGTCTCGGAGTACGCGACATCGCCGACAAGCTGCAAGAGAGTAGGCTGCGATGGTTTGGACACGTGAAGAGAAGACCTCCAGAGTACATCGGAAACACAGTGGCCAATCTAAACATGCAGGGGGTCAGAAGGAGGGGAAGACCGAAGACCAAGTGGTTAGACGTGGTCCGAAAAGACCTTAGTTCCTGCGGAGTTACTGAGTCAGACACTTCAAATAGGGCGAAGTGGAAAGAGAAAACAAAGAAGGCAGACCCCACCATCAGATGGGAATAATAATTGCCAAGGAGAGAGAGAGATTAAAAGTACTGGTATTTATCGATAGATGGAACTAAAAAGTATCACCTCTGTGCCGGTCGGAGGGGGTGTTAGGTTTTTTTCGTTACGGAATTTCTGGATTCGGTCCCCACGCTCAAGGCCCGCGATAAAAGCTATGCAATAGCTTAAAAACATCAGACAATATTAAAAAACCGCATAACAACCCCATTGCGCAGTGAGAGAACCTTAAATTAATAAGAGTTGGAATGACTACCTATCTGTATTTCATAGAGAGATCCTTTTGTGCCCGACAGAGCAGGTTAATGAGCCGTGTAACGTTAACGTAACCTCCAAGGACGAATTCGTTGAGAAGTTTGAATTTGGGTTCTACAAGAAACCCTTCTTGTAGAACCCAAATTCAATGTATATGTAAGGAAATTTCTGAAAGGTCGACAACGCGCGAGTGATACCTGGTATTGCAAGCGTCCATAGGCTACGGTAACCGTTTGCCATCAGGCAGGCCGTATGCTTGTTTGCCAGCTTAGTGGTATAAAAAAAGTTGTGAAATATACTACAAAAAATTGATGGGAAGTTGTTACTGCAGCCTTATCCACTATAAATGTTGCACGGGCAATCTTTCGAGTAGGTTTGAACTCTTCCAGCATTGCTTCCTTAAAAAGCTGGACTTTTGTAGTTATTACTGTATAATACAGATAGATACGAAGTAGTGTTAGGCAATAAGAATCACAAAAGACACAAAAGCGCATAAACTCGTAAACATCTCACTTGATATTTCAATAGATACTAAGCTTACACTTAAGTAACAGCGATCACGTTTGTGATATAAAACTTAAGCGTATAAAAACGGCCCGCCCAAATAATATGTTAGCATAGGATTTGAATTCGAAATGAGTGTAAACCGGTTTGTAGCTAGAAAATCGGCCGAACAGTGTTTGATCCAGAACAATCCCGGCTTAGGATAAGCTTTCATGTCTTATTTATTTATTACTGGATTCTGCTTTTCCTCATATTTTTGCAGAATATCCCTTAAGAATTTATTTTGAGATTTTCGCAGGACAAAAGTTTATCTCACAGTTTCGCTTAAAAAAATTCACGTATAAATTTTGTCGGTTGTATTTTCACATAGACCCATCGTATTTTCCACTATTGTGATTTGAACAAGAAAATTAATTTCAATTTGGTTAGGTTTTGCATAACACTACCCATTGGCCGACCTCCAGGCGAAAAGATCACCCTGTTTCGGAGCTCCTACTAAAACACAAAGGTATTCTAGGAAACTTATACCTTTGTTATGGGAGGTTTCCCATTAAGTTTAATGGGTCGTGTTTACATTGAACATGAACGGGTATATTAAGCAATGGCCCAAAAGTATGTGCATAAACCTTATTGGTGTATATCTTAATTTGCTTATTTTGTAATGTGTCATTATAAATTAGATTAAGTTATAAATATACTATAAGTTAGATTAAGGTTTAATATAGTTCTACTTTGATATAGTACTGTGATGCCAGAAATAAATATTTATTATTATTATTATAAGAGAAATACTACCCCTAAGGAGTAAAATAAAAAATACATATTTCAGGATTTTGGAAATTCCAGCCATAAGAGTAAAGAAGGGGATGAAACTTTTTTGAACATCCGTCATTTTTAATGTTTAATCAAAAAACAAGTAGGTACTTATATCATACGCCACAGACAAAAAATATAATTTATATATAGGTGCTTCTTGGCTTATTCACTTTACCATGCGTGCGAAGCCGCGGGCAAAAGCTTGTATTATTTATTAATCTGACGTCATGTGATGTATTGTATTCTAAGTAAAAATGCTGCGGTAGCGGCTAAAATTGTTCCATGCTTCAAGTACGTCAATGAGCGTACTCGTTTGTATGATTGAAATAAAGTATTCTGTTGTCTTGTCCAAAGTAAAACTTTTCCTTTGTTGCTACCAGATGGCGCTGTGTGATAATGTCCGAAGATTATTATTATTTGTAACGTTAAATACGTAGAAACAAGTGTGAATGGTGGCCATTGCGGCAAGCAATCGCATTAAGATGCAAATGTACCGCGTTTAGTCAAGGGTGGTTGCGTCAGTAACTAATGACAACCATCACTTCGTTTGCGGCTTGTGTCTCATAACGTCGCAGTCTGGGAGAAATTTACGGTTAACATTTGGCAAAATATCTTCCAAATAAATGTAAGAACTGTAACTATTCTAAAAATGTTGAATCAATGTTACTAAAAATGTTCCTAATTGGGTGAGTATTTCTTACGCACATTTTAGGAGCAGAAGATTTTTTCTGATCTAAAAAAATATTTACATTACCATCAACTACATTATTTTGTGCACATTTAATTTTGAGTTATGACATAATTGTTATTTTTTATATAAGTGTTTTCCGGCTCTAGATAGATAGGGCGTTTTGTGATAACATATTAATTCATTAAGTTTCAATTTTACGTTTACTGTTCTATTACGGTGACCACTGGTGTTATACATAAACTTATAATGCCTTGCTAATGGGCAACTTCCATTTTCAAAATCGATGTTTTTATACCACTAAGGTGGCAAACCAGCATACGGCCTGCCTGATGGTAAGTGGTTACCGTAGCCTATGGACGCTTGCAACACCAGGGGTATCACTTGCGCGTTGCCGAAAGTTTTCCTTTGGGAAAACAACGGCGGGGAGTTCATTCCACAGTTTAATTGTGCGCGGGAGGAAGTTCTTTTGGAGAGTATTAATAGTAATACATAGTATATTATCCAATCGGAGGTAATACCTACCTTATACAATTGTATAAATAAAATTCTATACATAATTGACAGGCAACAGATAACAGGTAAATAAGTCCTAATGTGTTAAATCAATCCAAGGTAATGGATGGAAGAGGCATGATAAGGAAAAACGTTTTCAAATTTACTTTTTTTATTCGATCTTTTCGTCTGCTGATGTAATTTGTGACGTGTTTGCTCGGCCTCAGAAAGTGTATCACGACGAAAAATGTTCCGCAATCATAATTCTCACACAAAATAATTCAAGAAATAGCAAAATTACGTTAGCCTATTTATTGACATGCTTTTATTAAGACCTCATATTTGTTGTTTCCAAGAACTTATAAATTCTTCCCAAATCGTAACAGCGTGTGGAGAATACCCGATCAATAAAATAAACAGATAAAATATATTATCGATAATATAAAAATGAATGGCTGAATGTGTTGCTAAGCGCAAATCTCGAGAGCAGATGAACCGATCTCGCTAATTCTTTTTTTAGAATATTCCTTGAAGTACGAGGATGATTCTTACGGCGGGAAAAAAATTAAAAATGCCTTAAAGGGTCTAAAAACGGGTAGATAAAATATTTGATAAATGTCTACCCGTGCTAAGCTGGGGCGGGCCGCTAGTTTTACATAAAATTCAGTTTGTTTAGTTGCTTATTTGTTAAGGATATTCCAAATATGCTTCGGTGACCGCTTACCATCGTGTGGGCCGGACACTTGCTAACTATGTAGAATTAAAAAAATTAATCTGTTTTTACCGTCTTTTATAGTAAAATATAATAAAACATTTCGGCAGTTCATTAAGATTGCTTCAAAGTTCAAATCCAACTCGCTATAAAATCAATGCCAGCTTTGAATCGAGTCTAACAAGAATTTAATTGAAATTTTGCCGACTAGCGTTCCGTTCAGCGATTATTCCCGGAACTGATTCATTGAAGCTGGCTTCTGCGAAGTAATTAAGATTTATAAGCTATTCTTTCCAATAAAATAGATCAAAATTATTGCAGTGGGTCTACGGCGTAGCTCGTAGCATTCTATCGACTACGACATGGTTGACGTAAGTATTTTGCGAGATTCTATTTACTTTAATATTCTACGAATCTATGGTTTGTTTATTAATAATAGCTCAGAGTAGATAATATACTACGTGTAATAGTAAAAAATGTACTCGTATTATTTTTACGGTGATTTTATCATGTCTGAATCAGCAAACAATAAATCATCCATGGAACGATTTCTTCTAGAAAAATGGGCTGTAAAGCTCGCTGTAAAAGATGGTAGTCGCTTTCCCTAAAATTTTAGTAACCACTGGGAAGATTTAAACCCCAACATTGTTAAGTTAGGTAACCAGAAATAGTGCTTAGTTACAATAGACTAAAACGCACCCTCGATGATCAAATTTTAGAAACTGGCAGCTTATACACTCAGTAAAGCACGTTATAAAGGTTGAATTTGCCGTGTAACAAGCTGACTCACCGAGTAAGGTCAGCTCAAGATCATGGCCACTGCAGCTGAAGGGACTTCGACCTGTTTATATTTCTAAAATGTAATTGCTATAAGCTATCATGTTATGCATATTTTGTAAGGTTTGAAGGGCATTCAAGCTGACCGCAATGCGCAATCACGAATGTTCAGTTTACGCTGCAGAATAGAGAATAATTGTGGTGGTGTTAATGAGTAATGTGTCTGTGTTTTACCCGTCTGCAGTGAACATTTCAACATATAACAGTATTCTGGTTCATTGTACTTAATTCTGTTTTGTGTTATGCAAATGCATTATTACAAATTAAAACTTTAGCTTATAGTCAATTAACACTGCTCTGATATAGCTCCTCGAGGATAACTTGCAATGGCAGTAATAATTTGTATTAGCCACATGATACACACTAGCACAGTGAGTTTTTTTAACAATAATGTGGCCAAAAATCACTCATACGAAAGATATACTCTATCTTTTAATTAGAAATTATATTAAATGTTTCATATTATTGAATGCAAATCAAAATATTAATTTAATTTGTTAAGTTTAATATATTTCGATTAATGATACCCCAACAATAAAAATCATAAAAAATTCACATATGTAGGTATAGGTTTAAAAAATATATGTAAAAAAGCAATTAGATAATCCCTTATTTCGAAGCAAATAACGTAACGACGAGTAATTAATATAGCCAAAAACCATTCTGGTGAAGGCACATCACCGGTGATTTCCAAGGGTCAGAATGTAATTAGATTTAAATGAGTTTGCGGAGGTTGGTGTGTCGACCCCTTTAGTCGAGTAGATACGTCACGGCACTTGATTGCGAATTTAATTATATCTGCTCAAATTGATAATGTTTGTATCTATCGGCCGCAGTGTGTATTATTCCCTTATTGAATATACAGATTTCTACACAAGTGCTGTTTCAATATTGAAATTAAATGATACGGCGTTTTAATTTGTTCTATAGGATAGTGATGATAATATGGATACGTGCGTAAAATAAGAATGGTTTAGAAGAAGAATTGTTTATTTTGCTAAAGAGTTCACATAAGTACCGATGGTCATTACTCTAAGCGCATCTTGTATCGCAAGAGACCTCTCTACGTTTAATAAGCACGGTTAGAATGATGTGACAGTTCAGATTTTGAGAGAAGTAACAATGATAGTCGACAACGCGCGAGTGATACCCCTGGTGTTTCAAGCGTCCGTAGACTACGGTGGGCCGTATGGGCTTGCTACCTTAGTGGTATAAAAAGTATTCAATGTCAGACAGCGTTAAAAAAAACATAACTACAAAAAATATTTGCAATATACCTATAGAGAAATAATTTGTGTAAAAACACACAGCGTCAGTTAGAAAACAGTGTGTATTATTAGACCTAGGAGTAACAATAGCATTTGATCTTTGTCGTCCAAATTGAGTTCGGCTGACTCCCACATCGCACGTGGTGTGCATATCCAACCTAAGCCTAGTGAACTCTTAAGTGAGTAAATTGAATTCAACTTTGAACTTTACAGTTCGATAAATGGTCCGTGTATTCACCGAACTCCAATTTAAATAGAGTGCGCAACCCGTTCACTTAAGGAGCGTAACTTTACAGATTTAATGGCTCGTAATATGATTAGACTTGCGGTATGCGTAAAGGTTTTCTTTGTAGAGTAAAGAGGGTATTTTTAAAATAGCTCGGTGAATAAAATTATTATAACATGTTACAATTACAATAGTTTATTATAAAATATTTAAACATAAATGTATAAATGTTTATACCTGTATAAAGATTAATATGTTATTTTAATGTGGATTAATGTTAATTTTGCGGTAGAATTCGGTGGAGTAAATAGTGTTTAAGCTGTATTTTCGTGGCATGTAGGTTTATTTTCGTGCGTGCTTGTATACAGCGGTAATACGCGAATTACTGCGTGTATACAGCCTGATCTGCGGTAAGACGACGTATTTAAACTTTAATGTGAACATCCCGAACCATTTACCGCACTATATACGGCTATGGCTTCAATGTTAAAACCGCAGTGAAATAACACTTCTTTGATGTTGCATTGTATTTCTGAGGTAAGTAAAATTGCCAGTGCTCCACGAGGATACGCTCGGCTAGTAGTAATGCGGCTAGCACAGTAACTCCTCATCAATAACAGGGTTGGAAACTCGTTAGGGATATCCCTGGTATTGCTAGCGGCAGGTTACGGTGACTGCATACCATCAGGTGGACCGTATGCTTGTGTGCCAACTTCGAGGAACGTCTTTTTTCTCAACGTCTCATATGGGAACCCTATCAAGTTAGATAATAATTGTAAATATTGAAAAGTCTTCTGTTTTAAGCCAACTTGGGATACTAAACTAAGATTTGACGACACAAGCCAAGCGACTTAAACGCTGGCGATTCTACTTCTTTAATTAAGCCCAAGTTTATATAGGTACCACGTTGTAATAACACAATTTAGGAAGAGCTTTTTTATGAAGTCTATAAAAGATATTACTTACGTAAACGGGTACCCAGTTTATTTCGTAGTCTATGTCGTTTACTGAGAAATTAACTTCGCAAATCCCAAAAGAACGAACGAACGAACGATGTCTGAGTAGTAATCATAATGTGAGTTGATACGTTCTAGTCAAGGTTTATAACTATAAAAAGCCGACAAACATCCAGGGGTGTATTTGGTCGTTTTGCTTTAGGCCCGCACAGAGACTAAGGGTTTCCAAGCTTGTGTATTATTAAATTCCTCAAGATACTTGCTCCCTTTTATGTTAGCAAAGCATATTGATAATACAATCTACACGTTCCTCAGGAGATAGAATATTCTAAATATTTGATCTTAGAATGAATTATTTATTTTACGTAAAAGTGCACTGACTTTGGCTTGCCAGTTCCAGTCCAGTGCAACAATGTAGTTCCTGACACAGGTATTGCAAACATTCAAAGGCTACGGTAACCACTTACCATCAGGCCTTATGATTGTTTGCCTTCTTAATAGTACAACAAATCTTCTATACCGATTTTACTGATACGATTCGAACATTCACTTTCATAATATAATAGTTATAGCATACCAAAAATATATATAAAAATGAACAATGTAGCTTTTAGTTTGCAAACAATACGTGTTTAATACGCATTACATACGATAATGGGGACCTACGTGTGTCGGCTTCTTCAAAGACAAAAGGCGTTGGTAATGAATAATTTTAACATGATATTAATCACGCTTGAAAGGTGACAAGATTGTACGGGATTTATAATACGTAATTTCCCCATGTCAACGTTCTCATTAACCTACATTATTAGTGTGAAAACTATATTTAGACATTATTGGAATTGACCGTGGAAGATAACGTGATTTTAAATGCCAATAAAATTTACTACGAGTAAATCGATGTAAATGCCTTATTTGTGGTATAGTATAGGATTGTAATGAAAAATATGATTATATGGTACAATACACAATAATATCACGTTTCGTGGTAAAATGGCAATGTGTGAAAATATACAATTAAAACTCTTTTAAGGCCCATACATTAACCGCACTGATTCCAGTATTGGTTGTCGCTAGCTCGCAAAGTAAGGAAGCTAATGGAAACATGAGAAAACTATTTGTTTAATTCAGAATCTCGGCCAGCTGAGTACATATGCATTCTTTGTACAGTCTTGGAAACAGCGTCTGAAACCGTTCAACTGTATTTGTAGGGAGATCACTACGGCACTAGGCTCGACACACATTTTTTTAATTCTTTATTTCATAGTCCACGCCTTCACGATCGGTTTTCCAATTTGGTGGATTGGCAGAATATTAATTGATTCTGCCGCGGTTGTTTTCGAGAATTGCATAGCTGAAAAGCCATTCAACACGAAGAAAAATATACCTATTGTTGTTATAATAATTTCTGCCGAAGAACGTCCATTCTAGATCGATGGACGTTCTTCGGACCTTCTAGGGCCTTTCCTATACATTTCCACTGCGACCGGTAAACTGCAGTGTGTGCAGTATTTCTGCTCCCAAGGCTCCAGTTCGATGATCTTTAGTATACATACTCGTAGTATGTTTAATCCCAATTCCCCAGTCTATTTCGCACTTTCGTACCTTGGTGTAATTTAAGCGGATGAATGCATTTGTGAAACCGGCTTATCCATATTATCTCGTATAGCAACCACCTACACTACATTGTATAGTTAGGTTGAAATACGCTCTTTAACCGCAAGATCCAGCCATCCTAACGACTGTATGCTTAGAATTAATTTGTGAAGCTATTAGGGATACAATGCTATGCTCATATCCATTAGTTATAAATTTGTGTAGAATCCCTTATCGATACGGTCTGGTGGCTGCAATTAGTGATTTCAGTTGTTGCTGTAGTTTTAAAGTATTATTCTAGTCTAAATTTAATCCCACGCCAGCAGTACAGTTCTGGAAAAGCAGCTACTCAAATAGCTCAATTATTTTTGGGTGCGAGATGTCAAAAATCTTAAGTTACTAGACAAAAACACAGTGTTCGCTCGGACGACACAATAATGTTTTTAGTGGCTCATTGCCGAAAAAACAGCGAAATCCGCCGCGGATTTTTTAAAGAATCGCTCAGTAGAGCATTTCAATCAACAGGGTTGGCATCGCTTTTACACCTGGTAGCGGCTGTAGGCTACGGTGACTGCTTACCATCAGATTAGCCGTACGTAGTGTCATCATAGTCGTATAAAAAAATATACTCTTTAATTGGTTTTAAAAATTGATAAAGAGTTAAAGCTAAGGGCATATTTTGGTTCATTAATTAAGGAATTTTGTCAAAATTCAGCAAAGGACCCGGGGTTGTCGTCTGTAAGTTGAGTTTCGAAAGAATTCTTATTAAATTGGTTTTAACGATATGCCTATTTGATCGAATTCTTGCTTGAAAAATTTTGACAGCGAATTAATATTTTATAACTAACATAATACTATAGATTGTAAGTAAAAAGCTTTACGTCATAGTATTATGACAGTTGTGTACGTAATTTATCGACTAGAGATTATCGTAAAATATTTATACCAAACCCCTAATCGATTGTGATCTAATTTTGGCAGAACACTGACATGTGATTGTCTTATATCCCTTCTCTTAATTTTATGGCCGCAGCGTTAGTGATCTGGGCATAATCTATGAAGCAGACCCGAAGGGGATTTAGTCGAGCAAAACAGTTTCTGTTCACAATATGTTGTAAGCAATGTTTTGCGTCTACTTTTACGTGTACATTTACTTAGAAAGTCGTCGGAATTGTTTTATATTTTCTATACGAATAGATAAAATTCAGAAACTGCTAGCTTAGGTCGTGCAATATACAACATAGGATGCATCTTCTCAAGATACTTGTCATATCTTATTAGGTAACAAAAAACCAATGATAGAGGGCTGAGCATACCTTTAGGCTTAGAGTAGATAATATACTGCGTCTTTAAGTATCTGAGGAAAAACTTAGTAACATTACAACAAATTGTGTGACGAATTTATTAACATTCACGGTAAAAATATGATATTATCCATTTAATGTGTTTACACACGAATCCCCGAGGTTCCTATGTACGTAAGGTGAATTATAATTTTGTATTCATCCGAGCATACACAGTTCTAACCTCCTTTCTGCATCCTTTGGGACTGTAAAGATTTTTCGTGCTGCTCATCTACTTTGTAAAAAGAATGCCAGTGCGAACTGTCATGTTTCCAGATCTAGTTCAGCGTTGTCCGACAGTTTAGTGATAGAGTAGAGAGTAGACAAAATATTACATTATTGTATTTTTAAAGTGCGTCATTATGTTTTTAAGATATTTGTCTCTAGCCATGGTAAAATTATGACCAAATGTAACTTTGTATGGTGAGATTGATGAATGTAGAGAAAGCGGTCGCTCTGTAATTTCTGGTTTCCCCGACAGAAATACTGCATGAGTATAATAATGATAGTAACAATTAATAACGTTTCCAGAGAACTAGAAATGTCGCTCCAATGTAAGCTTTTGATTCTCTGCTATTAATTGTCTGTGCTTTAATTAAACGACGCACTTTTTCTCTCTTGCCAAAGGCCTAGGAATTTAAGTCTGTCTGTTCTACATAAACTATATTGTTTATCACTTCAATTAATATTGTTACTTTACCCTAGTTCTATGCTTACTTTATCGTTTGTGTGGATCTGAAGTTCTGTACTCATTTATATCTTTATTTGTGAAACATTGGTATTAAAATATGCTAAACATATTATTATACTAGCTATGCCCGCGACTTCGTACGCGTGCAATGAACTTTTTCATGGGTTTAATATTATATTTATGCGCGGTACCCTAATTCTTTTTAAAGACTAAAAGTAACGTAAGTAATGCCCTATAATAGCATCATCAGTAGCACGAATTGGGAACTCCCGTGTGTTTTCCCATGAAATTGGAGCCGCCCGGCTGGGGACTGACCCTCCGCCTTACAAAAGACCGCAGTCAAATAGCACAACTTTGATGTAGTGTTGTGTGTCTGTGGTAAATAAGGTTGTCAGTGCTCCACGAGGATACGCTGCGCTAGTAGTAACGCTGCTAGCAGTGACTCCTCATCAAAAACAGGGTTGGCAACTCGTTAGTGATATCTCTGGTACTGCTACCGGCTATAGGCTAGTGTGACTGCTTACCATCAGATGGGCCGTATGGTTGTGTGCAAAAACGGTATTGATTATTAAATAATGTATTTCAGTAATATACAAGTTGTTAAAACAAACATTGTTGAGGCCTTCTTGTAAGTATAGAAAACCTGTGTCAGAAGATCTCACTCTTCCATATTTAACAATATATAGGTATATATAGATATGTGATCATGGTTTGAATAATCATTTTGTTACAGTATAACCTGAAGAGTCCGTTACTATATCAAGGTATTATTAGTAAACGTTGACAGCTAATATACCGAGTGATTTGTTTTGAAATGAAGCCACGGCACTGCTTGTATCAGAACGTGAGTCTATGAACTACGTGATGCGGAAACATCGGTCCTCATTAGCTCCAGATATTATCAAACTTTACTCCGCTAACTTTGAATTTGCCGAGAGTAATTTCAATTTCTTCAGAATTAACCTCACGAGAAATGTAAGAAAATATTTTGTTCTCATATTTGTTTTCAGAAGTCGCAAGTCTGTTACTTAATTGTATTGCGTCATGATTTGGTTTATTAAATTTTCCTTGAATTTGCATGTGATGTGATGCCTTGTGTCTGGGTGTTTGGTAAGTAAAATGTATTCATAGTAAAATGTGCTTGTGTAGCTTGGCTAAGTTTGGAACGCTGTATGTGTAAACTGGCACCCCGTGGTATTTACAGGAATAAAAATAGATTAAAATTGAACTAACATGAGTAGGATCAGTTTCTTACTTACTAGTAAGAGTCATTGAAACAAAACTAATGTTAACAAAATGTACCTATCCCAACAGTTATCGCTCCATTAAACCTTTAAGCTTGCGGCTCTTAATGTCCGCACCACTCGCCATTACCAAACGTAACTGTACATTCCCCGCAGTAATATCAGTAGAATATTGTACATTGAATCATGCACTTGATTTAGATTCATTTATTTGAAGAGTTTATGATATAAATTATAATATATGAAAATAAATACTCAATTACTGAACTGTATAGAGAAGCTGGTGTGTTCACTGTGCGACAGCTATTTATAATTAAAATATATATTAAAATATTAGTTCACAAATCAGCAAAAAGTTATCGTGAGTCAATGTTAAAACGTAACGTATATAAACTTCTCACCCCATTTGTCAACACTAGTTTCGCACAACGTTTCGGTGAATTTGTAAGATTCCATATTTACAATCGAAAGTTCTACGATATAAAGAAAAAAACCGTGAATGACGCTTAGGCTTTAATTTACAAATGGCTATCTACATTTACCTACGTTGAAACTGAGGTAGTCTTAGGCATTCAATTTTAGATTTATTTAGTCGATTATTATTTTGTAGTTACTTATAAATTATTATTTTTAAGTAATTATTTATCATTATCTCTAATAATAAAATGTTAACGATACCGCTGTGAAATATACATTTTAGAAATAGTTTCTTATATATTTCAGTTTCCTCGATACAAGCTTGCCTACTTGCCTAGTGTGTAACCGATGGATAACTGTAAAATTATATTAGTTTCCCTGCTTAAACAGTGTAATGTTTGTTGCAGTAATAAATATATTTTCATTTTTCATTTTCTTTTTCATATCATACATCATGTCAAGTCCTTTTCCGGGTGGGCGTCTAAAGAGCGCCATTTCTCTCTTGACTTGCACGCACAAGAAGTAAAATAGATACTTATTTTACATTCACAAATTTCCTAATTCATGTCCGACACATCCGAGTAGGTACTTTTACCTTTCTATCTTTCCATTTCCATCCATTTTAATATGAAGTATTTTTAGCAATCTTAGGACTATTATAACAGTGAAACAAAGGTAAAAATCGTCCAACCAGCCTGATGGTAAGCGGTCACCATCAGAATAATAATAATAATAATAATAATGCTTGGACATTATCACACAACGCCACCAGAATTCACCACAAATATTGTATTCCTACCACCAACTTCATACAATGCAGTGGTTACACTTCCGCCCGCAAGAATAAAGTGTGCTATACTTAAGAAGAGGTCCAATAACGAAGACCTTACCATATCTTACATTCTGACAACCAAAAGGTCTCATGTCAGAGAACGATTGACAAGAATACAACCGATTTGAATATTATATGAACACACCTGTGCTAAAGCAAATTCTAATTTTATTTCATTTGATGAATAAAATCAAATGACCTATGTTGCTGCAACACAGCGTTAAGCATATCACGAGTTTTAAAGGCAGGAAGTTGTAGGGCAAATCTTATTAGCGCGCTTTGTTCTCGTATTCCGGTGTCCCGAATTAATTACGGAAAGACTTTGTGCTAACAAATTACACAACAACCTCTACCTAGGTGTTTGGACAAGGGATATTTTTGAAATGTTAATCGCTGTTTGATTAACTTGCACAAAGAGTTTTGTGTTGTTATATGGAATAAAGGTAGAGGAAGACCTATAAAATGTTGGATCGATTGTGTGAAAGGTGCCAAGGAAGTAAATAATGAACGACGGCTGCGGGCCGATAGAGAAGAATTGAAGTATTAAACATATTGCTCCGAACCCAATTGCCATGGTATAGAGCAGGGTGACGAAGATAATGATGAATCGCTCTTCGATATAACACGTTTATGCGTTTAAGAACAGTGAAAATAAAAACAATATTTTTCTCTAGAGCAAAATGTGACGCATGATAACCAAATTCCGAGGAGTGTGATGCCGACATCGGGCACCATAAAACCAGCCAGGTGGGAATATTGTTTGTATCGACAGTTATAAATATTTTGGGAGTACATAACGAACGATATAGTCGCGCCGCGAGCCGGATGACGCGCGTAGTAGACACAATAAAAGGAAATCAATGCCATTGTGAGTTTTATTGGTGCTAAATTTATTTTATTACTTAGCCGAAGTATTTCGCTCGGAGCGATACATACGATTACATTGTGAAGGAACATTTCATTGTCTCTTTATAATATAATTAATGAATAGAGAATCCTGAAAGCTACTCAATTATGCCATTATGCTTGAAGCTATTCAGAATGAAAGGCCCGTGAGAGTGCAAACAGTTGGATTTGCTGACAGATATTATATGCGGCTTAAAAAAATATGTTGGGTCAACAAACTGGCACCCATCAAAACATCTACGATGGTAGCACGCGATTTGCAGGCATCTGAGATTTTTTATTTTACTTCCACTCAATTTCCAAGTCTCTTTACTTAACCCGAGCCAGAATTTGAAATGTGGCTCTTACGGAGCACCTACCGAAACTTAATTAAAAATTAATTTTCAACCGACCGTTCAATGCCTCGAAGTGGAACGATGTATAAGCCCAGGTCTATATTTTCTTACACATTACGTTACACAGTTCAAAATACATAAAATTTTCGTCAAACCATGATATTATTTCAGCTCCACTTCGTACTTTTTATACCTAATAATATATTTACGTCTTCAAACAAATTCAAATTCTATAAATAATATCATATTTCTGGCAGTCTTGATTTTTAATTAAGGCTTGTTTGTTTTGAATTTTTTTTTTCTGTATCCTATAGCGATATACTTTTGCACGTCTATATCTATACTAATATAATGAAGATAAAATGTTTGTATGGTATTTTATTTTTGATATTAGGGCGAAGTCGGGGCGGAAATGTTAGTAGTAAATATTTTAATCTTTTATACGTTTAAGGTTATGGAAGTATACTAGGATGTACATAATACATATATCGATACAGTTCTATACTTCTGCGGTGTCCCAAAAATTTACTCCTAATAAAGTTGTTTAACAAGAAAGTAATCGTGTTACGATGTGGAATAAATAGATATTTATGATAAATAATACCAGAGCTCTTGAGAATAGTGTCTATTGGTGGCAAAATTTACCTTTACTTAATTAAAAACTCATAAGTTATGCGATATAGTCTATAAAGCCGTGGTGTACTTGAGTTTGAAGCAACGGCCTGTCATTTGATGGGCCCAGGTTCAAACCCCAGCCTGTACCGATGAGATTTTCTAAGCTTGAGTACAGTGATTAATCACACCATGAGCATAAAAAGAGAAGTAGAGCGAATTGGGACCTTCCGGGTTTTACCATTAAAATTGGAGCCGCCCGACTGGGGACTGTACTTCCACCTTAACAGAAGACAGTAGTCAAATAACACTACTTTGATGTAGTGTTGTGTTTCTGCAGTGAATAAGGTTGCCAGTGCCCCACGAGGATATGCTACGCTAGTAGTAATGCTGCTAGCACAGTCAGTCCTCATCAACAACAGGGTGGGCATTCGTAAGTGATATCCCTGGTATTGCTAGCAGCTATATAATAGGCTACGGTGACTGCTTACTATCAGGTTGGCCGTATGCTTGTGTGCCACCTTAGTGGTCTAAGAATATATATATATATAATATATTTATAAAAAAAATAATGTGCACTCATTTGAAACAACTTATTGAATCTGTGAAAAAGCAACAACAGCTCTTAAACTTTTATTTTGCTCTCATTGTTCAGCCATTTCAGAGCTGGACTGGAATATTATAGTAGAAAACAACAGGATCTGTACCGAACAATCGTTTGTCATTTACATGAGTTGCCTTGCGGGCTGTGTATTCTCAACATAAGGTTGAGTATTTTGACATACGTATTTAAAACACAGGTTAAATTGCATTACATTTAAATAAAAAAAAAAGTTTAAGCGGTTTGAAAGGATCCACTTCGATTGATTTGCTTTAATTTCAAATAATACATTATTTTGAACAGCAAAATAGTTGCGTACAATACCTCTACGCATATAGGTAAGGGTCTTTTCGGCTGAGTAGTTTTATAATGTCTTTTGAAAGGGTCTCCTTTAACTATTTGGTCGACTGAATTCCTTTCACGTTATGAGGTTCAATAGCTCTACGTCACATATTCATATTATTAAAAAAAAAAAATTTCTTTCATTTGATGCCTATATCATAGGGATTAAAGGAGAAATTATAAATCGCCATTTTGTGACGTTCGCCATATTGGATTAAAAATGGTAGCATTTAGGTATTCGTATATTGTCACTTGACTGATTAAGTCAGAAGCTATTTCAAGTCAACAACATATTTAATAGGGTGTAAAGTACCAAGAAGCTTTACGTTATATACGAATTTCAATATCCGTTAACGTTAGTCACGTGCCGTTAACACGTGGTACCGATCATTTGCACAGGTTTATATTATGTTCAAGGGAGGGTGTGTCACGAATGTAAGGGTTTTATATCTGTCTGTTGTATTGGATGTGATGATTATGGTTTGAACTCGAAAATATATGCGTCAAAACACGATCCAATCTTTACAAGCAGTATATAATCTACTCTGAGCGAACAACTGTGTGCAAGAAAACAATTTGAATTTAGAACCTTCTCCTCTTTGAGAGTCGCGGGCAAAAAGTAGTAATGTACCTACAATGTTTACAACGGTTATATTTTTATTGTTATCTAAATGATCCATGAATAACATTAATTCGAGATTCAAATCTAGCGATGAAGTAAGGAATTTGTCACTACAACACTTTATTGAAATCTAAACGCTATAAACGTCTCTGGAATGTTGGTAATGCGATGAAATAAACTACTGGGAGATACAATTGAATGCCAGTGGGATAATATCACTGAGATAGGGTTTTAAAAGTGCCATTGAATGATCAACTTCCGTAACAATGGGGTACGAGATATTGTTAGCAACTTGTAGAAAATTCAAACGCAGACCCGCTTCGGGCGGTGCGGGCACCCACTACCTTTAATAAAACTAATTAATCTTGCCCTACTTTTTCCTTCAGGAACTCGTTTAATGTTTAACTAACTTCTTAGAACTGAATGAATAATTTACATTTAAAAGAAATTTATAAAGCGTGCTTTTGTGAAAGCACTTAACTTAGTTGAGGATACGTTGTACTAGGAGTATCCTTATTTCTACTTACGACCTGTTCATTAATTTTTTTTTATACCACTAAGGTGGCATACAAGCATACGGCCCGCCTCATGGTAAGCGGTTACCGCAGCCTATGGACGCTTGCAACGCCAGGGGTATCACTCGCGCGGTTCCGACCCTAAAGACGACATGTGCTGCTAAAAATGCGGTATCACTCAACATTAACTTGTAGTCTTATCCGCAGTATAGCAGAAGTTCAAGTCACGGGCACCTTAAAGACGGGACTTACTTATCATTATGAGTTTTGCAATCAATAATCCCACATTATAGTAAGTGAAAAGTCAGGTACCTATTATATCAAAATAGGGACCAACTTATTTTTGAATACAAAGTATATATTTGATCATATTTTCATCGTAATTAATATTTAAGAAACTTAATTAATTCTATTCTTTACCAAAGCGAGGTGCCTTCCCGACATGTTAGAATAATAACAAGAGCTTAATATTCTAGTAATTATATCTTAATTATACTATTAATCACTGTCTAACAATATTACTTGGCCTTCAATGAAGTAATTAGATCATTACATTAATTTTCATTTCTATTTACAACCAGTAATTTATTCATTTGAAACTTAATGCATAATTAAAGTACAATGGTGGACTTAATGCTAAAGCATTTTTATTGAAAGCATTTTTAAGAAATTTTAATATTATTAGATAAGATCGTCTAAATAAAAAATAAGGAGCCCGTGTTTCTTTACCCCTATATTTTAGTGAAGATCATGTCGGTAAAGAATACTACCACTGACATACTAATAATCGTTACATCCCTTCGTTTTTTCATTTTCATCCATCTTTTACAATCCCTAGTGGATTACTCTGCTCTTACGAAGAGCCGTAAGAGAATTAATGTTCGCGTATTATAGATCTGTGTGGTCGGAATAAGCGGTACGCTTTCCGCGTCTACAGTCTCAGAAGACACCATTCGCCCACGGACCGGGCCGGGTGTAGTAGTCACGTGACGCCCCGTGACGGCTTATGCCATTTATCTCCATAATCTAAAAAGCCGATGTGTCCCTGAAATAATAAGATACGAGCTGAAATATACCAGGTGATTTTGTCGGTCAAATTCACAGACGCACACGCACACTGTACGTGCGTAACATACTATAATTGGATAGCAAATATGTGCTAAATTAGGAGTAAGGTAATTAAAATAATAATATTTTAATGTTTTAATTCGTTCGTTAGCAATATTAAAATTTATTATTGTTGTGGTATTAATTAAGCCGCTACTTTATTCAACTATCTTAAGGTGACCAGAGCAAGCCTACGGCCCGCCAGATGGTAAGTCTAACGTCTTACCGTAGTCTATGTACGCTAGATAGATTATTCTAAGCACGTTATACTTGCCTTTCGTCATACACCTATTAATACATGAGTTTGAGAGATTATGAGATTCATGTAGTCAGTTTTGCATTTTGTCGTCGAACAAATTATAAGAGACAAAATAGCCAGAGCTCGGCTTAATACAAAAACATGACGTACAGCATTCGTTACCCGATAAATCCAATATCGAGCCGAGGAAAACGGTTTTCATATTTTCCTGTTTACTTTGTTTCTCTATATTTTTGAATCCCTTATTTACTTTTAGTAAAATTGTGTGTAGTTAAACAGAATCTGAATTTCGTGTCTTTCATTTAAATTTCAAATAAATATTAGTCTTAATATATTCTCAAAATGTGCGTCAATTAAAAAGGTATTCTGAGAAACGTAAATTTATCAATTTACTTTATCAAGTACGTATATATTACGTTAAATAGTACAGTATACGTGAGCTCATAATAATTTTCGGTTACATTTTCAGGCTGTCAGTCGTGTTACAAAGTGTGGGATAAAATCCATTGATGGATCTATTTACTTGATTAATATGGAACAGCCGTCTTAATAGCTATTTGAGGTATGCTTTGAATTGGTCTTAGTCATCAATTTAAGTGAAGGTATATTTACAAATGCACATTTTGCAAATAGGAGAACAAGAAGGAAGGCTAACTTTTTTTTTCGTTTTAATTTGGATAACTAATCTAAAAACTACCCGATTCAGAATACATGGACCGAATCCAAATTAAAGTCTTAATTTTCACGATACTTGTCCAATTTGGGCGAAATAGGTTTTTATTAAATTAGGTAATATTGCTTCAGAAAAAGAAATTCCTTGCTCCACTTAGACTTAGAAAACTTATTAACTTAATTTAGAGTAAATAGCATACGTTTAATTGCTAAGGCCCAATTTTTTATTTTACTTATGGTATATAGGTTTTTATCCATGTAGAAACTAGAGCAGCAGCTTTTGAAAATATTGGATCTGGGATTTAAAACTATCGAATATACTCATATGTTCTAACTTGGCGTGGTGCTATAAGGTGAGGCTAAAAAAATGTGAAGCCACGTTATTTGAACGTTCTATGAAAGAAAATATATAATTTGATGTAAAAAATAAGTTGGACATTTTAACCGTATTTCAAACTATGTTCAGAAATAATAAATCCACTTTTCGCGATGAATCTGGATTAATTCTAGATGTTTCTGAATTTACCTATAAGGTTTTTTTTTATTAGAAATCTTAAATAATAAATCGTGTTGATAAATAAATATTATAATACTAGTACATAAAATCGAGCGAAAGTATTTTTCCCGACATCATCTCACTATTGAAATGCAAAGCTCGAGATGGAAAACGCTCAACAAATAAAATCACACTGCGCTATTTTTATTCGCAACCATTGGTATGATTTTAATAAAACAAATAAATGGAACGGTAAAAAATTTGTGGCATTAACTGTGGTCCTAACGGTCCTAACTGTGGTATAAATAGGAAGTACCGGGCGCGGTTTCACTAGCGGAATCAAAAATGTTGGGTTTAGTAAATTTGTAAATTAGGGGATATTGGTCTGGTGCCTCTTGGTAAACGTCATACACGTAGTTGAATTTCGTCTGAGGCTCACGCACGATCTCTTGTTTTGGCAAATACTGAACATATGCAGCGATAGTAAAATCTGGATAAATTACCAAAGTATATTCGAGTGCCACAAATGAGTTCACACGAGCTTATTGCCAGTCCAGGACCTAACAACACAACGCTCGACTGAATATACAGGATGAATTTTTCAAGTGGTCATATCCAAAATGTTTTCTATTTCGCTATTCCTCATAACTTCGGATTTGGCCATCCACGCCCACATGAAAAATTAATCCTGTATACATTTTGACACCTTTTATTTTTGAACCACAATATTGCTTTTGCTTTTGAATCACAAGTTTTTATTTAGTTTCTCCTTTCCGGTGACCCTTCCGGTAAATATATATTGTAGGTATCAAATGAAAGGCCTCGATGACCGAATAAAAGCTAGTATTAAAAAAAAACAATTGCTTGGCAGATATGATTTATACGCAAATCACCAGTGTAAATAATACTAGGCAGGTCTTTGCATTAATATATATGTAGGTAAAGAAGATGGAGTACCACTTTATTCGTGCTACGATTGCTCTCCACGCTGCTTAAATAGATACGAGAATTTCATGAAAACGTAAGCTTTCCCGTTCGTTGTCTGGTTTAATTATCATCACTCAGACTCTATCTTGTTCCAAAAACCATATAAATATTTCCTTAAAAGCTTGATGGATGTGTACTTTTAAATGAATACAATGCTTTTATGTTTACGTTGTACTTGGAGGTAATGTGCTTACTACACTGGGCTGGCTATTCTGTTTTGGCGAAGGATCGCTTTGAACATTATGTGTGCTCTCACAAAAGGCTCGGCCGGAGTAATGAAAAATGTGCAATTTAATATGCCGGCTATTTATAAAAGGGTCAAGGGAATTTCATGATTAGTGTTATAAAAATAAAGCTTAATATTGCGGTCGTGACTTCGACTAGCATTGGATAAAATAATTATGTTTAATTATTTACATAACTCATAATGTTCATAACTCTTTCTACACAGGTCGATAAACTGCAATGAACTGATGAGCAAAAATATCTGAAAGAACGCTTGAATTAGTACAGAAAATACATAATATATTTAAGACTGAAAACATTAGGAAGCGAAGTAAGCGAGTACCGACGTCAAAGTCGACTAAGCTGAAGCTAGTTACTGTGGCTGATAAACTCCAGCAAGTAATACCTCCATATTACTTCAAAACTATTGAAAGGCTTCACTACTGTTCTGGTATGTACTTGCCCCATTCACAAATCCTTTTCTTCTTAGTATTTTAGATGATTAAATCGTATAAATAATTGTCGAAACTCTCAGCAGAACTCTGCAATTCTAAAGCTTGGACAATACTAAGATCTTGGAAGAGGGAAAGTTGAAAAGCCTGCATACGACGGAATGCTTTGGACTGGATTAATTAGATCTTCGTTGCTTGGAACAGTTTACGTACATACTATTCCTTGAACCGCTGTTACTTTTCTATTAGTATCTCAAATTATTAATTGATTACGTTAAAAATTATCCATTAAGTAACCGTAGTGGTAATCGGAACCTTTAAGTAATTTTAGCTTTCAATCTTGAGTCGACTTAAATGAAAAAAAAAATCTTTGTTAAATGTGATAAGATAAAATATACTCCGGTATTGGTATTTGTTCAAAAAACGGCTATCGGCTATTGTCTAAATATTTCAATCGATCATTGTTTTCCAAATATCAGATTGCGTCCAAGTTATAGTCGAAGGAAATAATACGTAGACAAAGCTTTTTTTTTGCATTTGATAGAATATTTGTTTAACTTTTCAAGATTGATCATATCCAATGAAGACACAAGACCTATCTTCAGTAAATTTTAGATATATATTGTGATACCTCATTTCAATGCCCAGAGTGGACGATATATTGGGGATAAATAGATCTAATGGGTAATTGACGATTTAGGAGACGATTTCTTTAGTAAACAGGAAGAGACTATTCCATGACGTCATTAACTGAAAAAAAGGAGAAAATGTGCAATGTGACGTGATTGTCAAATAAAATAACTATACGGGCTCAGTTCACAGTTGCCTGCAGATAAGTGTAAAATAATACAGTTGTCAATCAATTACAGGTTCAGAATAAATTACTTTAACTTATTTTCTTTAAAGAACTGAATGATCCTGGTAATAAAATATTACTGTCATGCTTACTATTCGGTTATCTGTATTTTGTATATCAGTTATTCTGTATATCAGTTATTTTAATACATGGGGAAAAATGTTTTATAAAAAATAGCAAATCTTTTATACAACTTAAATTAAAAGTTTAATTTGGCTATTTACATTTATGTTTTGTTGGAAGTTTATATATTCTCGTTACAACTCCAGCAATTAGTGGTTTACGAGCAGCTCAGGGTTACACGAAATAGTTTTAATATTCAACAGTTATGAATCTCTTTTCAGGTATTGTTCTAATATAACAATGGTAAAATTTCAATTGTTTTAACTTAGAGACCAAAATATTGTAATTTATTTTCAGTAATTAGTAATTAATACAGCTTAGTTCATACATGATTACGACGTGGTTATCTATTTTTGCCCTTAAATTAATTATTGTTGTTTTCAAAGTTGATATGCATGCTATCTAATAATAAATTGTTGACGAGCACGAAAAACACGAATGACGTATATTTTGGGATTACATTTTATGTATTTTGTTTCAATAATTATAAATAATGCAATGCATATTTTTTATGCAACGTAAAAAAACAGCCGAATTCTTAAGTTAAGACCTTGTCTGTAAGTGAATCTACAGAGGAGAAATTTCAAATATGTACCAGAACATTTAATTGGAATTGTCAGTAAAGTTTTGAAGTACCATCATTTGTAGTACCCGTACCGAACAACTTACAAGAAAATTAATTTAACAAGTATTCTCAAGGGCCGTTATGTTGCAACTGCATGTCATTTCGCAAAAGTTTTTCAAAGTAAATTATTTTTCTCAGCGTTTTTATATCAGGCTAAGTGAATTTGTCAAGTAGAAATTGTTTTGTTTTCGTCATTGGCGCCTGCCGAATGAGTTCCAGACATCTTAATTGCTTAAATTTATCTATCTATACTTATTGTTTTTGGAGGCCACTCAACGATCGATACTGAATCCAAAACAGTTTCTTTTTATTTTTGTCCGTCTGTTTGTTACTTGGTCGCACATTACGCGGAAAATATTAACTAACATTGGATTCAAATAAAACATGGCATAATTTGAGTTCGTACTATATACGAGGTTAAGTATAGGATACTTTTTATTCCGAAATTCAGCACGGTTCCCTTAGGCTAGGGGATAAAAGTCAAAATGTGCTTGGCTGTAACTCCGGAACCACCGATTTGAGCGGGACTTTTACTGGCAGGTAGTTGATAACATAGTTATTAGGGTTCCGCGAAAAAGTTTAGACCCATGAAAAAAATGCATTCCACGCGTATTAAGTCGCGGGCACAGCTAGGGTATCTTTATAGTTGAACTTGCAATTGTCTCGTTTCACAATGAAATTGGTTTTCTAATAGGCAGCCTATGTTCCTTTTGTAATATAAGCTATGGTCCAGGCTTAGCCACGTAATGCTATGCGCAAAAAGTTTAAAAATTCGAACATAAGTACATAAAACGTGCTTCCATGATTACGAAAGTAACACGTGTGGGTATAGGATTTCAGTAATTAATTATTTATCAAGCGTTTGTTGGAGTTATATGACCTCAGCTTCCAGGAAAGTCGAAATGAGGACCTACAACAACATTTTTGACTAACCCTGAATATTTTAAAACTTTGTGTGCTCCAAATTAATGTTGTTATGCAAGTTTAACTAGGCTTAAACCCTTTTATTTAAGCGTGGGGAAACCATAAGGGTTGTTAGCCGTCTGAATAAATGATTAACTAAGAGATTGTAGGGCAAATATATATTTTGGGTCATATCACACGGTATTACCGTCTATATTTGCTTATCTATCTAAAATTAGGAGGTAACGCGCTGATGTATATTCGATATTTCTCGAATAATGCATATATACTTGTAATACATCCGCAGATAAAAGAAATTGCTTCATCAAACTTTCATAAGAGCAGCTCGAAGCGAAGGTTTTGCTTGAAGCATTGTTTTCGATGTAAAATGTGGTATAATGCTGAGTTTGGACCTCCAAGCCCACTCGACAGCCTCAAGGGTACGACCAATGTCAACGAGAACGGGCAATGGTATTTTTTATTCCAGTTTTATCCATTTTACCCCTACAAGTACCAGGCTATGATTATAAATTATGTAATATTCAAGAATACGTGTAGATTTAGGAATCTGTTATGATGTTATAAATTAACGCACAACATTTCCTGTAATAATTGAAGTCCTGTAATAAATCTGTAACAGGTTTAATTCTGAACATTGAAGATATTTTGAAAAAAATTTTGGAGGGCACTCTTTTTTTCAATACTGATTCCAAATCAGTTTCAAACATTTTTGTGTGTGTTAAATTTTAAATAAAATTAAATAATAAGTAGATGAATATTCGAAAGGGTACAAATACTTAAGATATGTTTTGGAGCTAACTATACGATGCTTTATTATTAATCAATCACTACGCATTTACTATCATCAGCATTTACTATCTTAAAATGACCTTTTTGAGCCTCCTTAAAAGAACGTTTAGATAGAAGTGGATGAACTCCGGAATGCAAGTTATTAAATTAAATATGAAATATTAGGTTCAAATTCATGTCCCCGTCTAACTTAATAAATAAGAAAACACATGACTCACAAAAATTGTTTTAAAATTTAGCAGAATTATTTGGGAAACAAATAAGATTTAGTTTTTTGAAATATTGAAAGCAATTTCTATTCAACAGAAAGAATTGTGTAAAAATATTTAATAGCTTTAGGCTGGATTAAGTTTTGAAATCTAATACAACTTTTCTGCGTGTAACCTCTGTTATTTGTCTGCGTTTGATTAATTTTAAATAGACCGAGATTTATTCCTTTAGAGTTTGAAGGCCACGGCTTGTAAAGGTTTTTATGATTTGGCGTAAGGTTTGCTTTGCTACAGTACAAGGCTTATTTATCAATTAACATGACCTATTTGAGAGGTGAAAATGTGAAGCCATCAATTAATAATAATTTAGCCGAAAAAATAAAACAATAATATATTTTATTACGTTCAATATGTAAACAACTAAACTAGTTTGTCAGTGTGATGTAATCATAATATTTTATTACGTAGCATACACGTATTATTCACCCTGGCTTTATCTCATCAGATGATCATGTATTAAACTATGCATTGGAAAATTCGGAACTTAATTTTCTTGTTTTCCATGCAAATATTTGTGATGTTACATATATCTATGTCTGTACACATCAATTAAAAAGTCCTACGTCAGTTAATTAATATGATCATGCATTTAGCGATTGTTAATAACCAAAATTATATTCTATTCAATCTAGCAGTATTACATACACATTTATTGTTGCCGATTTTCTTGTTCAACTGTCTAAACTAAAACTTTACTAAAATATTTACCCTATTCTGTTGTTTATTAAAACTACAATATTCATCGTTTTGACAGGACTTAATTTAACAGTTCTAAACTTAAATGTTGTGTAATTTAGACTAATGTATGATAAGAGAATTGGTACTATTGTATAATAAAAATACCTATTTCTTTATTTATTTGGATCACCAACAGATGAAAACACTACACGACATATATAATAAACAAGAACAATCTTTAAGTAAGTGTTCACCTATTTACAGGTAACCACAGGTACAGATACCTACATAATAAAAACATTTTTAATTATTCTATTTAATTTTGTGATGCGTTATTTCCAAGTTTCTTAAATTACCAGCAAATTCCGAACAAAAGCTACCAACGAAATCGGACTCCAATTCAAACTCTATATGAAAGACAATCTTTAAAACAATCTTGATAAACTTAGCTGTACACTTCTTTGATAGGATAATGATGTCGACGAACTTAGACTAAAACTTCTATTATTATTCTTGTGAAACTTAATTACCTAGCTAATTCAATTCTGTCGAACGAAAATGAGCATGAAACAAGTTGCTTCTTGTTAACTATTTATGAAGAAGAAAAGCCTGCTAAATAAATGGCCTCGTATTATGAATGCTACCATTGTAAGATTTGCTTGATTTTAGCCGACATCATACTTGCCAATTGAATACTGCAATTGGCCTGTATCTTTGAGAATCGATGTAATTATAGCGAAGATATTCACAGTACAGATAATTTGCGTGTTGTTCGAAAGTTTATTTTATTTTTTCTGGTAGCTTAATAAGCTTCAGAAACAAAATTTGAGCAAATTTGAATTTCTTACAACATAAGGTAGCATTACATTTAACTTTTCTTGCGTGTTTCTTGCTTTTGTTTTTCAGTTTTGTACCACTAACGGTTATTAATTTCATTGACAAGTGGGTGCATGTTTTAGAAGAAGAAATATTAAAAAACGTATAATAATCGACGGAGTGATTCCTGAGGAAAGTTTTTATGTATAGTTAGTTTAAGTTTTGTGTAACCCCATGCGAAGCCAGGGCGGGTCGCTAGTTAATCATATTTATTTATGATGCAATTAGCAAAATTTCAAGCAAGCTAGAAGCGGTACCATTTTAATTCAAATGGGAAATTAAGTCAGTCTCTTACGCTCAGCCCAATCCAATCACTAAGCGTGAAAGCTATTGCACATTGGACTTCGTAATTAGGCCAGGGATAAGTCGTAAGACTAATTGACGGATTCCATCTAAAGATATATAAGTAATTAACCTGCGATACCCGCACGCATTACTCAGTGATAACCAAGGCGTAAAGATTACGCTTTCATTGTAATCTGAACGGTGAATCCACAAAGCAGGGAGCTAGCCAAGCATGAAAGGGCTCAGTGAGTCGAAAAACAGAGGCCAATGGACACTATAGGTAGGTAGGGTTGCCTTTTTGTCCGCACTTTTAACGCCACGTGAACCAGTTGGCTTACGGTGTTCGTTAGCCCTATGTCCTAGCTCGAGGGCTGGATTTTTAGCCACAAAAGCCTATACAGTAACTATGCTAAGAACAACTTTCGAAAACGTATATCTCAAAATTAAAAAAATATTATACGATTTTTTTATTCATATTTTCGCCGGCGCACTGTTAATTTATATTAATAAAGACTATTTTGTATCGAAAGCGATACAAATACTCAATCATAGTTGTTACTGCTGAGGCTACTGTTTCTTATTTTTAAGAAAGCTCCAACGATCGCTGGCATCGGTTTTAAAATTCAACGGCGTCGAGCAGATTTACGAGGGAAAAACTTTTCATAGTCGTGATTTGTTTATGTAAAGCACAATAAAAGAAGTTGTTTATCGGACCATTGTTTGGAACATTATATTGGTACATCATTAGCTTCGGCATTCGGCAGCATTAGCAATTAGGTTGATAGTTTTTATTCAAGAAACTTTCTTTGTTACGAAAATCTTATTCTCTATTTTTTTACTTATATTTTTGCTTGTTAAATGCAGGTTGCTACAGACCATGAAGACGAACATCTAATTTAATTTTCAATATTACGCATTTGTATGAAAAAAATAGCAAATAACATACATAGCCAAATACAGTGATTTTTAGTTACCTCCTAAATATATCAAAATTGTTTTATTAAATACTTTCGTACACTTGATCCCAAAAAGCACACTAAAATCCAACCGAAGGCACCAGATGAGATAAATAATATATACTTTACTGTAATAACTTTAAACTGCAAACTGTGAAGTGACCTAGCGATTCATTTTCAATTATGTTGGTACATCTAATCCCTGCCAGCTAAATTATTTCGGTTGAATTGTTTCCAGTTGCCCCCACAACACAACCTCGTACCTACTGTATAATTTATGTACCTGTACAGAGTTGTACGAGCTACGAGTTGATGTAGCGTCGGAACAACGGCAGACCTTTGTTTCTTGTTAGTTTACAACAACTAAAATAATGAACTTATAATGAAGTTATCCTTTAATGGTTAAACATTATACCAGGGAACATTAGCATTATTCATATTTCAAAGTTCCAGAAGTATAAGCGTAATAATCAGAATATTAGGAGTTCGGCATTTTTGTTAAGTTTCGTTTGTTTATTTTATTTATAGGGTTTTTCAAGAAGCATATAAGATGAGCTTATAAAAATCTCTGACATGCAAGTTCTCATTGGTTACGGTTACCGCATTCCATGCAGTGCCAGTGATTTCAATATATGAAATATGAATTATTTAGTCTACGTGCATAATAATTGAAATAGGGCATACAATAACGTCTGCCTGGGCTGGCGTAACCTTAGGTATATATATTTATATCTGGAACTAAGAATACATTTCATTAAATCGATCTTCCCCAAGAGAAGTAGATCACGTAATTGGCATCTGTAGCCTAACTTTGCTAAATAGATCTATTTAGAAGATAAGTGTTGTAGACTTATACGAGTAGACCAGTTCGTTTCAGGGATATTTGACATTTGTGAAAGTGTCAAAGAGGTGATTAAAATAAATGATATCAGGTTCGCAGTTGTGTTACGAGAACGAAGGTAAAGCTTAAAGTAAAGAGTACTCCAAACCCTTGGGTATTTATGAAAAAAGAGATTGAAGAATGTAAAAGAAGCAGAAGAGGAGTCAAGAGTGAAATGGCGCTCTATACTCGCTAAAGTCTTGCTTGACCTGCCCCGTATGTATGTGTGTGTAGAACAAATGGGCGTTAATGCGTCGGTCGAGGAGACATACAAAGAAGAAGCGACATCTACCTGCGACAATGTATAAAGCTATTGAAAAATGTGGAAAAACTAGAATAGTTGTGACAAGTGAAATAGGTAACATTAGTGAATTGAGACTATATTCAGCGTACTTTGAAGAACTTTTAATGAATAGGTTGTTATCATACACAGTTGGAACAATTTAGTCTTTATACTACAGTTTACAACTTTACAACCAAAATATACCATGCTAGACAGTTATAAGAGGACATTTGTGTAGTAAAAAGTTATTTACACCATGTTACTACTTGTCAAGTAAGTTATGCGGTGAGTGATATAATATTTTGCCTAATAAAAGTTTGTTTGTGCCTATTACTGGTGTTTGTTTTGTTATCAAGTTGTTTTGACAAACAAAAATGGGGCGATACAGCCTTGACCAATTGTGTAGACTTCGTAATCTCTTTTGAGGACAATCCTTGAGAAAAGTATTTGCACACCCTCTTGGCCTTGACGATCATTGTGCAGACGTGTAATAATAAATTATAATATTTTTGTACTCACTAGTACATTTACAAATAAATAGGAAGCGGAGAAAATAAGACCTTTCTACTAGGTGATTTTCTAGAAGATTGCAGCCAAATAAACACTACTCGCATGTAGTGTTGCTTATCCAATAAAAAATACTCTATCGAAAAAAATACTATTCTCGAACTTCAGTGACCTCTAATGCTTATTTCCGGACGAATAGGTATCAAAACGGCAGTGTATGAGTTTCTTTACTTTAATGGCTATATTTATAGAAAAATATAAAAGAGCCCGTGCTTTGAAAGCAAGTTTGTGTAACTTAAATTACACTTTTAAAAACGCGCGAGCACCTTTTGGGAATCAAGTGTTGCAGGTGCAATAATTGTTTTAGATTAGTGAGCAAGCACCTTAATCGAATTATGTATTAGGTGATGTGACAAAAACGCCTACGCAGAAAAAAAAACCTTGTATACAAGTCCTGCTACATACTTAATGTGTGTGTTTGTGTATGTTTGTCTATGCATTTCTACGGGTGCAGTAGCGTAATTCTGAAATTAAATGGAGCTGTTATCCAGGCAGGGGTCGAATTCTTGTGAATAGTGTGATGTACTAAATATTTTGAGATAAGAACCTTTCTCTCGCCGAAAGAATTCAGCTTATTTTCCCTCCATGACTTCTGATGTGAAGTATGTCCTATCCGGGTCTCTTTCCGATCGGAACTATTTTATCCGACGAATAAGGATGAAGGTTCGCATAAAAGCCTTATTGTGTTCAGGGTCAGTTTTTTCGATAGGTGTTCAATGTTCGCCCTGATAAAATATATAGGTATATCAATTATTTTTCATAATAAATGTATTTTTTGAAATCAGATTCAAACCGATCAACTTTTTGTTCCAATAATATCATGTTATTAATGAGTGCATGAAACAACTGTATTAAGCTACATAAAAAATGTTACCGAGACATCGTTGGCATCAAAAGATTCCCTCGACCGTCGATGCAAAACAGTCGGTTAGCGATGTACGTTAATCCGTCTAGTTAGAGAAGATCTGCATGTGCAAAGTTTAGTCTAGAGATGATAGATCTTCGTCAACTGGGCGGTTTATGGGCTCATCGGACACGGAGCAGCTCTCGAGCACAATGCATCGTCGTGATTCCGTACCTAGAGTATACTCCAGATGATACTTCAAATGGATACTGATTACGATATCAATGTTCTTTAACTCTTGGTCGTCTCAAGGTCAAGTTGTAACGGTGTTTGCAGTTTGTGCTAAGCAAAATAAGTTGCCAGTAGCATAATGAAAACAGGGGCTTTTGCAGGTAAAATATTTGTTCTATAGAAAGTACCTGAAGTTTTTTGTCTATCTTTTATCATCTTACAGTAGATGAAGTCGATGAAGGTTGAAGTCCAAGACACAAAATAAATTGTGTCGAAAAAGTATGAAAATAGTTTTTTTATTTCGCTCAACATGTTTGGAGAAACCTGTTGAGAGACCATTTAATTAATAATAACAAAAAGTACAAAAAATATCGTTTTTTTAGAATTTTGAACTCCTAATTAAACTTTGCCACCGTTACTGTTAATTGTATAAACCAGTCTGTAGTACTCTACACTAATTTCATTGCCCCGGACAATTCAATTCGCTTTGACGTTGCTTCACGTAGATAGAAGCTATGCATTTTAATTAGATTTTAATAAAACTGAGTGCTGAGGAAAGTGTAAAATGCTTTTTGTACCGATATTTCAGTAAAGGATTTTAATGGCTACCGCTAAAATGTAAATGGAAATTCAGAACAAACCGATAAATCAATTATGGAGGATAGTTTACTATATTGTTTCCATTCAATTTGTGTTATGGAGATAATTTGCCACGAGGAATTTTCTTACAATGGCTGGCACGTATTAGGACTAAAATATTGACACAAACAAAGAGTAGGAGAGATCTTTTGGTAGCCTTAAAAAGACGTTGTGGGTTCCAGGGGTGGTAACAAAGCTGATCCTGGGATGTGCTCAGGCAAACTGCAGGAGGATCGGTGTGTTTAAAGATTTCGATCCCCCAATATGTACCCAGTATGTATGGCAGCCGAGACAGTTTAAGTGAGTAAAATCTCATATACACGGCATTTTCTTATGCTTTTATGGAAGTCGGGCTCCTTTTGAAGATTTCCCCAAAACACAAATATTGGCTGCCATTTAATATTGGCTTAGACTTATATTAAAATACTCATGTAAGGGTAATTTATATTAAAAAATACATGAGAATCGCGACTGTTTCTAACATTTTAATTAAAGTGCGCAGGAATTTGTTGATAATATGTAGCTAAGTAAGCCAGTTAGAATAGCTACCAATGAGATATTTCGAGATTTCTAGCTGTTTACTTTGCTTCTTCAAAGGTTGGTTCAAAGTCTAGGCAGGTAGGCAAAATAATATTTGATTTATATATAGCACAGTAGAATTGTTATTATTTAACTGCAAGTTAAGTCATTGTTTTCTTAGGTAATCATCGTTACGATACGTTATTTTATTATGACCGACAGTTTAGTAACATGAAATTAAATGACAGAAAAGTCAGTTTTTTATTATATATGATCGAATTTTACTCGTCCACTATTGTTATATTTATACAGCGGCATGTGGGGAAGATATTCTATAAACATGTACTTATACATGTGTTTTATATAAAAAATCGTAACGGACATAAACCTAAAAGTGTTGTATCAAGTCTCTAAGACATGGACATAAATATATTTTACAAGGCCGACAATATAGGTCCTAGATTTCAAGTATAACATCAGCCAGCACCCAATGGCATCTGAATATAATACAAGTAGAAGAGAAAAATAAATGAAAATTTATAGTTTTTTTGCATGGCGCAAAAACCCGGTCTTTTTATATGTTGCCGGCAGCATAGCATTACTACGCAGGAAGATAATGGTGCCAATTCTGTTGAACAAAATTACTAAACAAAACTAATATGACAGTTCTTACTATCCTTACAAGTCTTGCTATCCTTTTCTCATGGGCGGGGTTAAATAAGGATAGCAATACTTTTAGAGCTGTCAAATTATTTTAGTTTAGTAATTTTGTACAACAGAAATGGCACCATTGTCGCTTCTTCAAGTGTGATATTATCTAGTCCAGGACGCTTATAACGGGAAGCCTCGTGATTAGGCGACGCGAACCCAATTCAAAAAGTTTGCAAACTCATCTAATCTGTTGAATTATTGCGTGAAGTCAAAAATATTATATTTTAGGGGAAACATAAAAAGACTAGCGAAAAAGTTTAATTACATTATTTGCAGATACTTGGAAAGACTGATTTTACTAATTCTGCGAGGCTTTGAGTAAAATAATTTGATGTTATACTTTGTGTAGAATAATTGTGGCTTTATTAGGGTCAAATTGTGGGTTTAAGTACTTCCAACAAAATTAACAGCCTCTCGCAGAACGTATTTTGGTAATTTAAACATTTGTTTATCGTTATTGGTACGAAGAATAAACTTCAGTCTGTAAACATTAATTGTGACACGGAAAATAGGTTGACGTAGTCGAAATTTGTTCTTGTTACCAGTAGGTAGCACGATCATATTTCGACTACGTATTCGCAAACGTGACTCCCAAAATATCAAAATGCTCATACGAATATTTAGTTCCACTTATCGCCGTAGCAACGCTGATCATTTTCCCATACACAAATTGTCGAAAGCGATACGAATACGTAGCCGAAAGTTGTTGTTGCTTAGGCCAGTAACCCGAAAACTTTTTGTGTGCAAGATACATCGATATATACGGGAAATTTTGAAGGAAGAACTTAAATTTAAAATCGATTTCAGCTACTATTTAAACCTATTGGTAACTGTCCGAATCGAAATAAAACGCCTCGATCGCGTGATTAGTAATTTAGTATTTTTTCTTTCGTTCATCGATTTAACTTTATGAGATAATTTCATACTTCTGAGGCACACCACACCACTAATCACTTTGCGGAACACTGAATAAGCTATAAACAAGTAATATGACCTGTAAATTGACGTAGTCAGTCAAGTCGAAAATACAGTGTATGTGATTGGCAATAACGTTAGGAGACAACTTTCCAGTTTAATGGTCCATTGGGGTCGTATTACCGGCTTACTTTATTATATAGCAATTTTATTATGGTTCTATACCGATAATATGGCTAAGCTTAGTGGATAATGGGCAGGTATTGTTTCAGCATTGCTATATTTAGCTTGACAATACTGTCAGCTTTCTTGACAAGCGCTTGCTATTCAACCTGATAATGGAAACCTTCTTGGCAAGCTTGACATTCTCGTCGAAATGGATTTGGATATTATTTGCTCTGTTACAGTTTAATGTGTGTTCTAATCTGGTGAGTCTCATTGTATCTACTTATTAAAATACTGGGTTCAATTTTGGCCTACAGTTCCAATTGTGATTGGAATTCGAATTTATAATTCGGAGTGCCAGTCATAATATTATTCATAGAGGTCTCAATATTACTTACAGCCATATTTAGAAAATAACTACATATCTATTTATCCATAAATGTTGAAATTTTTCATTTCCATTAATATATGGAAATTAATGTTTAAAATATTTAATCAGCTTCGGCTTCAAGTTGACTTACCTATAAACGTCACAGTCACCACATTAGGGGCATCTACGACACGACATCCAACTTTATTCGAGCGGAGAACGCTCGAATAAAGTTTGCTATCCATACAATAATAACATTCAGTATAATAATTCAGTTTTTTAATACTAAACAATACATAAGTGTCTAATTGATTCTTAGCTGCTGGCTTAGCTCCTCTTAGCAAGCTAACTTGGCATTAAATTCATAACATGAGATTGTTTTAATTGTAAGATTTAAAACATAACAATTTAACATAATTAACTCCTATCTGTAAGGAACTTGAGACCCCAAAAATGTGAAGGTAAATAAAATAATTATCTTTAACAGAATACAAACAGTGTCATGATGAATACAATGTGAGAATTAAAGGGTGTTAATTGGAAGGTTAGAGAGGCCTCTTTAATTAATTCTAAAATCAACAAACCCGCCTTGTCTGCTCATTTGTTAATTTTGAAAGTCTAGTCTAATTACGATCTGAAATCGACCAAATGAAACGATGTAGCTACTTGGAGTCTAAGGTCAGTAAGTACGAATTCATCTTGTGCCTCGATATATTTTTAATAAATTATCTGCCTTCGCTTTGTATACATTATTTTATTTATATTATATGTTATATTTACGTTTGGACATTCAAAGTGATTTTGAATTTAGTTGTATATAAATAGCTAATTGAAAACCAAACGTAGGTACGCCTTGAAACAGGCTGTTGTGTTGTTTTACATGCTTTCGGACAGGACCCAAAACAATGATAGAGTTTAAGTAGGTTCAATATTAAATAAACATTTGAATGCAGGTGAACTATTTGAAGACATTCGCACAAGTTTAGCAAGAATATAAATAAAAAAGAACATAGGTACGTGAACTTGACATTTATTGATGACGTTAACGACATTCGACTTGCCTCAAATTAAAGTGATGACGTGGCATTAGGAAGCAGTTGATCGATCGACCACAATGTTTGTATTTTTCCGAGCGAACATGATTAGAATGCTTTCCTACTGAAATAAATAATAATCAGGCACCTCTTTTGAAGTGAAAATGAGATGAACAATTTTTTGGAGTCTACTCAACAAAAATCGATTTTCATGTACATACATTAATCGCCGGCATGGAAGTTATGGGTATAAGGAGTGAAATTACACAATTACGTAATTTGAAACGTGGTAGTTTGATATCCTAATTTGTTTTCACATAGGAAGATACTCATTGGATTAAAAGCAAACGTTATGTAAGGTTAACCGATCTATGAAATCACGAGGTAGGCCCAGTCACCCTCGTAAAGAGGGTAGGTTAGTGCCCTCACAGAGAACACATTACTATATTTATAGTGATTTTTTCGATGACTCTGGCTTATACATATAAGGCTGATCTGATTATAATGGATCACTGTAATATAAAGTTAAGCAAATTTCAGATTACCTACTATTAATATTAAATTTGATTATTTCAAATATGTTATCTAATGTTTACTCGTAGCGACAGAAATTGGTTCAATCAAGGTGATGTGTCCCCATGGAAGGACCGTCTGTTTGCCGCAGAACAGCTTTATTGCCGATTCGTGTCCGCCATGATTTCCGCATCACTATGTATATATAATGTGTAAACTGCGAATATTCAATCTGTATATAGAAATCTGTGTATATAAAAAAAGAAAATGACTGACTGACATATCAACGCAGAGCCTAAACGGCTGGGGCTGACTTAAAATTTTGACAGTAGGTACCTATTACCACTATGGAAGGGTTTTTGGAAAACCCACCCCTAAGGGGATGAAATCTTGTATAAAATCCGTATTTTTTTTAGTTTGGCATGAAAATTGGTATTTGGCCTTTCAGTTAAAAATAAATAAATATGTATTTGAGGATTTCTGGAAATACCACTCCTAAGGGGGTAAATAGGGGATGAAATTCTGTAAGAATTTCCGTCAGTTTTGAAGTTAAACCCTTGAAAACTGGTATTTGGCCTTTCAGTTAAAAATAATTAAATACGCATTTAAAGATTTATAAAGCTTTAAGGCATTGTTAAGAATACCATAAGTACCTTTCGTAACAGAATACCTACTCGACATTTCTTCAATGAAACCTTTTCAATAACTCTGTAGCATTGAGGCACGCGAATTATTAATATCCGAATCTGTTCACAAATAAACAGGTGATAGCATTCATACTGGCTTGACTCGATGCCTGGATGGATATAACATTGATATTACTCCTAATTCAGCGAGCGATGAAAGCACTACAATTGCTTTTATCCGCCTATTCTCAGCGTTATTATGGGCTATCATGGAACGAGATATCGTGATGATAATTGTTACGGTAATTGTATTAATGACGTATATAATTGTAAGCAGTTAGCTCGAAGAGCATACTAAGATGCCGAAGCCGGTGAATTAAAATTTCACTTGCTTGTTATAAATTTCAAACGAGGTAGACAATAAACAAAATGATTATGTATCTTCCTAACAGAGCAGATAGTTACGTATTGGAATTTGGTTCCCAGGTTTGAGTTATAATAATTGCGTGAGTGTGTTAAAAATTCTTTCGAACGTGATTATAAAATATTTAGATAATGAAGAAGCTTTGTAGAACACTGATACAAAAACTTTGGTACTCATCTTTGAATGTTTTTATAAAATATTAAAGAAGGGATAATTTATTAATAAACATAATAACCTACCTTCTCCAACGGAATACAATATTATGATCGCTGTTGTAGATTAGTTATGTTTTTAAATAAAATGGGCAACAAATAGCGCCCACTCTCAGCATATTCATGAGGCGTGGGCCGTACACTGTTTCCCTTTTATCAAGTTCCAGCCAACATAAAGAGGGTTGCCTAAGAACAACCCGGCCTGTCGCCTTTATCACGGTTAAATTTTAACTAACTTCGGAATTGTAACTTTTGGAGACGATAAGAAACGAAATAGATACATATTTGCAAACTACGAACAAATTTATTTAAATGTTAACAGTTTTAGTTTTTTTTTTCATTACTTTATTTTGTCAGCTTATTACTTAAATATGTTATTAGCCGTCTCAACCATGTGCCTCGCACCGCATTACATAGTTATAGTATTAGAACCGTCTACATTTGGTTACGATGACCGCTTACCCTCAGACGGTACTATTGCTAGTAACCTTGGCGGTGTTAAAAACCGTTTGTTTGTTTATATTATTATGGTAAAGCATGATTTTTCAGCTTAAGCTTGATCCAGTTTTACTGTTTCGCTTTGTGTTGCGAATGTAGTGTGGAATTTGATAAATAAGAGTACCTATATCATATTATTTCTTAAAATAAAACTATTAAATTAAAGTTACTAGTCTGAACTAAGTTGTAATAAAAGTACGAACCATAATTTACGAAATTATAAGGCACTTAGTTTGCTCTGATGAGTAAAATACGAATATTTATTCTAGTTTAAGTTTAAATGATGTTGTGTGACTTGTATCTTTGTATATATTTGATAGTTATTCGATTTTTAAATGTGCCAATCGATCAAAAAATCGAGTCGTACAAAAAGCGGTCCTTGTAATTGTTGGTGTCGAGTAGCGTTAATTGCTTTTTACTCGATTAATCGACATTCGCTTTCCCTCCCTCGTCTCTCCTTGAGCCTGTCACCTAATTGCAATTCGATTGATCGGTCACCTTTACATGATTGTAATTTTTTGATTAATGTTTGGAGGTAGACATTCTAGATTAAGAATAAAAAATAAATCGACACAAACATCATCCAATTTATTCAGATTTGACTCACCAGATTACGATACGACGCCATTGTCATATAAGCTGATAGTAGGGAATAACCTAAGACAAAATGAAAAGGAATTTGAAGACCTGTGTCATGTTAATTTAATTTCGGTCCACATACACACGTACCATACGTACCACACGGTATACAAAACCATGAGCAAGCATAAGACCCGATGGTACGCGGTTGAACTTGTTTGGACTATGTATGGCATTTTCACTTTCGGCGGTAATTTATAGCAATTATACTAATTATGGAGAAAAATAAGGCGGTTAAGTATTATACAGAAGCAAGTGATTATGTATCTTTAAATTACTTCACTATTACATGATAGGCACTTTTACTATTTAATCACTCTGAAATTAACTATTACTCAGAATTCCATTATTAATTAAGTTGGAGTAATACTTTGAACTTCCAAAAATTTCTTGTCGCTGTCGAAATACAACTCTAAAAGATTCACAAATCGGTTACGTATCGCTATCGGGGAAATACTCGTTTGTGGAGCAATAATGGACAACATAAACATCTAGGAAAAAGCTTACGTATCCTCGGCTGGAAATATGAAGACGATCAAATATGAACTTTCAACCCGCGTAAACGAATCAGATGCAAGAATCTTATTGGAATATTCCAACAGAAGCGAAAATAGAAGAAAGAAAAATGCTCTATTCATGTACAGTAAGGAACACTTGGTACACTTATTGGAAGACATTTCAAAGAAATACAGACTACTATAAAACTATAGATTTACACAATTTAATTCACAACGAAGTAACAAAGGAAAGAAAAGGTCTTAGATTGTTTCATGTGTTTATCAAACTCATATAATTAATTTACACGTTAGCAAAACCCAAACATAAAAATCATAAAATGTTGTACTACCTAATTTACTTTGTTGTACTACTTAATTACTTTTATCCTGGAAAACCCACTCCTTCCAACCTATTTTACACATTTTTTAAGCTTTAAATAGGAATATAGAAAAGTGAGTGCGAGGCGCATAATAATTCCTATGGAAACCTCACTCACCGTAAGCACACAATATTACACAGAATATTTATTTACACTTCCTGCAAATACAGTTTGCAAAGGCGGACTTAATGCCGTTGGCATTTTCTACCAGTCAACCTTTGGGTGATGCTGAGATAAACGAGGCAGGTATGAAGTGAAGATTTAAAAACATGAGAAGCTAATTATGAACATGGTTAATATAGATAGTTATACATATTATTATTATTATATGATGAGAAAAAATAATATTTTGTTCAGGTCATGTAACCATTTCTCTAAGTAGTCGGGCTGGCTCCGATTTTAAACGGCAGATCCCATTATGTAATGTGTAATGATAACCCCACGTGTAATGATACCGTTTTCATACGAACTAACTGTGTAATTTCATATTAAAATCTGGAAACGAGCATTGAGATAGCAATGGAGTTCTCTGACCTTAATTACACAAACAGAGTCGTCATCCTCTCTAGGTTCGTATCTAAAATGACAAATCGAAATTGACATTCACATCAAAACCTACACCGTCAAAACACTTAATGCAAAGAGCGAAAAAATTGGAAATCATAACCCCTCGCCCCAAAATGTAAGCAAACGATTACGATACTCTCATTGAACTGTGGTGGAATTCAGCTGTCTGCGGGGAGAATCATGAACTACTTCAGAGACATCATACTCTTAGCTTTAGTAGATATTATTACTGATTGAATTGGGCCCTGATGGCGTATAATATTCTACGGCGGAGATTTCTTATATTAAACATTCCCCAAAATATTTTCCTCAGTGGAAATATTTACAGTAGCTTTGGTAGCTTTAAGATGAAGAAATCAGAAAAATTGTTTTAAAATTCAATATATTTTTTGCATGAAAATGAGGACAAGTAATATATTTTTTCCTTGTATTTGCTGTACCACAAGTAATATTTAAAAAAAGCAAAACATGAAAGTATGTATGATATCGCCAATCAAAAGGCCAGATATGAAATTCGCACGCTGATATTTTTAGGGATTGGTATTGCTGTTAAGCTGTTATCCGCTATGGAATGCGCTGTGAGCTGTTTAATAAAATGAGCATAAGAAGGGAACAATAACGCAGGAAGCCTCAATTTTATGCGATCAAATGAATTGCGAACCGAATGAAATGCGATTGTTTTATGTCCTCTATCATTCTGTAACACTGAGCCCAACATTGTGTGACCATCATTCACGAAATTCACTACTGTTTTAAAGCAAGAACAGACACACGAAATCACTGATGCGTACTCAGTTAAACGTTCTAATTGGCAGTTAGTTAGTAGCTAATGACGCAACTATCTAAGTTCATTATGGGCATATCAAAGCTGTATGCAACGTATCTGAACGGCACTTCGCACTAGTTCAAACATTTCACACTAGTAGGTGAGGTCCCTTTATCGAATCAAGTAGTGACAATACTGTCTGTGCTAGGGGAACAACAAAACATTTGGGACATCCCACTTGGTGCCCTTTGTAACTGGGCCTTTGCTCTGCAGTTTTCGTGACGCGTGTTAATCCTCTCAAACGTTTAGAGCTTGACCCCTATCACGTTCATTGTGACTGACGTGGATATTTCACTGTATAGCTGTTAAATAATACTTGTCTGCCCTCGAGACGACAAACTGAGTTGTAACAATGACATTCTAGTTTGATTTAATCTCCTTCAGTTGCGAGAATGCTGGGTTGCTTTTCACGTACAGCTGAAACAAGTTGAAGGGATAAGCGTGTACATAAAAGAATGGCATGTTTGGAATCAAGCCTTAAATTATGTTGAGAAAAAAAGGTAAATATTTCTAGTGCATTTCTGTATCAATGTCAAAATATGAGTCAAAGAAAAAAGCGAAAGGACTATATACCAAACCAATTAATTTATCTTTGTTTTTATTGTAACTCGACCTTGTAAGATCTTGTAAGTGTTTTTGGGATAGGCAAAGATTAATAAAATGTAATTTGCTATGTGGACTGTGGTGTGAACTTCTCATTATACGTCCGTTCGGATGGTTGGTGCGGATTGGCGATGTCCGCCGCGACTCCGTTGACACCGCAATTTGTCATCGCGTCGTCCTTTCTTCACAGAATTGCTTTTAGTTGATTATGTTGTCATTACTGGAGGCGCCACGTGTTCCAGAATTAAGGGATTTCCGGAAACCCACTCACAATATTTTGCTATCTATACTTTTATACTTAATACTATAAAGAGGAAAGATTTGTATATTTGTATTTTTGTGGGTTTGTATTGAATAGGCTCCGAAACTACTGGACCGATTTCAAAAAATCTTTCACCGTTAGAAAGCTTCCTTATCACTGAGTATCATATTATAAGCTGCCCGAATCGGCTTCGCTCGGGTAGACAAATTGCCGAAATGTGCGAAGCCGGGGCGGGCCGCTAGTAAATTATATATAGGTAATAAATTCCTAGGTCTGTGCAACTAATTCGTCTGTATTTTATAGATTCAAGTAATTATGATTGTGTAAATTTAATAATTGTAGACGTTGTCAAAACATTTGTTTTCCTGTAATTGCAAATATGCTTATTTTATACTTAATTTGATGACATTTTCAAATATTTTGTATTGATCTATACTTATAATAATACTGAAACAGGTCCAATTCTGCACATTGAAGTATTTTTTTGTCTATATTCATTCTATTTTGGAAAATTATTAGGGTTCCGCGCAGCAAATAAAAAACCCATGAAATGTGAAGAAGAGCCGAACGGCACGTTCAATTTGACCGAGACTACTGGCTGGTAGCTGGTGCTATAATTCCTAACTTAAGTTAAATTTATTTGGGTAAAATAATAATTTAATAGGGATCCGATTACCGAAGGGCTGGACCGATTAGAACAGATCTTTTACTGGCAGGAAGCTGATGCTATAATTCATAACTATTCCTATTCTTAGTTTGGAAAAAATATTAGAATAAAGAATTAAACCCATGATAAAAATCATTACACGCGTACGAAATCGCGGGCACATCTAGTATTCCGTCTTTAGAGTAACATTATATGTAGAGCGGTTTATTTGGATGAATTATCAAGAGAGCTAATTCGAAATATTATATGTTGACGGGGCATGTCGTATCATATCCACAAGTATGCAAAATGTATGTAGTAGCTAACCTATTTCCCCATTGTTTAAATAGGTCACATTATTGACAAAACCAGGCGTCTGAATGGGTGCCAAAATAATACATGCGAAATTATGTTAAGTTTCCTGCAATATTAAATAATAAATTCTTGCACGCATACGGCCCATCTGATGGTAAGCAGTCACCGTAGCCTATAGCCGCTAGCAATACCAAGGATATCACTAACTTGTTGATGAGGACTCACTGCTAGCAGCATTACTACTAGCGCAGCGTATTCTCGTGTAGCACTGGCTACCTTACTTACCGCAAAAGCACAACACTTCGTCAAAGTAGTCTTATTTAAATGCGTTCTTCTGTACGGTGGAGTACAGCCCCTGTCCGGCGGCTCCAATTTTAATGGGAAAACCCACGGGAAATCCCAAATCACCCTACCTCTCTTAAAATATTACGACGTGTTCGCTTAACACGCTGGGCAGCTAAAGGCAAAAGCAGTAATTGGTTCAGCCTCAGCATGTCCGGTCACATGTGACCGGCCGCGTTCCAAGTTGGTAGCGATAAATTTAAGCGTATTTTCGAAATATTCCTTCCCGACCCTTGGCGGGTTAATTCGGATGACATCTGTATCCGCGTAACAAGCCTAACCCTTTAAACACCCAGTAATGCCACAGACCACAGTGCTATAATACCCCGTGCTATCAGTCACCGTCTAGTAATATTTAGATTAATCCTACTAAATGGACAGTATCTAAGCTAGGTATAATTAATTTACAGATTCAAATTGAAGTGGGCAAGTGAATTAGGTACAATTAATTTATGTACCGTCAGCTCACAACCTAAGCACTGAATGTTGATGCGCCTGAAGAAGTTAATATTCGCAGAGGAAACATATCCCGCCTCTTTGGCGTGCGCTTGGACCTTTTTCAAACTAATTTTTAGGGTTCCGTACCCGAAGGAGAACCGACTGAACCCTAATAATAAGACTTCGCTGTCTGTGCGTCCGTCCGTCTGTCTGTCAGCGGGTTGTATCTCATGACTCTTTTTTTCTTAGTGCGAGGGAGGCTGCCACTGCTCATCCCCCCTACGGAGCCGGAGCTGACGCTTGCGAAGCTTTATGATACAACTCTCTAATGTATTCCACTAACTATCGCACGAATCTCGTATCGAAAGGATCTTGGTCATATAAATGTGTCACTGGCTCCCGGACTAGTACGTCATAGCTTTTTTAATATTTTCAACTTGGTGGCGAAAACAATACAATGCAATGTTATTAAAATTATATCCTATTCTTTTCATTTTCATAAAAGAAAAACATGGCTGACAGTCAATGTCTTTCGGTAACGTGTGTGTATCTATATCTAGTCTTTAGTAATTTCTCAATTCTGTCTAGTATTCAATTTTCAACTTAACTGGGCTAACATGTCAATCTCACAGGTAAACTCCGGTGACCGATTGACCTTTAGGTCTCTGGGGCTCTTAATTAGAACAGATACCTACCTACGTATACAAAGTGGGCATGCTGCGTTTCTTAGCGTATTCACGGTAATATTATCATTGCGTAGTTATAAGGACTATTTACACCGGTGAAGAGTTAGAAAATAAACATTTATGTAACGTATTATTACCGTATTCATGCCCTAATAAACAGTTATTTTATTATTAGTTTTTTGGTTGCGATTTGGAAATAGAATAAAACAAAGTACCTTTGTTTTGAAAACGGTATCGTAGTTTCTAGAGAACATACAAACAAATAAATTATAAAATAAATAAGTAAAAAGAAAATACCTCTTTATAATATTAATTTGAGTAGCACTGCTTGGGTTTTAATTGTTACAGTATTTTCTTTCAACCCGTAAAGAGCAAACGAAAGGATTGCGTCTTTTTCCGCCCTTTTTGCCAAGACTACAAAACTATAATATAGTGGTTCTTAAGAGTAATGCAATATTTTCTGCTACATGGTGTTGTTGATAAGTTACTATGTAAAAGAAGTTTTTTTACTTTGAAATAGTGTTTCTCACGTACACAAGCATGATTTATAACTCCCCAAAGGCCGTGAAATCTTTATATTTATTACTTGCCCGGACCTTCCGGGATATCGCAATTGTCCGAACGTCGGCAGCACATCAAGTATAACTCTTGGGATTGCAAAGGTTTCAAATATGACCGATTCTTTACCAGTACCAGTACCAGTCAATAGACACTTACCATGTGCTTAGTATATTTTGACATAAATCTGAAACGAAAAAGACAATTTATTAGTTGTGTGAAAAATACTTACGGCAGTAGACATTTCCAGGAAAAAAATATGTATATCTATCTCGGGCATATAAACTTGTGTTTTTCTTGCCTCAAATTCATTAGACGGTATCTACTGGCTATAGCTTATCTCTGTACCCATTTTAAATTTAATACCGAGAAGGCGAAAATCCGGTGATTCTACCAGATAAATATCTGAAACAAACTTGTCGTCATTATTTAAAGTTTTAATTATGAGCTTAAGAAATTCTCCGCCTAAATTATAAACGACATGACTTTAAGTATTTTATGATCTTGTATAATTTAGGGCTAGGGTGGCTGCGCGAGCTTAAATTCCCGAACTTTAAGGTACTTCTGATATAGCTTAGTAACGTTTTTCGCCATTTTTTACCAGCCTGTACTTTTAATGTGTACTTCATAAGTGCCTTATTAGGGCCTAAACTGAATAAATGATTTTGATTTTTTATAAATGATTTCGTTCATCCATTTCTGCACACTAGAAATATGTATGTGCTGACAGGTAATAAAAAAACGTTCGGACAGCATCACACTGCGCTATTTTGTTGCAAACTAAGCAACGTTCTTACAGTACAAGTAGGCACTATGGTTGCTTATAATACAAATCAATTATCCACTCATCGCAAACATACATTATTTCCACTTAGAATAATTACCGAGGTAGGTAGTTATTCTAAGGTTTTCTCTAATGTGGAGATCGAACCCCCGTTACCAGGCTGGCAGCTTAACCAACCACTAAGCCAACAATCAACAATCTGTCTGTCAATCTGGAACAATCTGACTGTATATTTAATGTTTACGTAGAATTTTGTGTAATTCCTTTCACTACTGCTGTTATAAATAGTAAATCTAACAATCAACATACATACATATCTTTACGCGAAGTACCTCACGGGGTGGGCAGACATAATGGAGCGCAGAGACATAATAGACTTGCACACCTGTTAGCTTCCTTACATTATTTATATATATAGTATTATTATTGAGTACTTTGGTAACAGTCCACATATTGTTTATTTATTATGAATATACCTAATACATTTTACATGTTGTTTTTTATTCGGCTCAAGCATCTGCTTGAAACTTGAAACAGTTATAAATGTGTTGGTATCACTGTCTCAGCCAAGATGGATGGCAATTCTTATCAAAGTTTCCGTTTCGGAGACACTCTAAAAGCATTGGCGAGAGCTTTGAAAGGACGCTGTTTTTTTACTTTGAGGGAGGAACAATTGCTAGAGTTTGTGTTATAATTGTCAATATTTACTCAATGTCCGATGTTATTTTATAGTTTCTTGGATGCACGTAAACATCAACAAAGGCAGCTTTGAACACTCATTCTTCATTGTCCTCTCTGAAGCCCGCTTTTCTGAAGCTCTCCAGTTTAAAAACATGATTTATTTTACAAGTGTAATGTTATTGTCAGCCATGTATTGTTGTGAATGCATTTTGCGGAACATATTCTGGTATATTTAAGTAGAGGAGGAATGAAGATAACGTGGTAAGAATGTGGATGGGTACAGGGGTCGAGGTAAGAAAAGATGGATGGGCTGTGTGAAAAATGACATGGCCAGAAAGGAAGTGAATACAGAGATGACGGCTGATAGAGAAGTATGGAAGAGAAATACATATTGCGCCGACCCCAAATAATATGGGATAAGGGCAAGAGAATGATGATTCTGGTACATTTTAGTAGGAAGTTGGAACAATGAGTTAATCATTAGACTACCAAGTGTAGTTACTTCTTCATAAGCAACATTTCAATATACATGTAAATATGTACTTTTTGTAACCCTGAAACCGAATTGGGAGTTTTTATTCGGACATTGATAACTTATTAGATAATAATGGAAGTGGGAAATGTTTATGTGCCTATTTTAAGGGACCACTGTTATTTGGTCAGCCATTTGGCTGGTGTCCAGGAATCTCGAGTTGAAATGTTTGACTAACATCGCATTATATCCATACATTTCAACTAAACAGTCGTGAAGTCTAAACAATCCACTAACCTTAAGGTGGTAGATAGATAAATATTATATTTTTCCCTTTATTTACTGTCAGTTAATATCTATCAAGCTAGGTGTTCTTCAACACCTCAATACACAGATCAATAAATTCGTATTTCTTATGCCCTCTTGACACAGGATAGCATCTAATTCCAAGAGAATACAACCACTACGCTAGAATCTAACTACTAAACCAATTTCCTAGTATGTGTATTCCATAATATATAGATAAAATAAAGAGTACAGATAAGCATAGGCTACAATATCTTCGAAACGGTCCGCAAAGGAGCACTTAATGCCAACGTGACAAGTGGTGAGGCTGTAGCCGCCTAACAGGAACATTTTTACATTCTTTTGTATTTGTAACTATTCTACGTACGGAAACCGTTATCAAAATAAATGTATAAAAATAAATACATATTTGCTCACTGATACAGTATGTTGTAAGACAATACTTTCCTACAAATTGTCTGTTATTTTACATAATTCTCAAAGAATAATCAGAATGTATTTCAATGGCTATAAATATAAGAAGATATCAAGATACAACCAAACGCAAGGGGAATTTACGTTATTGCATATGCCACGGTTTACATTTTCTTTTGTTAGAAAACATACCTCGTGTACAGAGATTTCTTTACTCGCGTTTTACGAAACAAAGAGCGCTATATCTTGTGAGTAATAAATCAACAGCTTACGTGTTTACATCTGCGTATGATATGACAACAACACGCGAGTTATTTTGGTTCAATAATACATTAGGTATCAACACTTGTAAATAGGTAAATAGCATTTGCTACATCCCTAGGTAACGTTTACGTGGCGCTGTTGCGCTGTAGCTTTTGAAGTGTCATTCGATATTATACTGTGCAAAGTGCCAAAGTATTGGTGGACTTGATGTAGGCTTGTAGGGTCGGCAACGCGCGAATGATACCCCTGGTGTTGCAAGCGTCCATAGGCTGCGGTAACTGTTTACCATCAGTCGGGCCGTATGCTTGTTTGCCACCTTAGTGGTATAAAAAAAAGATAATATGCTGCTGTAGGTAAATGTCATAATTATGAACATTTAGCTATTTTCAGATGCCAAACAGCTATTCCTTTATAATCAAAACATGAATTCACAAAAAAAAAAATACAGTCCTGACTTATGTAGAAGCAAAAAAAGGTTTGCATTTGTGAAATGGCGCTCTATAATCTCTGTCAATCCCGAAAACACTACGGTAGTATGTATTAGTAAATACGGCATGTACATTGTACAGGCTACATTGGGATGGGAGGTTTTAGTACGCGTACATCACATTACGTGTGTGGAAAATAAAAACAAATTGGCTTTGATTTTGAAAATCTTGCAACTTTCGTTGCACGTGGTTGCAAGTAGTGGACAAAGTGTGTTAATTTATTCGGTCGGCAATTACACTTAATATACTATTTATACTTACAAACAGCTAAATACGGGATTGAAATAATTACATAAAGGTATGCACATTCATAAGCAAGACGTGCGATTAATGTTGCATTCATTTTTTTTATACCACTAAGGTGGCAAACAAGCATACGGCCCGTCTGATGGTAAGCGGTTACCGTTGCCGACTCTATTCATATATTCATACTCTGTATTTATTTTGAAGTAGACACTAAGTAATTAAACTGAATTCTAATTAGTATACATACCGCCGGATCACTAGTACATTTGAATCAGACAAACTAGGACAATGTATGCCCAATAAACAATGTCTAATCAAGCTGGTGATATTGCTTCCGTAGTATACAGCATTGATGCTTCATTAAACTAGATACATTATGCAATACATCAAGCGTGTAGGTATTTGGATATGGTAATACCTCAGATCAAGTGTCAAGGAAGATTATGTATCTTCAGACATTCATTATGTTAATTATGAACAACTAGCTGCCCGGACAGACTTCGTTTTGTCAAAAGTTGGTTGGTTTGGGAAAAGAAAAGTGTTTTTTTAACTATTTTTCACGCAATTTTCTCTTCTTAAAACTTTCCGTGTGCATTAAGGAACATAAAACATTGCCGAATTGGTCTAGCCGTTCTCGAGTTTTGCGCTTAGTAACATTCATTTTAATATATATACCTACTAGCGGCCCGCCCCGGCTTCTCACGGGTAGAAATTTATATCAAATATTTTGTCTACCCGTGCAAAGCCGGGGCGGGCAGCTAGCCTATGTTAATCAGTGATAGTGTAGCTTTCTAACGGTGAAAGAATTTTTGAAATCGGTCCAGTAGTTTCGGAGCCTATAGACATTTATCAAATATTTTGTCTACCCGAGCGAAGCCGGGGCGGGAAGCTAGTATAATATATAGCCTATGTTACTCAGTGATGATGTAGCTTTCTAACGGTGAAATAATTTTTGATTTTGAAATTGGTCCAGTCGTTTCGGAGCCTATTCAATACATACAAAATACAAATCTTTCCTCTTTATAATATAAGTATAGATATGAACATGTAGGGAATAACTTTTATGAAACATACCATTTTACGTTATTCTGTGAAATGGAGATATTGTATTTCGTTGTGGCGTGCTTGATGAAGTGGAATGAGTCGCTATAAAATGGTCTTGACATCTTATCAACATCATGTTTATGCAATTTCTTTGACTGTTGTGATTACTTCGGTAAAAACAAATGATTTAAACATGCCCTAAACGTGTCGCTTGGTACATTAGACTAGCGGTGCATAAAGCGTTTGAAGATTGCTTTATTGGATTCAATTACCTTGTAGGAGATTGAACGCCGCTAACTCGGCATGCGGGGCCAATCCTTACATTCAATTAAGGTTTTTACTGTACGTGTGAATATACTTCATTTGAAGGCTCTAAGAACAGTGTTTTTTATATCACTAAGGTGGGAAACAAGTAAGATGGTAAGGTTATGTCTATGAGCATTTGCAAAACGAGGGATATCAGTCGTGCGTTGCTGATTCTCTAATTCGTCTGCCGATTCATTCAATGACGGCAACTCTCTAAGGTAGGATACACCGCCTCTCCATCCAAGCGGAATGCTTATTTGACACTTTTGGGACGTTTTTCAAAAGAAAAAATATTTTAATCTTAATCTACTACAATAAAAAAAACTGTTTCACTATGTGTCTACGTGTTACTAATTTATGAATTGATATTTAGGCGTATATTTCCAAGCGGAGAGATCAATAATCTAATAACTCAAGCGATACCTAGTAAAGCACATGTAGCGTAAGTTATAGCCGTCATAAACGGCGGACATTACTAGAAACTCGATCATGGATTTCCAATTTAGGCGTGTATACGTCAAGTTTATGACAAAATAAAATGTTTTCACACGATGGACTGACAAATTGAAACGTTGCTTTCATAGCTTTGCTTTAAGTAAATATCTTGTAAAATATGGATGGAATTACATCGCTTTAGAAGAAGCCGCCTCAGTTTTATGCTCATGGATTTCTAATTACAGCTAGAATGGAATGGGAAAATATTAAAAGAAGCCTTTGAATGTCGTTTAATCTACCCAATGTTTTTAAATACTATATTGAAGACATTTGTCTTCAATATAGTATATATTCGCCAATTCTAGTAATTTTTTTTTCGCAAAAGGCGTAAAGTGTAATGCCATCTTAAATCTTAAATGTAAAGAGAAAGAAGGTTTGAAACTTTATCTAAAATGGAATGCAGCCGCTCCGTACAGATTTGAGTTCAAAATATATAGGTATTTTACATATTTATTGAAAGGGTGTAATAAGTTTTGTTTAGTGAACTAAACCTATTACTGAGAAAGCATTATCTTGCGCGTCTGGGATTTGCTTTTGAGTTTCTTGCTATTTTTTCTTGAGATTTATCTAGAAAATCCTTTTTCAAGTTAAGCATTCCGATTCGAATAGCAAGTGTGGAGACGTACATATCTATTGATTGCTGAAGACTGTTGATGTGTTGATGAATTGCTGAGATTATCTTTGTCTACAAAAAGTGCTTAATTTTTCTGATATAAAGCATTATGGCAAAAAATATTGTAAAAAAAAAAAACAATGTTCATGATGGGTTGCATTTTTTTATTTTAAAGGAATTTCCAGTGAACATGAAAACAGACGACGCTTTTATGAAACTCAACGTTACGGCGATATGGGTCAAGCAGGATTATTAAAAAAGTGGAATATTTTCGACAACGGTTTTAATATTGTCAGTGGGGAATTCGAAAGGAAATGCGGATCTACTTAAAAATACATTCGTAAATGTGTATTTCCCTAAACAAAGGGGTTTACGTTGTTGCGTCTAATAATTACCTAATAACATACCCCAAGCGACTTTGTTAGGCATTAAATTTCAAAGAACATAGCAAAGTTGCGACACACGTCGGTAGTAAAGCTCACGGGTGAGCCTGATATGACTACGATTAGATAAAATAGACGACTTCCACTAGCACTGGGTTAGAAATTACAGCTAAATCTGTATGAATATCACGAGTATATTTTGTACTCGAATCTGTAAACTGCTCATACTAGGACTAGGAAAATTGTACGGTTATTACTTTGTGAAGACCTTCAAAATCAATGCTTTACCAAAAATCAAACTTTACCAAAGGCTTTACCAACATTAGCGGCTGAAGACTTTCATGACACTGAAGCTCGTTTGTGTGACAAATATAAACAAAAGTCATCAAATACTTAATTCAAAATTTAAATCATTTAAAAGTATGTACTATCGGCCAGCATGATGGGAAATGCAAGATTCCGCCGCCGCGGCCGATGTCACATACGAAGGAGGAAGTATCAGCCTTTGTTGATTGAAATTATTTTTAAAGCATTTTATATGTAAAGCGATCATCTAGCTAGACAGGCAAATAAACTTCTAGAAATGGGTATAGCACAAAATAGATAGTAGTTTATAGTTATAATTACCATTAGATATTGCTTAGATTTCGTTTAAAGACCATTCTGCTAGAAAATTTACTGCTGTGTGTCCGCGGCGCGGCGTAACGCATAATTAATCAAATGAATATGTGTCTAAGATGGTTACGGTAATTCTTAGACACAGTACAAGTGTTTTTGGCTGTATGCACTTATTATTATTTGTTGAAGTAAATAGGTCTTTCCCTTTGTAAAATGAGTTTTAGCAAAGTAAGGATAGGCTCTAATTTCCTTTAACATATATACATTTGCACAGTTTATTCGATCTTATATGTATATATGTCATGTTCTGTTGCCGATTGGGTACAGTTTCCCTTAACACGTAAGTGCAGGAAACATAAGACAAGTCGTGTGCTTTTAGAGTCCTCTCTAATCGGTCGATGTTTGCGCCCGAAAATCTCATTTGGAGCCGGATATCGGCTGGTTCAATTTACGCCCGCCTTTCGTATCGGCTTTATTTCCGGACAGAACTACGCCCTTAATTAGTGAAGTGTGTACTTAATGACAAATGCGGGTTGGGCCTTACACTACCAATTTATTGCCAAATTCTCATTCACTTTGATGTCTTTTATACTACTGTTACTGTTTTATGATTTATATAGTTGTAGATGTATTGAGTTAGTAAAGAATCCGTTCACGTACAACATAAAAATACGGGATGAGGTAAGGCAAACACGTGAAATCAGATTCAGAATAGGTTCATTCGCTTTGTGTGATAATATTTTCAGTTGAAATTAAAAAGTAATTCATTAGGCCTTAGTAACGTTTTTATAATTCAATAATGTTTATGCTACGTCTTTTGTTAAAGAGACTTACGGAGCGCAGGGAGTCATATATCATTCAATTTGGACGTCTAGGAAAAACCTAGATTAGGGTCTGGCTGTTTACGACATTCCTATACATAGGCTTCACGTGTACGTGATTTATTATATAATAAGAAAAAATACAAGAAAGCTCTATAAATTGAGTTGAAATCACCGTTGGTTTAGTGGTTATAAAACTGACTGCTACGATGTGTGTCGTAGGTTCCCGTTTCCACCGAGGGTAAAATATATGTGATTTTTTTTTAATAATAAATAAGCATTCAGTTGATAGATCAATACTCATAGTCTAATCTTTGCTTAATATGAGACCGGTTGGCCCCAAAATATACAACACTAATCGACTGGCAGTTCCAGTGATTATCCAAATTGACCAAGACATGACACTTATCATCATATTCTGTAGTAATATATTAGGTCCTTACATATGAAATTGGCGTTTTTTATGGGAGGAACAAAAAGTCGAATATTTTTTAATATAATATATTTAATTAATCAAAGTATGAACCATTATTTTCTATGCACTTTTGCCATCTCATAGGTAGTTCATTGATCCCTTTACTAAAAAAAACAGTCGGACGGGAATCAATAAAATCTTTGAAGGCGATTTGGACTGCCCCATCGGAGTTGAATTTTTTCCCTTGCAAGAAGTTATCCAAATTTCGAAAAAAATGGTAATCTGTTGGAGCAAGGTCCGGGGAGTACGGAGGATGTCTTAGACTTTCCAATTGAAGCTCTTCTAATTTAGTAGCCGTCTGTAGCGCAGTGTGTGGTCTAGCGTTGTCGTGAAGCAGCAGTGGCGTGGAGCGATTGACCAGCCTAGGTTGTTTAGCCGCTAGCTTTTCCATCATGGTTTGCAATTCCTGACAATAGACATCAGCCGTAATAGTCTGGCCAGATTTGAAAAAACTGTAATGAACAATACCGGCACTAGTCCACCAAACGCTTACAAGTAACTTTTTTGGGGTTAATTTTCGCTTGGGGCAGGATTTGGCTGGCTGGCCAGGATCTAACCATTGCGCTGAGCGCTTCCGATTATCGTAAAGAACCCATTTTTCATCACAGGTAATGATTCGGTTTAAAATACCTTCATTATTGTGCCGGTTTAGTAATGTAACGCAGCAGTCGACGCGCGTTTGCCGGTTTGTTTCAGTCAATTCGTGAGGTACCCACCTTTCAAGCTTTTTAATCTTCCCAATTTGCTTCAAGTGAATTAAAACAGTTTTATCACTAACATTGCAGCCTGCAGCTAACTCGGACGTGGTTTGCGATGGATCCGCTTCCACAATAGCCTTCAACTCTTCATTATCAACTTGAGTCTCAGGCCGTCCACGGGGCTTGTTCTGCAGGTCGAAATTTCCAGAACGAAAACGTTGGAACCAAAAACGAACTGTGTTTTCTTTTGCAACACGACCGCCATACACATCATTCACCCTTCGAGTTGTTTCCGCAGCACTAGTGCCACGGCGGAACTCGTACTCGTAAATAATGCGATATTTAAGGTTTTCCATTTTGTAAAATGAGTGACGCAAACAGAAAAAAACAGAAGAAAAAAAACAAATGAATGACGATCATCGAAGCACAAATACATGAGTCTATAGCTGTACAAATTTGAATTTGGAATTCCTTACCAAAGAGGAGAAATTCGTGATTAAAGTGGCCAGTACGAAAAACGCCAATTTCATATGTAAGGACCTAATATTAATTTCTCTGTTAAGATAAATATCCGAAGATCTCAATGGACTGACCCCGAACTAGACAGAACCTGTAACTTTATCTAAGTACATAAATATATTAATTGAAGTATACATCCTTAACTTAATGTTACATAGTTCCATATACACAGAGCAAGCAGTATCATCCTACAAATAATTGTCACGACCGGGACTCGAACCTGCGACCACTGGCATTAAATGCAGTCAGACCTCTGACCTTATAGCCAACGGGTGGTTGATACGTCACTCTAATAGCATCAATTGACCCGTATCCGTCTTATCACACCATTTGCCCACAGAAATCCACCTACGTGTACCACATAAGTGTTGCATCAATGTCCGTAACTTGGACACTGATCCAGTTATTGCAATCACTCGTGGCGTGGGCGAACAAGCCCATAAAAGGCAAGGACTATAATAACTTACGAGCAGATAAATGGATTTCCATTTACTCCCCTTATAATAAGGTTATCTGTTCAAGGGTCAGTTTTGGAACAACAATCGGGTCATTTAATGCTGGAATCTGTTTTACCTCATTACGTTATAGTCGAATTTAGCAAAAATTGTGGATATTATAACCGTAGTATACCTACTAAATATTAATAAGAATATGTCGGAGATGGTTGTCAATTAATTAACTTGTTATTTTAGATGATCGGAATATAATTTATTGAGTACATGATGAAAAATATCCAGGCTAGTGAGGTGCCTGAGACATGTCATGTCAACTAGCTCACCACCTGACACTTAATTGAAAATTTGGTTTTCATAGGGAACCTTTTCGGCGAGGAAATGCAGGCTTCCAGCAAAATCCGACTTCTGAGAACCATTACCTAGTATATTCTTTATTTTCTTACCCTATAGTTGTAAAGAATTGGTTTTATGGTGATAGTATACTGTGATGTATCTTTTATTACCTTTATAATACTGAGTTTCTTTATACGTGTACGTACACTGCCCTTGGGATATTCGGATATAGTCATAAAAAATACTGCAATGTGCTTAACCTTTTACATAAATCAGGATTAAAACATTTCAGAAAATATTTACTAGCCCTAAAACCCTTTCAACGTCCACTCAACAAACCTTCCTTATGATATCATCTAAATATTAATCATAATAACAGTGTAGCTAAGCTCACTTTGCCCTGGAAACAATGTACTGTAGTAAAGTCAAACAATCCTTATCGTGAAATAAATTGCTGGACTTGTTCGTATATGTATCAAACTTTGTCTAACGTGTAAATGCCTCGTTATGTAAGTGTGTAAGGCAAATGTTAATTATCAAAGCTTGAAGGGAAGAGATTACGTTATCATTTATGCAGCGATATAGGAAGTACGAGCATCAACGGATTGATTTTAAGTTGTAAAATGTGAGCCTTAGATTTTTATGTGAAAGGGCACAGTCGACTCATATGTTGACTGGTATATGCAACCTTACATCACTGGCACTAGGTTGATATTCTAGTCTCTTCCGTGCGTCGGAGGGCATGCTAAGCCGTCTGACCCGGGTGCCAATTTAATATCTTTTGCAATTGTTAGACGCCTGTAAGAAGCAGAAGGAGAAAACTTGTAACCAAATTCCCCTGCAAAATTGGCTGCGTAGGTCTGGTAGTATCTTTATAGTAACTAGTGACATCGGGTTAGATCCAACCCGACCTCAACAATGCTTACATTAGGGTCAGAGCGATGATATTTTACGTGACGTCAATGACTATTGTTAGTTAAAGTGGCGTTATATGAGGTCTTACGGAAAAGTAGTCGACACCAATAAGCATTTAAACTATAGTCTAACCTTACATACCTATCAAAGTACCTATAGAATTAAAAACGGCTTCCATATCAGGATAGCCAAATGCTCGTTGGATACTTTAGTGGTGTACAAAAATAATTTGACCTTGTATCTAAGATATCATTAGCGACTCAATGATTAACATACATGGATTTTGTAATTGTTACATACAATAAAATTTACATACATAATGTGTATAGCACATTGTATAACATCACGCAGAGTTCCTTTCGAGGTGGCTAGAGCATATAGCGGCGGGGAGGACGCATTACATTTCCATTATTTCAGCCGTTTCTTTAATTATCATCCATAGAATAAACTTATTCTCGAATACATATTGACAATACATTTTAACACTTTTTTTACTTTACGGGTTTCCGTGAGAGAGTTTTAGGGAAACCTAAATACGAAATTTTCGACTGTGTGGAAGTAAGCAAGGGAAAACATGAGCGTGTAATTTAACACGACCGAGTAATTAATTGAAACAAGACTCTTGAGCTTAATGGGTTATTATCAAGTTTAGGATAAAACGTTTTCCATTAGAGCTGTACCTACGTCACGTAATCCTGAACTTTGAATAGTTTTGCTAAGTTTTGTTGCCTGAAGTGGGATTATCTGTATAAGCCAGCCGACGATGACTTCACTCTCTAGGCCGTCGGTAAACAAGCGTTGAACGATGACGTATACGCGTAACTAAAAATACCTTTCCCCGCCGGTTTATGTGAAATGCTTTTAAGATTCCAATAAGGAGTAACAATGGATATTTACGATCCTAAAGAAGTGAGTTAGTAACTAGGGGTGCAAAGTAAATAATAATATTTGAGGTTAGTTAAAAAGGTTTTAACGCTACATAGCGGACAAGCGTGTCGATTGATGGATGTGCTGATGGTAAGCCGTTATTGAGCGCTCGTCTGAAATACCAAAGGTACCTATTCGAATAATGCCAACCCTATAAAAATCTGTTCATTCTTATTGAAGAATCTCATGACGTCTTTATGTTCGCGAGTGTGAGACTAGATTGGTGGTGAGATGGCTAGAGATGGATGTGGTGTCCACGACATTCGAAATATTTAAATAGTTCTTGCGAAATAGCACAAGGTAGTCGAATAGACACATCAAAAACACATTTTGAGTAACATATACGTATACACAGGGTAATGATGCAAACAAAATTATTATGAGGCAGGATATTGGTATTGTGTATGCTTTTGTCTATATAATTATCTATGGATAGAGCTAGTTATCCTATTAATATAAAAACAAATAAGGATAAGTATGTTGTTTTATTATTTCTCAGTCTCACAATTTCAGCTAAACGGAATTAAATTAAATATGGCACCCAGAAGGACATGTGACATAGAGTGGAACGTAAGAATATTATGGTGCTGTTTATCCCACAACACAAATCGTTCTCTCGGCATTTTATATTAAACCAATCAATTATACGCGGACGATGTCGCAGACAAAGATGATTAGTAAATACGTTAATCAAAATTATATTACGATTAAATAATATCGTTTGCAACGTTCACATACCTAAGGTTGCAGTGAGATTTGACCGTACCGTTTGAATAATAAATTGCTGGCTCCTGTTTTTGTCTGTCTTTTCTCCGAAGGCATTGGTTTACATTTATTTTCTCTCTTGTTCAAACCAACCGAAAAATAAGCTCAAAATGAATAATTTCGAATAAATCACGACTTAGCAAGCAGCCAACGTTCCCTTTTGTTTGTGGCGTATAACTTTTCGTTTCACTTTGTCTTTTACTTTTTCATAATTGCTATTGACATTAGTAAAATATTCTAAGATATTTGCTTGCCTTGAGGAACTCAGCATTCTTTAATTCGACGCTTTTAAAACTTTTTTCTTTTTTAAGTTGATTGTCCCTTATTATGGTGATATCATAGTGGTTCGTATACAAACTAGATCGGTTACTTGCGAGTTAAATTCCTGACTATATTCAAATGATTACCCCATCACATGATTACTTTGTTTGCTACCTCGGTATATCCTTTCTACATTTTGATATTAATAACAAAAAGCAACCACTACTTGAAATCTATCTTCATCATCAGCCTATAGACGTCCACTGCTGAACAAAGGCCTCCCCCATAGATTTCCACAATGACCGATTCAATGCGGCCCGCATCCAACGCTTGCCAGCGACCTTTATCAGGTCATCGGTCCATCTTGTGGGGGGCTGTCCGACGCTGCGTTTTGCAGTGCGTGGTCTCCACTCTAGAACTTTTTGGCCCCATCGGCCAAATCTATCTTACCAAGACTTAAAGGTTCCACCAAAATGCATGACTACCTTAAGGATCTGTAAGTGTAGCCATGTTTATTTACTATCTACAATATTTAACACTATAGAAGCGAAATAAATGTATGGAAATTTACAACTTGACCACGTAACAAAACGTATAGTTTTTAATGCCCATACATTTTCTTTGTTTACTATAGCGTTAACGATTGTAGATAGTAGACATGGCTAAGCCCTCTGTAGTGCTGAAATACTCTTTATATATTTTAGTTACTGTAACGTTGTTTGTGAGCAACTGCGTAGGACGAGACAAGGTATGCTTGTCAAATAAAAAGTGAGAACGTATGAGAATGTTCATTCTCATACGTTCTCAAATGATCTAATATACTCGTCGCTCCATAACTCATGATTCTACGAGAGCATAACTTGCCAATCCCCATTTACAACGTCGTTGTACAAATTGGTATCCGGGGAAAGAGTATTTTCATGTACTAAATAGATAACATGTGACATGGGACGTGTCGTGTCGTGAGGCCTACTATATCAATACCGACCTACTCGTATATACCTAACACAAGACAATATGCAAGCCTATTTGGCGAATTCACATTTTCTCGTATCGATTCGTGTGACTTGCGTCAGATTATTTTGCGATGCTATGACAATAGACTTGGTTTAAAAAAATAAAATATCTTATCGGTTTTATCTCTTTACAAAAATAATTACATGACGGCCAAGAAGGTTGGCAGCATGTTTTAACCTGCCTATTACGTGCGGTTTCCGCCCTAAGGATCGAGACTTACAATCAAACTAAAAAACGAATTTAATTTTTAGAATGTGATAAATATTTTATAACCGGATTAAAACTTAAAAAATATCCAAGCTCCAAGTTCTAAGCTTGGGTTGGTTGGTAATAAGTGGTAAGAAGAGCTCTGCCAACAGAGCGCAAAAGCATCACCCATGTTATAAAGTACAGGTATATATATCCCTAGGAGTTTCATTATTAATATTAATTTTATGCTCGTACGTGAAGTTAGTCTGAGCTTGTCCTGATAAATTAAAAATATGAATATATCAGCTATTTACGTTTTTGTCTTTGGGGTACCATATATTATGTTTTGTAGGCTTATTTTCAGTGTTTCCATGATATACGAAATTTACATAAGCGTTATTTATGTACAAACAAATACGATAAAAATAAAGGACTTTCATTTTTTACCCACTAAATGTTTCATACCAGGATTGTAACCGAAACCGCTCACTTCCTTATATGCTCCGTTTTTAAAAGGTGTTCGTCTAACGCGCTAATAATTAGCCTCGCTGCAAAATAATTTACGAGCTTTCTGTTTCTTCCTCCGCGTATCCTTTATCCTGAGGAACAGACGAAAATTTAAACTAAATCTATCAGGTACAACGGACCACCATCTGATTCATGGTAGGATTTCTAAAAAAGCAATCTTACTATTAAGTCCCTTCTATAAAAGGTTCCTGACTAATAAGTATAAACGAAATCTTCACACGTTCCGCATTTTCGTCACGTGACGATTTCTGTCAGGCAATTTCTAACGCAAGGCGCGTTAAGAAACTTCGTTACAGTAATACATGCGAATGTTTCCATGTGATATAATCTTACTCTGCTTAATCACGCCAAAACAGCACTCAGCGGAATTTAGTAAAAATTTACACACCGATAGAACAGGAATTAAAAATAGGGTACGTATTATCCTGGAAAAATGGGATTTCGCAAAATACTGTATGCACGTATATTAATAACGTTATATATATCATTTTTATATGTATTATGTACACAAGAACTTGTTAATAAACATGAAAGCAGTAATTATAGCACGTTTACTCGCGAGGAACTCGAGCAGTTTAATTCTTCAAAAGGATTTTAAGTGCAGCACGTAGCCAAATCACAAAATTTGAATGTGTAAGTAGGTAAGGCACGATATCATATAAACAAGGCGAGCAACTACACCATGAATAACTTATATAAGAAAGGGGAAGAATACATGTAACGTTAAGGATGGATGGCATTTATGTCGTATGGGTTTTAATAATTGAATAGGGATTTTTAGGTCAATATATTGATATTTTACCCGGCCGCCTTTGTTTTTAGTTTGTACGAGTATATTTGAGCTTGGTAGATTTTTTATATTTTGAGGTCAGTAAGTTTTTTTTTAATAGCAAAAGTGAAAAAGTATATTATGTTTGAATTTGCTGTCTCCAATCAAAAGACAGAGGGGTTCAAAAATATTTGATTGATATTGGTAATGATAGGAATGAGAGAGACCATGAGATAATTAAAGAAATGGTAGCGAATTTAATTAGACTAGGTCAAGCTATTGGAAGTCCGACTAGTTCTCGCAACAATAGGGAATTGAGGTGATCGGACCTCCAAAGCGTTCCGATAAGGATACGTTTTGTTACGGTTTATTTGTTATGACAAATTCTCGACAAAAACGTCGGCAAAGTTTTAGTTACGAGGGTCGACACAAAATAGTCTGGCTTTTTGCTATGATGTAATTCCATACGAAATGGGTTATGTTATCTCCTACAGTTGGCTAGAGGAGCTACTGCTTATTGAATGTTACTATGCCATCATTAAACGAGATTATGTAAGTAGAATTTAATTTATTTATCTAACATGTAAGTGTAACTAACATGATAATTTAACGATCTACCTTACCTTAAAGCTCAAGAATTGAGTAAGCCTAATCATGAATCCGGATTATGTAATCTTAAGAAGGTTTATCTCCGTGCACCGTTGATTACATAGTCTTCTGCCTAGTAAATTCTACAATATAAAATATTAATAGAGTCTCAACGAACATTGAAGGCTCGTGATAGAATTTGTTCACGTAATATTTTTACTAAAGGAAACATGGGGTAGCCGGCTCCCGCAGGATGTAAACATATTAGTCGACTTCCTGATAAGCCAAGCCTTGGTTACTATGTACTTTGTATTTTCGTTAGACTGCGTCCGCTTGGAAATATGTAAACCAATGCCTATTGAGAAATACCAAATCGCCAAAGTACACAAATATTAGAAACTCTAAGAGTATTTGGAACCGGCAGGCATGTATGAGATTGACGTAAAAGAAAACGAAGACGGATGCAAGTGGAGAGTGAAGTCCAGCTCATTACTCTCTGCTTGCCCCGTGAGGGACTTCGCGTAATGATATCTATTTAGAAATACATAAAATATCATCCAAAATATAAAGCATTTGCAGGCAATTTCATTCTCCTGCCCTTATGCCATATTATTTGGGGTCGGCGCAATATGTATTTCTCTTCCATCCTTCTCTATCAAGCGTCATCTCTGTATTCATTTCATTTCTGGCCAAGTCAGCTTTCACACAATCCATCCATCTTTTCTTAGGTCTACCTCGACCCCTGTTCAGTGTACACCTCCACATTCATACATAAAACCTTTTTACCACAATGTGCAGACAATTTGACGATAATATATTTGAATAAATAAATCATGAATACAAAGTTAGTTTTTATGACTTAGATCAAACTTTGATATTGTGGTGACTTAAATAAAATATGATGCAGAATTTAGGTACATAAATATGTTAATGGAAACGATAGAGTGATAAGCTGAAACTGTGGCTGGAACGAACAGTAGCACGCGATGCGACACTTTGTTCTACTTATGATAATTTTATATCACACGGTATTTTATTAGAATCGAAAATATTATGGATGAACTTATCTTAAAATTGTTATAAAAAGTGTACGTTCATATGTTTGAAAATGTATTCTACTGGAGTGGAGTGACCTAGAGGACAAGGACCCTATACAATGTACCCTCATAAGTAACCTAACATGACACTAAAAATTACAGACGAGCTGTAAAAAGTTTTATGAAATGTAGTATGTGAAATGAGCATGCAGAGGATAAACAATTTCTTTTACGACTTCTACGCAAAAATATTCCACTATTGTAGGTACTATAGTGGAATATTTTTGCGTAGAAAGTCTGAAAGACTCTGAGGTAGGTACCTCAGAGTCAATAGTACCTACCTATAAATTTCCTTTTATTTTTCAAAACCTATTTTGTCTGTTGTCTATGATTCTCTATTAGTGAACTAAGATTTAGTTTGATTGGGCTATTATTTTTCCATTACGTAGATAATCTTTATATGTCTCGCAAATATTTTAGTTTTTTAGATTTAATAGATAAAGAGACTGTCTAATGGAATTTTTTTTTGGAATCCCATGTATTTCCATTAAGTGAGAGTGGTTTAGCTCGCTCTGGATCGGACAGAAATTAATGATCCAGTCCAGATGCAGGGTCGGATTGAGGACTCACCGGTAAAACGTGAAAGTGGAATGTTTTGCTTTTACCGAAGAAACTAGAATAATAATTTTCAGACATTATTACAAAGCGCCATCTGGACCCAAACTAAGCAAAAATTTGTGCCACGAGTACCAGCCAACTGATGTATTCAAAACTTTAAAACTAGAAAGTGAAAGTTACAAAGCATTTTTTTAGATTAAATATATTAACCACAAATTGAAATTATACACATATGGCGAACCAACCCTCTCATTTCCAACAGCATTATCCTATAACACCGCATTTATTTGGAGAACCCTGGGGAATTAAATAATTTGTTTTGTTTTTGTACATAACGTACAATTTGTGTTTGTACATAACGTACATGAGATTTTCACTTGAACATTTTATGATGAAACTTATCAAAAGTAATAATAAATAAAGTGAGAAATGGTGTATTCGTGTGTGTGTGTATGTATGTGTATGTGTGCCTGCGCGTCAGCGTATGTGTGTGTGTGTGTTAACCTACAATAGTAAGACCGGTTCATTTCTTATGCTGCTAGTACAGCGATTGCTCTCATCATAAGGTTGGTAATTGTGAAACATACCCCTGAAATTGTAGGAGTCTACAAGCTCCTGTGGCGGCTTCCTATAGCCACTTGTTTTATACCATTGTATAATAATAATACCTAAGTTAAGAAAATAAATAAATAATGGATATAATAAAAATCTGATCGTCAAAAATACTTGACCATAAAAATATAAAAGAAATACTAAAAGAAATAATTTATACCTGACTTTGAAGGTATGCAGTAACATAGTGTTACCACAATGTTATATGATTAAATAGATTTCTCATTTCGCTATAATTTATCGCCCCAATATCACGCACGATTTGGCTCCAATTTGTGTTTACATTTGCCAAACAATTATAGCCAATGAAATTTTCAAAGTTGCGGTTTAGTTGGGTTCAATGGAAACGGCAATTAACATCGAACGCCATAATTAAAGATTACAATAAATTATTATAAAATTTAATCTAAACCGCCATATTGGTTTTGGTAGCTACTGTTGATAAAGTATATCAGCTGACAGCGCTCTTAAAATAAATATACATTTTATATGTACTTATGTAGAAAGCTCTAAAGGAAATTAAATGCTTATATAATGTGATATCATTACCTTCTTAAACGGTTAAACATATAATATAAAACATTCTTCGATCAGGAAAAGTCATATATAAAAAAAACTGTTAGGCCTGCGATTTGAACCAAGGATTTCGAAATACTGCTAAGCAATGTAGGCGACTATTGATTGGAATTTGAAAATATATTTTTGTATTTTATTCGGTAACACGAATTAGGTACAAAGCTTGATGTTTTGAGTAGATATTTACATAAATCATAGCTTTCACATTTCGTGATTTATTGGTAAAATTCGGATGATAAATGACTGTTAAATATTGTGTGTTATGTTGACTTTACGGATGTGGACATGTTGCTTTGTACATAATACGACGCGAGTAAACAAATAGAAAATGTTACTGTAATAGCATGCCCTGCCTTAAATTCATGTCGAAATTTCTTTCAAGCTGAACCCAACTTAAATTATTTATATACATAATAATATATTGTAGATATAATCTTCTATGTCCCTAATTCTCAGGGACGGACCTTCACAAGATTGTGATAACCGGTGAGCCCATAACGAATAACTAAAAATAATTATCATTTTCAATAAAGACAATTAATGATAGGAAATAAAAATATCATATTATCTAAATATCAACTTTAACGAACTAGCATAATTGAAATTGAATGCATTAAAATTTAGACTTTAACTTTTTAGATATAGGGTACATTTAAGAACGTTCATATGTTATTCGAAGTTCGAATAATTTATTCGTTCCAACTACGCGATATTTTTATCGTTGACGTGACACTCGATATTTTTATGCAAGTGAAATTTTGATGAATGTGATTAACGATACGAATTAATATGAAATCCTGGATAAAATATTAAATACCATTTTCACCCATTAAAAATATCGATAATTTATTTATCAATTAACGTTTGTCTAATAATAAAATCACTAATATTGACATCTCTACCATTAACACTACCGATATAGGGGTTAAAAAATCGCCGTGAAACACCTAAATCAAATTGTGTATAATTAAACTGTGGAATGAGCTCCGCGCCGTGGTTTTCCCAAAGGAGTACAGTATGAGGTTCTTCAAGAAGGGTGCGAAGAGATTTCTGAAGGGTCGGTAACGCACATGTGATACCTCTGGTGTTGCAAGCGCTCATAGGCTACGGTAACCGCTTACCATCAGGCAGGCCGAATGCTTGTTTGCCAGCTTAGAGATATAAAAAAAACATAAATTGAATTGATTTATTTTGCTTTTGTTATAACGGTGTACCTACACCAAGACCATTAGGAAAGGTCATATTATAAATAATAAGACAGGACTTTATAAAAGTTCATATAAACTTCGCATTAATGAGTTAATATTGATTCCAAAGAAATGAAACAGTTCAGTGTAATACATTTTTAAACTGTTAAAAAGTCTAACTGACCATTTATCAAATTAAGGCCGTGGTGGCCTGTCATCTGATAGACGGTGACTGCTTACCATCAGGTGGTCCGTATTTTTGTTTGCCACTTTAGTGGTATAAAAAAATCTATGAGACATAAATAATACTAGATGAGTACGATATTATACATTTTATAAAACCGTAACATAATGAAAATATCTTATTTTGACAGCGGCTAATGTTTATGTATCATTGTCTTTCACAGAAATGTTAAACATGTCTGCTGAAGATTGACATCATTCTCATATGAACCATATTAAGGTAGAATGCTAGAAATAAAAATATTTGTTAAGCTTTGTCTGTCACTAAATTTAATCGGGTTTTCTCAGACATATGCAGGTTTACTCACGATGTTTTGTTTCACCGTAAAGCTCGTGGTGTGACTAATCTCTGCACTTAGACAAACTCATTGGTTTAGACGCGTGGGATTCGAACTTGCGTCGCCAGTACGCAAGACTTCATGCTACACGGCCACCACGCTCTATATTTTATAGGATTATGCTACATTTTATATCACATTATAAACTGAACTTCTAGTCTTTTATTTATTGCGTCGCCACCGTTTATTCGAAAGCTATGAAATATGTCGCTTAGAACTATAAATGTTGATGGTGCACTCTCCTTTGCGTGTTTCTCTAGGATATTTATTTGAGTCAAGTATTTTATCTGTAAATACAAAATTTACGACCTAAAATGTTATGATTCTGCCACCACGCTTGTGTGTATATATGTGCGTGCTGGTCCCAGAAACCACCAGGGAGGCCTTCGTTCTGTTTCAAAACAAATTAGCTGATGTACCTAGTAAGGATAATAAAATAGAGAGAGCTGCCTTCCTTCCTTTCCTGAGAGCTTCCTTGGGATGCGTTAATCGATTGGGATTGTACATCTAAAAATCTAAATGTCTGTGGCACTACACAATGCGTAGATACTAAGCACTAACGGAGCGAATCAAGGGCGGGACGCTAGTTTCTTATACATACTTAAAATAAAATAAATCATTATATGCAGCGGAAAACTGTGAATGATGGTCGGTTGGATGCTAAGTACTTAGTGTTACCCGGCTTTCAAGCAATCGATATGATAAAGAATGAGAAAAACATGACAAGCGTATGCATATTAGCATCTATGCAATTCTCTTCGAAGTGAAATATAGCAAAGAACTGATATCTTGCTTTACTGCATTTTGATAAGGTGTAACTCCACTTTCTAAATTCATCCCACGCAAGTATTCCAAGTTTTTAATAGATTTACGTTAAATGTTATAGGACGTAAAATATAATGTGCAAATAAAAATGTTATTGTCTCTTAAATGAAATTACGATAAAAGCAATTGCCTGGAGGTAGAAATACTACATAAATATCTTAGCTATAAAATGTAAGACAAATATTGGACGGTAATTTTAGTAATAAAACTATATAATTATCACGCGGATCATTTGACAGTTTGATGAATTATTCTTTTTTTAGAAGTGAAATACTTGAACTATAAGGCTCAACACAATTTTCGTAAGCACTGAAGTGATAATGACTTCGCCACGAATTGGAGTATGTGATGTCACAAATCCTGTTTGCATTTATGATCCAAGGCTTATTAGCTGAAGGCAAATATTTGCAGGCGGCGTAACGGCCGCACAGATCTTAGCCTGGCCCATTATTGTGTAATTAGATAAAGCTAGCGAGCACGAGGAAGGAAGGAACTTTACTACCTTTATACATTGTACATTATTATGACTGCTTAAATTTCCGTACGGAAAAAATTGTCAGATTTGATAGTAAGCAGATATCGTAGTTTATGCTATGAATGCTTGCGCTAAGCGGGGTTTTAGGTATAATACTAAAAAGAGACCAAGTCAACCGTAATTCAATTGACCGGTATTACGGTCAATAAGGTCAAATTAATATACAAACTGCAATGTTCTATATGTACCCTCTATAGATTTTTTGTAAGTATTGAATTGGTGAACCATTCCTTATGAAATTCCCCTCCGGGGCTCAGCAAGAACTTCGCATATTTCACCTATTCGTACCGGCTTATCCGTACCACTATAGGATAATAGAGTACCGCCTATTCACAGTAATACAAATACTATTCATACGTACCCGTTCTTCCATTGAAAATTATTCGCAAGCCATCTGGTAAAATTAAGCGAAGCTTGTACTAAGGTACCAGGCAGCAGATAGAATGCTTAAATTATTTAATGTTAATAAACATACCGAATACCCAGACTCAAGGCTATAAATAAGTTAACGTTGCAGTTGGTTTACTAACCATTAGACAAATGGTGTTCAAATATGAATAGTGTACCCTTTAGAGGACAATTGCGTAGCTAAACTTCCCGCGCACAAGTAACGAACCCAAACTAACATATATTTATTATAAGAAGCTCGTTAGTATTAAAACTGCTTAAACCAATACGTTATTTTCTTGTCTGGCTAATTGGGCGAGATGTAAAGCTTTACTGGAATAAGTTAATATAATGTCGTGGATTTAATGGTTCTAACAATAAGCTTATAAATACACCACCGGCATGTTTACAGAGCTCGTGTTTCTGTCATATTTTCTTGTTCTTGTTTCCTTATTACCTTCTCATTAGGAAATTAAACAATTACACACTCACAATTAATAAATTTGTTCATTGATAATAAACATGTCATGGAGATGCTACGCAATACAACAGTACCAATTGGTTTCTTTTTTTTACAATAAAAAAAGAAATATGCAATAATACAATACTACTAAGACTACTATGCTTTTTGGTTTTTAAAAGAGTCATTGCTGAGTTTCTTGCCGGATTCTTCTCAGCAAAACCGACCTTCCGAATCCGGTGGTAGATTCTGACGATTTGAAAGTGCTTGCCTGTAAAGTCCAGTCAAATAAAGATCCTTTTGAATTGAATTGAATTGAATATGGTCATGAAGCAGTTTCTCATGATACAAATTGTCTGCCTGTCCTGTCTGTCTTCCAGTGAGAAGAATAATTTATGTTTTGTTATGAAGCGGTCCCAACACAGCATGTCTTGGGTGTCGTATGGTGGACCACCAGCCCTGATTTCCCGTAACGAGAAATCGTGTTATTATTATGTATCTCTAAAATTCACGGACCTTAAGCAATACTCATAAGGTTCGGTTCTTAATCTCGGCTTGCGAGGGGATATATATCCAACACGTAGAGGCCCGTTCGAGAATTCTGATATTTGGTAACAGATACACGTGGCAAATATCATTATCATTATTATGTAAGTACTCCTTGTTCTTTCTCGAATCATATAAGATACTTCGGTTAATATCATGAAGTCACGGGCCTAGGCCAAGTGAATTTCATGGTTCGGTGCTGGTGGGTTGTGAGACTCTTGTAGAAATTTCCGGACAATGTGACAGGTGTTTAATATTGCAGCTTTCATTATTATTATTATTATGAGCCCGTTGATTCCCATTGCTGGGCAAAGGCCTAAACAAAATCGTGTTGTTATGAAGATTTGTGTTCGTTCTTTTATAACAGTCGGTTAACTCCAACATAGCTTGGTATTCATTTGCACCTCGCTTACAACCTTGATTGTGATCTACATATGTATAAATAGATGAGGTGTCTATTAATATCACATAAAACATACATGCTGAATAATGTGGATTCGTTGCCAAATATTGTTGGTGAAACAAGCCAGGTCAGCCGGCCTTAATAGTTAGGTCGGGGAATGATGGCGTTAGGGCTGTTTAAAAAATAGGACGTTACATAAAAAATAACTAATTATCTTTTTTGGGACCGAATATGGACCGAATACTGAATACTGAACTGAAATGACAGTCGAATCAATCTGATGCCAGATTAATTTTGAGTGGCCTACGAATTGTCATACGAAATTATATTTTGACGACGTTTCAAACCTTAATCTCAATCTGAAGTGTACCAATAACATTAATCAAACCTGTTAAATTTATCCAATACAAAAGCTATGTGAGACCTCCCGTGACAAGAGGGCCGGCGAATATGTGGTCCGAAGAATAAGTACCTATGTATTAATTTACGTATGCTATGTTATAACTTCCAAATATCAAGATTTTCCAATACATATTGCATGAGATTAAAAAGGCATCTCATAAAAATATGAATTGATGTAGACAATAAAGATAACAAAGTGCTGAAGAAAGGGGACATAAAATGTGTTTTCATTATTTCCCATAAGAATATTGGGACATAAGTTTTAGTGAAAATATTTTAAAGCTTATAGGAAACTTGACTCAGAATTTATTTTCATCACTTCACTGCTAAAGATATAAAAAACTACAATACAGAATTTAATATTGGAACGAATGCTTGCAAATATTTGCAATTTACGATCTTTTTAAATCTCCTATAGAACTACTCTGGTATATATAGCGTATGTACTATACTCTGCTATTCCAATACTTAGTCATGTAGGTTAAAGCTTAGTGTATTTGCAACTTAAATCACGCTTCATTAGGCACACAAAACGTTTATCGGATAAAAGAACGCAAACAAACGCCACTGTTGACTGCTATCAATCATACATTGTCTGGGACGGACACATATTTCACGCCATTTAACCTAACACTAGGGTGTTATTACTTATATTAGTTTTGACTAGTGCTTCAACAATGAATTGGAAAACAAGACCTCTTCATTTATTCGAACTCATATACGTACATCTTAATAAAGAATAAGATTTCATGCATATCAGGCACGGCTTTTTATTGCGAATAGTTTAAAGTACTGTCTATTTATAACCATACCCTTTGTGGCTTAGGTTTAATGCATTAGATCAGCGTTTCCCAAATGGTGGGTCATGTTTGGGAAGCACTGCGCTAGATTGCTGGGTTCAATATCCAGATTGAGCGAATATATATTGGTTTTTCTAGACATGAGTCAGGAAAACTTGAGGTGGGAACAGTGGGAATTACAGTGAAAGACATCTTAAAGCCACGTTGACTTTCTGAAGTGTTAAATTCCCTGCCACTTTGCAAGACTTTTATGCAAAGCTAAACGTTAGTGTTTTGACCTTTCTTTATCTTCATGTATGAAAAGATTGAAGAATGAAGAATAATCAAAAGAGGTGTGGCAAGTCAAGAGTGTAATGGCCTTCTGAAGGTGGATACATGTATGTATATGTATTTATGATTCATATTACGGAACAGTATTATTCTAATACAAAAACAAACATGTACTAACTACCGGGCAAGAGATAATATTAACTTCTCGAGTATCAACATATTACAGACGGAGACGATGAGATTTATATGTAAGAAAATATGACATACGGATACCAAGGATAATTATACATGTTTATCGATAACACCGCAGATTTCCATTCCCTTCGTGGTCATTTCGCATTCGGCGGTATGTAGTAATGAGAGAAATTCCAACATACAGAGACATTCGCGGTTCGAGCATGGTATATCTACTCGTATACTATGTACAATGATATCAAATAATATGTAAGGTGCGGAGTACACGACGTTTGTGGTATCCCCGAGGGTAAAACATTCAGACAGAAGTATTCTTTTACGATATTTCTAATTTTCGTAAAGTGAATTGAATTTGAATGAATTATTAAAAATTAAAAAATAAACCGGCCAAGTGCGAGTCGGACTCGCGCACCGAGGGTTCCGTACACACTTGTAGGTAAGATTTAAAGTAGGCAAACTTTAATTATTAAAGTCATTATTCGTCGTAGACTCAACAGCGCGATTCAGGAATATTTTGTAGTAAATTCGCATTTAAAAAAACAAACTAAATATTTACGGTTTTCAGATTTTATCCTTTAGGTACTTGTGCTGTAAGACACTGCTTCCTGACAAATTTTAAGGTTCTAGGTTAACGGGAAGTACCCTGTATGTTTTGATTCCCTGGTGAAATCGCAAAATATGCGAAATTTTGCGACATCTTATATGTATATCGGGTATCTCATATTAATTTCAAATTAATAAAATCAAGCTCCACGGGTTCTTGAGATAAAAAATCTTGACAGACTGTCAGACAGACGGACAACAAAGTGCCTTACCTTAAAACTTCCGTACCTTAAAAGGAAAAAAGGAACCCTTATAGGATTATAAGGGTTCCTTTTTTCCTTTTATGGTACGGAACCCTAAAATGGTAATTATCCCACGCCCGCTGTCAAACATGATTATAACGATTCAACACATATGCTGCAAATAATCGCATACAATACCAGGGACCGTCATTATGTTCATAGAAATCACTGTAATACACAAGCAATGAACATTGAACATTATCTTTTCTGCCAACACAGCACTTTCTCGAGGAGCCAAAGATTGGTAGGAATAACTATAAAAAGAAGTAGCATTATTAAGCTCCGATCTTTTGTAAAGTTTGTGGAATTATATCAGTCGTCTGTCTATTCGTGAGATAGTATTTTGTGCTTGGTTACAATTCCTATTGATGTTCATAATTCCGCTCACTATCGTGATTTCGTGATAAGGGATAGAAATGCATTACAGGAAGCCTAGGTACTGTGTTGCCAATTTAGCGAATTGTCGTTAGAAGTGACGACTTCTGTGAAAATTTTGGTGACAAAATAAAGAGGTACAGTAGTCAGATGAAGATGATACACATCATGATAATATGCCACTACAGTAGTAGAATACGACTCGCTTGTTTTTTTGAATGAAGCGCTTTCTAAATATAATTCAACTCTTAATGAAGGCTCACTCACAATCAGTAAACAAAAGTTGTACATTGTTAGTAACAAGATAATGCGACTAAATTAAAACAAACTAAATTAATTACCCTGTAGCATGTTCATATCGGTATATGTGAAAGATAAGTATTTTTATGACCTCTTCATAGATAGACAGGTGAGGTGGTTTCTATGCAGTAAAGTTTTAAGTAGCCGTATTAGTTACTCCGACGAGTAATATTTTACAGCCGAAGATGCCTGATAGTGTCAAACCTTAATCTAACTTACATACTTACATCACATCATACATGTCATCAGCCATTTCACTGTCGACTTACAGACCTCTTTTGAGGTCAATGAGCCAGTCAGGTATGTCGCTTATGTACAAAGATAGATAAATTATAACAAAGTTATTGTGCATGGCTTCAGAAGAACGTACTAAATGTTAAATTACTTAAGAACCTTGGCTAGACTTAAATAATTAACATTCCGAGGCAATAATAAATTGTAACAATAAAAAATCGAGTGATTACTTATTATGTGCGCTTTCTATACTAATATTATAAAGAGGAAAGATTTGTATTTTTGTATGTATTGAATAAGCTCCGAAACTACTGGACCGATTTCAAAAATTCTTTCACCGTTAGAAAGCTACATCATCACTGAGTAACATAGGCTATATATTATACTCGCTTCCCGCCCCGGTTTCGCTCGGGTAGATAAAATATTTGATATAAATGTCTACCCGTGCGAAGCCGGGGCGGGCCGTTAGTATAAGATAAGTGTAAAATTAAAGTAGTAATCATTGAACGGAGCATCTCTGGGTCAACTTATTTGATAAACTCTGGCTATTTACTTGCTGTTCTGATATTTGTATGACATAACAGATATAAGTTATCTTAATTACATTTGCCGTTTGTTTTGTAAAACACCCATCGTATCTTTTAATAATTTTATTCAATGTTTATTCGTACAGTGCAATTAATTTGAAAAAAAATCGGACTTTCTTTTTAAAACTATAGGTACATGATAGTCAACATTCTTGGAGATCCATCAACATTAGAGTTAATCTTTTTTGAAATGTATTACGTTCACGCAAAGATATTAACTTTATCTTTCAAAGCAATATCCGACGAAAAGTTGAGGCCTATTTGGCAATATGCCAGTAAAGTTCTAAGAGTTAGTTGGAGTGCACTTGGCATATTTTGTATTGCGTTTACGAGATATGAGTGAAATTGGAATAAATAGTATTTGTTATACGAAAATATTTGATATAAAAAGTAGTTCTCCTCTAAAAAAATTTTATAAGGTTAATTAAAAATTTACATGTGTTGTGATTTAAAATATGAAACTCATGAATTATGATAATTAATATTTATTTAATTCTCATTTAAGTAGGTTAGGTTCAACAAAGAAATAACGATCAAAGCGTGAGTGAATCGAAAGAAGTATGTCTGCAATTTTTTCAAGACAATAAATAACAGAGATCTGTATTATATTTTATTATAAACTACCTGTGCCCGCGACTTCGTACGCGTGGCATTAATTTTGTTGACAATTTATGGGTTTACTTTTTTGTTGTACCGTACCATAATTATTTTTATTTATCCAAAATAAATTATGCCTAAGTTGCGCTTATAGCATCAGCTACCTTACCGTGAAACTCCTGTTCAATAGTCCCGCCGTTCGGATGTAGTTCACAACATTATGGGTTATTTATTAGTTGAGCGAAACCTTTTATATTTTCAAAAAAAGTAGTTTATGTTATGCCCAGTAAAATTAGCTATCTACCAGTGAAGGTCTCGTTTCAATCGGTCCAGCCGTTTCGGAGATTACCCCAAACAAAGAGACAGACAGACAGATAGACAAAAATTGTTTTAATTGCTTTTTTGACATTAGAAATGTGTTTAAATTTTTTACGTAGCATTAATATTTTGCTTCATATTGATATATTACGTACACGCAAACATATCTGTGAGATATTACCGAACCAAATGGGTTCCTTGGCTGGGAAAAGTTGCTCGTAATCACGGTTAGAAGAATAATATTTGTGTACTAAAGCAAATCGGTTAATGTATTATACCACTTCAAGAGATCAATTTCCGATAGGTATTTATTACCTAACATTTAGTAGAACGTAATCGAATATTACTCAATATAGGACATTTATTAATCAGTCCTTTGAAATAATTTATTAATATGAAAGACTGTGCACTACTGGTTATTTTGTCCTTTATTTTACAAGGGATGAATTATCATCAAATTTGCGTAATCTAATCGCGTTTAAGATTTCAACTTTCGCATTTAAAAAAATATATTTAAATCTTTTTTTTGTAACAAGCGTTAATAAATTAGGAATCATCAATCACGTACTTATTTCCTTACGAAAACAATAATTTAATTCAATATTTTATTTATTTATGATACGCCATACTCTCTATTAATGAACCGTTATTCCGAAATGGCTCAAAAAGTGGAAAATCAACATAACAAAGCAAGGAAATAAGTAAAACAACATGACATATGAAATTCCAGGAGGAATAATATATGCTGCTCGTCTGTGGGGGCGTAATGTGTATTTAATATACCCTTATGGAATAATAACAATACGTCTGGAAGACTGTATGTTTAACCAAATATATAGGAATCGTTTGGCATAGTGGACGCCTTGAGTCTAAATTACGTTATTACTTCTTTCTTTACCATCCTTCAACAAACCTAAGAATCTTTATATGCAAGACTCATCACATCCTTTGTTCACATATTTGATAGTCACACACCACGCTCTAGTGTTTATCAGATCTTTACAAAAGTGGCAGCCGTGTCATCTGACGTAGTTGCAAAAGTCACATGTCGCTTTACTGGGAAAATTCGGTTATCTGTACTCGACCAGGTATCCGACTTACAGAGTTATGGATACAAGGGACTGAATGGTGCAGCCGGTCATCCATCTAACTTCTGACTAAAGCTAAGGTTAATAAGCTTAAATGTAGAAGACAATCAACAAATTAATGCGCACTTAAATCAGTTCCACGAGTCCCTCCATGTATAATTAGTTTAATAGTATACAAAAATACGTATAAATATCGACTCTAGACCGATTTTCAATAAGTAAGTATCATAATCTTTTACAAGAGGAAGGAGGCACGCAGAGTTGTTTACCGTTTCGACGAAAGACTGGAACAGAGATCAACCAGTGACCTCAAGTATCCAAGTTTAGGAACTCCTTGTGAAGTTATATTGTTTTAGTTCCATGCAAACAAGGAAACATCTCAAGTGTTCCATTCGCATATCAAGCGAGAGGCTTAGCCAATATTACGTACGAAGTAGGCCAATTTGTCGTCATCTCTGGAAATCTGGCAAATCTCGAAGACTACTCGGGCTGTGACCTCGTTGGATTATTTATTAATTTTGGAACGCTAGCACATTGTATCGGACATTTGATGCTACAACGATATGCTGCTAAATAGGTACTGGCTCCGACCTCAACCGCTTTCCATATCTATACTTTTTTGAAATATAACTTTATCAAAATGTAAAAAAACGATATAGCTTACTTTATCTAAAAATATTAATAGTTTTATTCCAATGAAAGTATGTTGTTATTAGTTAAATATTTCACAAAGCGACGTTCATTATCCACTTTGCTGGAAAACCCATTGGAAAATACCCAGATTATAATATATCTTATTGCCCAATTTCATAACCATCCGTTCAGCCGTTAAGTCGTGAAAAGATATGTAGCAAACTAACGAACAAACGAGCTACTTTTGCATTTATAATATAAGTATGGATTAGTAGGTATCTCTATTTCACCGCCAATTATTTTACAGTTTTAAAATAAAATATAATTGTTACGCAGGGAAGATGGGTCGAGATACCATATTTTTTATGTATACAAAACCTTAAAAACCTAAAACAAAATATTCATTTTGTTAGTGTTAGATTTGCTAGTAATGTTTTCGGTTGCCCCATGTCTTTGCAACGATGGAGAAATATTCGGGGGCTAAATTTCAGTAAATAAATACAAAATAAAAAAGCTATCTTATTAAATAACGCTAAGCTTTTATAATTGTTGAATAGGGCGATGGCTGCATTCAGTCATACTTGTGAACAGGTGCTGCTTGTGGAGGCTGGTCATCAAGCCTTTTTTGATTAACTACTAGCTTACATCTTGATTACAAGCGTTATATACTTGTCTATGTGTTAATATAATTTTTTAGTGTTATCAATTGTTTTTATATATTATTTTGAGAAATAGGTTTCCATGTTAAGTTAGTATTTGATTGTAAACTTTATGTAATTCTTTTGGTTTTTAAAAGAGTAATTGTTGAGTTTCTTGCCGAATTCTTCTCAGCAAGACCGACCTTCTGAATCCGATGGTAGATTCTGACGATTTGAAAGTGCTTGCCTGTAAAGACTAGTCAAATAAAGATCTTTTTGAATTTTGAATAATATTTTGAGGCAGCGAGTTCCATAGACGAATAGTTCGTATACCTTGTAAAGAGGAGGAGGTGAAAGCAACTTTAATTTAGTTAGATAGAGTTCTTAGGATTTAGGTGAAGGATCTAAGGAATTTAAATATATGTAATATAGGATTAAAGGACCCGAAGGAGTGGAGACTTTCGAGGTCCGTATCTTCAGCAGCGGAGAAACAGGCTGATAAGTAAGTAAGGATTATAAATGGTCATTGTGTAGAAATGGATTTTCAATACCAGAACATAGTCAGGGCCTTGGCTCGGCACATGGACTTAATATTGGTGTGCAAGTGTGCAGCAATAAAGGACGACGTTGTATCCCACAAAGAGCTACAGTATAAGGTGGTGGTTATTTCAATAAGTAAGTTTATTGTATCGCCGGGACGGGAAGTGCTTGCCTTAACGAGGTCTGAGCGCGTTTTATGACAATTTTTACGGTGCGGTGAGGTTGACTAGGCGGAGTTACTCATGGTGTTATCTCTGCCGCGATACTTAATGCGATGGACTTTTTAGGATTATCCTCTTTCATTTAGACATAGATGACATTCAATATCAAAGAGAAAATATTCGTTCCTTATAAATGTTTGCGATTATATTTTCGGATTCACGTTTATTTGTTCTAGTACCGCATACATTTATCGATAGTTTAAAGTCATCATCATTATATTTATGCTTAAGTTTACTAATTGCTTATCAATGTATAATATGAGTTATACAGTCTTAAAATTGATTTTCAGCGATGGCTATCGCAAAATTATAACTATCCTCTAGATTGGAGGGTGTTAACCTTGATTTGTGTTTGTGTTGCCAATTTGACGGACAGCATGGTTAGAATATATTATTTTATCGTCAGTTTCAGTCTACTTTTAGTTTAAAAACTAACTAAATTAAAATGATCACATATAATGAAAAGATAAAAACAAAAACGTATACGATTTTAAGATCATAAAAAAAAAGTTAATGATTTCATATAGGTCAATAAAAAGTTCTCCGAATTCACTTCCAAGAGTATAAAAACTACTGTGATATAGCTTTATAATTTTTGTACAAAATTCATTCTAAAATAAGTCTTTTACATAAAATGGTTTCTCAGAATCTCGCTAGCACATATCAGCTTTGTACAGACTTGTAAAGAGAAAATTCCACAGCACAAAGGCTGATCCACGGAAACCTTTCTATCCCTTTCATTTACAAAAACTAAGTAGAGGAAAGTAGGTATGAATATAGTTAAATAATACGCACCTATGTTAGGTATGATGTTCATGTTTTTAAGAAGTGATTGGGGTATTGTAAATAGCAAGAATTGAGCGTGAACTTTATACCACTAAAGTGACACACAAGCATATGGCCCACCTGATGGTAAGCAGTCACTATAGCCTATAGCCGCTAGCAATAACAGGGGTATCACTAAAGGGTTGCCAACCATGTTGTTGATGAGGACTCACTGTGCTAGCAGCATTACTACTAGCCCAGCGTATCCTCGTGGAACACTAGCAACCTTACTTACCGCAGAAACACTACACTACATCAAGTAGTGTTATTTCACTGTGGTCTTCCGTAGAGTGGAGGTACAGTACCCAGTCAGGCGGCTCCAATTTAAATGGGAAAACCTACGGGAAATCTCAAATCGCCCTACCTCTCTTTTTAAAAGCTCATGGTGTGTTAATCACTGTACTTAAGCTTAGAAAAAATCTCATTGGTACAGGCCTGGGTTTGAAACAGGCCCAACACGGCTTATACACTTTAGACTTTATACTTTAACAGTCTCTTTGGAATAACATATATAGGACTGAATAACAAGGGCATCATCATCATCATCTTCATCTTACTCTTCCTGACATTGGTCCTAATTTAATAATTGGAGTCGGCTCTAAATGTTTCTTGACGTCATCTCTTTCTGCAGTATCGTTATAAAAAACAAGAGTATAAAATCACTAAGGTAATTCTAATTAATAGCTTGATTCCATGATTGCTATTGATTTTTAAATTAGTATGATAAGACAAGACAGCACCCCTATTAATTTGACACCTCTAATTAATTAACGACAAGCTACACAGATAAAATTCCTATAAAAATAAAACCGCAATAAAAGTCCATTATCATAGTGAAGTTGGAAAAAGAAAGGTGTAATGACGTTAAACAGTCAGTATGTTTGTATAGGGGCAATAATATATAGCTGGTATGGTAACATACATATTACATTGATAAATATAGTCATAAAGCAATGTGGGTTCGGTTTATCTTATTCGGCTTTGTGCAGCTTGGGATCAAGTGGGCTCTTTGTGATAATGTCCGAACTTCATTATATTTTAAAGGGGTATGCTTAGAATTTGGCCAAGCGCAGTGTAGGATGCCTGCCATCCAGATGACTTAAAGAGAGTGCTCTTTAGGTCATCTGGGTGGTGGGACTGGGTGGATGTTGAGTGCTGAATGAGTAAAGAGAGGTAGGGCGATTTGGGATTTCCCGTGGGTTTTCCCATTGAAATTAGAGCCGCCCGACTGGGGACTGTACCTCCACTTTACAGAAGACCGCAGTGAAATAACACTACTAGATGTAGTGTTGTGTTTCTGCGGTAAGTAAGGTTGCCAGTGCTCCACGAGGATACGCTGGGCTATTATAGTAATGCTGCTGGCACAGTGAGTCCACATCACCAACATGGTTGGCAACCCGTTAGTGATACCCCTGGTATTGCTAGCGGCTATAGGCTACGGTTACTGCTTACCATCAGTTGGGCCGTATGCTTGTGTGCCACCTTAGTGTTATATAAAAAAAAAATAAGGATAAAGAGTACTCAGAACCGAAGAGCATTTATGATGAGATTGATGAATGTAGAAGCAAAAGAGGTGTGTGTGAGTCAAGTGTGAAATGGCGCAAATTGTTGTTTGTTTGTATACATTATAATCTCTGGAGTCACTGAACACTGAATCCTGAATAATAAAAATATATTCTGTGTAATATGTGTATTATGCTATTTCAATGCTCTATTGTGTGTATTATGAAAATTCAATGCGACGAAATCGCAGGTAATATTATGTCCATATCGCATTCGTAACTCATTTCGACATTCCTGTAACGGCATATCATTTTTATAGCATTAATACCTGTGAAGTATATCCATTGTAATCGGTAAGCCTGTTACTTTGCTCCTATTATGTAAATAGTTCTTGTGTTATTTTCTCTTACGTATAACTAATCATAGACCATCTTTATCATGAGATAAAAGATATTCTTTTACAAGCTGCTGACCTTTTGTCCAGGACCTTTTTACTACTGTTACCTTTGGCATTTTGCAAATTTGTAACTCTCAAAATGTATACACGAATTTTTAGTTCCACTTTTTGCTGCCGCAGCGCTGTTCATTGTCCCATACAAAAATAGTCTAAAGCGATACGCCTACGTAGGCGAACGTTGTTCTTGCTAAGGCAAAAGTTCTTAGCATACGAGTTTTTCTAGGATTCTGTTATACTTGTCATGGTCATTAAACAGGGAGAAAACCAACGACATCAACGTTACAGTTTTATCTTTTTTTGACAGAATTTCTTTCGTAAATATCTATGAGAAGACAAAGGTTCACTGCATTGCCAAATTTGTGAAAATTTGCGAACTTCAAAACAATAAACTGTCGGCATACGCTCCTACCATAGTTTTCCAGCGTGTGGTATAAAAATATTTATTTCATGAAAGCAGTGACAAAACCATCTTGGTAGAGCAGCTCTCATTTGTAAATACCTACCTATGTCTTGAAGAATTTTGTTACACATTGTTATATCATGATTGTTACATTCATGATTTTCCCGAACCAGTGGTAATTCAGACCTTCATAAGTGCCTTATTAGGATCTAAGCTGAAAAAAATAATTTAGATTGTTTGGTGTTTCAAGACACATTATATAATTGGTTTCAAGCGTTCAGACTACCCACTACGACATCAGGTGGGCTGAAAGCTTGTTTGCCACTTTAGTGTTATTTAAAAAAAGTTATTTATTTATATTTGTGACTGTTTGTACAGATAATTAAACAAACTGAAGGGAAGGGAAGGGCAAATAAAGTAAAATGCACCTATATCACTATTATTATGTTTTTTAATCGGTTTATATTTTAAGATTATTATAACCTCAGAGTAGATAATGGTGCCAATTCTGTTGTATAAAATTACTAAACTAAACTAATTTGACAGTTCTTAAAGTCTTGCTATCCCTTTCTCATGTGCGGGGTTAAATAAGGATAGCAATACCTTTAGAACTGTCAAATTAGTTTAGTTTAGTGGTTATGTTCAACAGAATTGGCACCAATATACTACTAACTTACAGGAACGTAAAACGGTGAAATGTTAAAATGTAGGGTAGAATCCATTTTTATCTACCTATGTTTCAACCTACCCGCAAAATTAATTTTATTATAGTAGTTGCTATGCACACGTTCATGCGACGAATTATATCAACTGGCAACAAGTCAGTAGTATTGGAATATAATATGGAACTGTTTTTTTTATACCACTAAAGTGGTACCACACAAGCATACGGCCCACTGGTAAGCAGCCACCGTAGCCTATAGCTGCTAGCAAGACCAGGGATATCACTAACGAGTTGCTAACCATATTGTTGATGACTCACTGTGCTAGCAGCATTACTACTGGCCCAGCGATCCTCGTGGAGCACTGCCAATCTTACTTAGCAGAAACACAGAACTACATTAAGGTAGTGTTATTTCTCTGCGGTCTTCTGTAAGGTGGAGGTACAGTCCCCAGTCGGGCGGCTCCAATATTAAAGGGAAAACCCACGGGTGATCCCAATTCGCCCTAACTGTATTTTTTAGCTCATGGGGAGATTAATCACTGTACTTAGCTTAGAAAAACTCATTGGTACAAGCCGGGATTTGAACCTGGGCCCATCATATGACAGACCGTTGCTTCAACCACAAGGCCACCACAGCTAAAAGTTGCTATGTACTAACGTTCATGCGACGAATTATATCAACTGGCAACAAGTCGGTAGTATTAGAATATAATATGGAACTAATAAGCATAACATAAAGATAAAATCTTCCATATAATTATGATGCTTATAATCATAATTGATATACGTACGTAATTAGGCAGTCATAACACTTATCAGTCTAAATATTAAACAATGTAAAATAATACGGACGCATTTCAATAATTTTCGCACTTCCTTTAATAGCTGCAAACGCGTCTATAAAACAGCATTAACAAATTGGGCAAACTCTACAATGCCATCGATGCTTGATAATATGAATAACTTATGGACAAAAAATTTTTTAAATAATGACACTTCAAATACATTTTAAATGTTAAATTGTAGGCAATAGTTAAGTAGATGAGCGTGACATTTTCTAAACTTACCCCCAGAAGTTGTGAGCCGGAATAAATTCTGAAGTCACACGAAACTTATCGTATCCCACTAGTTATCTCTTATCACTGCACTATTAGTTAAAAACTACATTTACGTATTAAAGTATTCGCTATCTTTATAAGTTTATACTGCGCGAGCTCAGGACGGCCGGCGCGACCGTATCGAGTGAGCGAAGATATTGCACTGAATACTAGTGAATACAGAATGATACTGCCCTCAGATGGAGGAAAATGGCGGGTGCGCCCTTTGACACGAGCATTCCCATCTATTTTGCTTCAATTATCACGTATTCAATATTCAATAATTACAGGCTGAAGTTTAATAATTTGGGCACACATATTCAATATGTGTGTCAATAGAATGCCTTTGAATATGACTTAGAATTATCTGATTTACCCCGACCTTGGGATCAAGGGTATAATTTACGTAGATATTCGTACGTAATGTAATAAGAATGGAATTTATAAATCCTTGGGTACCCGGAAATGTGTTTCCGAATGTTTCTTCCGCAGATAAAATGGGGCTACTTTATATTTCGCGATTCAATTTTGGATAAGAGTTCTATCGTGGTTCTATGGCGCATTTTCATTCAAGGAAGAATGTTATCAATCTTCCTTAGCAAATAAACATCCAGGCCAGGTGTTCATTTACGTATCTCCTTATTATATCGTTCGTTGTTCATTACGGACCGAACGACTCTTCTTTTTTAACTTACTTTATAACCAGACGAGATGCTAGCCAAATATCAAAATAGGATTGCTTATTTAGTAACAAAATGTTTACTATAACATTATATATGTTATTCTTATCTATGGGCCAATAGATGCCTGAAAATAAATGATTATTATTTCGCGTTGTCCGTGTTTTCGGGTTGTATGGGTATTTGCTTCATAAGATGAAGTTTGCAAGGTATATGTACGTTTTATGAACTTCTGTCATGAAGAATTGTTATACATGGTCGTCTGCAATTTTATGAAAAGAAGTGAAATTATTATTTATAGTTTTATTGTATACAGAAAGATTTTATAGCAGGTTGAATAAATACTCGGGAGCCCAGGGCGGTGGATTTTAGGGGCGAAAAAATGGCGTCCATTTTAATTGTCCTTTGATTAACTTATTTAAATAACCAAATACCATTTCTTGTGCAATTACAACCAAATATAAATTAATCAAGGAATTGTAAACATATACCTACCGACTTTCTAAATGTGTAAATTCGCCACTGACTGACATTATAGAACCTACTCTAAAATAAGTATTCAATATTAAATACATAAATTTAACCTACGACAATGCAATGCAGTATGCAGTCTATTATTGTCTGAACTCTTAGCATAGATAATACACTAATACTAGCTCTTAGCGTGAAATCCCTGCTCTTAACGGTTGCGGCCCTTGAAGTGCACCGGCTTAATCCAGATTGCATTGCTTACAATTAATCTCTTCTTTTGCTCGCTTGGTCAAATCTTAATTGAAACTAGAGACAAAAGCGCGGATATTCTCAGTTTCTTTAGTTCAGGCTTATTTTGTGTGATTTATGGGCTGGACTGTTTCCAATAGAGACATTAATATAATCTAAAATCTGAATGTTATACATGGAGTGTAAGGACTAGGAACAAAATATGATTTGAGTATAACATTACAAAAAAACTCTTGTTGTTTTTCCACCACCTTAGCACATCTTTGTAGATAATTATTATCTGTGTAGATATTATTCTTAATGAAAGATCATATTTATAGTAAGCGGGAAGGTGCCTGGTCTCTTATCAATTGACTGTTCCAGTAAGAAATGTTATTCAGGGCAGTTATTATGCAATGAGGTACATATAAATACATGTCAAAAATGTATATTTAGTACATCTAAATAGTTATATAATATAGTTTATCATTATATTAATATTTCCTTGAGGCGTAAATAACATAAAGTTTTGTTCCATAATTTAAGGTCATACTTTTTCGTAACACATTAATGCAGGGTTTTTTATATTAAAATATGCAAGTGGGAAGATATCCCGGCCAGTATTTTTCGACACTTGAGCAGGAACTTCGGCTACATGGAGGCTGTGTACCCGAAGCCCGAGGACATTATTATTGACACGGCGAGTGTCACTCTAAGATCAAGGCCCGACGAGGGGCTCTCAACCTTGAAGGGATGCCGTAAGAGCCTTCTCAACAAGGCGTGCTGACGATTTCTTTGACATTGCAGGTTTTCATTGGGGTCAGTTGACATTTGTGACGCGTTTTTATTTATCCACGCGCGTCGCCTAAGTATTATTTACAGTTATTCCATGGCATTTACGTTTCCATTCAGCCAAATCTGTTATGCTGTTTTGTAGTTCAAGTCTAGCAAGCGCATTAACGAACTGCTTGAAAGCTTTTAAGTCTGTTTTTAGGGTTCCGTACCTTAAAAGGAAAAAAGGAACCCTTATAGGATCACTTTGTTGTCCGTCTGTCTGTCAAGAAAATCTGTAAGTCTATATTATGAAGAAAAGATATGACCGTTTGTCGTAAATTTTCGCATGTTTTGCGATTTCACAAGGAAATCAAAACATAAAGGGTACTTCCCTTTGACCTAGAATCATGATATTTGGCCAGAGGCAGTGTCTAACAGCACAAGTAAAGGAAAAAATCGAAAAACCGTAAATATGTAGTTTTTTTTTTACATACGAATTTACTAAAAAAAACCTGAATCGCGCTGTTGAGAGTCACCGACGAATAATGACCTCATTTGAAGTTCGCCTACTTTTAACCTTACCTACAAGTGTGTACGGAACCCTCTGTGTGCGAGTCCGACTCGCACTTGGCCGGTTTTTTAGTGTTAGTATAGATAACTATGGCATTACACTGCAAATGGGAATACCTACAAAGAATTATTCAACCATAATCGATAGACTTATAAGCTTAAAAGTAATCTAGAAATCAATTCAGGATTCACAACTTTTGACAGCTCCCTTCGTTAAAATGTACCCTCGATAGATAACGATATGATACAATAGTACTTATCTATTTAATTACGTATGCATGGAACAATAAACTTTATAATTCTTCGACTAATGTAAAGCTGCACTATCACTTCATGATATTGACTGTTTAAACTATTGCTAAGCGGGCGAAGTCACAAGGAAAGCTTTCCTCTTTTACACTGGCATAACTTTTGTTTCACTCTCACTCTTTTCAGCTGTACAGCGAAGGCTGTCTAGAATTCAAAACATTGGCTTATCATCAAGACCGGGTGCTGTGACTGTACTTATAACCTATAATTAGTATTTGTATTATTAGGGCCAAAGCTGAATAAACGATTTTCCTTTAATAGATTTGAATGGCATAAACTTGTTAGTTTCCAGAGCTCCACTAGGATGCGTTATGCTAACAGTAAAGAGACTTGTTCATGCCTCTATCGCAGTTGGCATAGCGACGTGCTACCCTTGATTTTATATGCGTCCGAAGGCTACGGTGACTTCTTATCGTCATGAAATAGGACACATGCACGCCAAGACCTTAAGTTAGTAATACATTACCGAACTAAAATTCTGAACCTCAGTAATCAAGTTACATACTTAGTGATAGCACCCCATTAATAAAATTGTACATAACCCACGCATCGTCTGAACGTGATACTCATAGATAATATATTAATATGTGAACTTTATAATATGAGTTAACGCCAAACATTTACCCTCTCTCGGTCAGAAACTGTGATCCTTGGACCACTGAGTGCTAAATAGCCTAGAAAGCTTTGAGCACTTAACACCATTTTAATGGCACTTTTTCCCTAATGTTTTATCTTAACCAATATTATGCGGTAAGTTATTAATGTATAAATAAAAATATGTTATCAGCCAATTCAACTTTATTTGTATTAGTGTGAAAATATCCAGAATTTTTAGTTCCACTTTTCGCCGGCGCAACGCTGTTCACTTTCCCATAAAAAATAGTCGAATGCGATACTATTACGTACTCGAAAGTTTTTCTTGCTAAGGGTATTCGAGAAGAATACAACATAAAAACTCAACAAGAGTTTAAGGTAAATTATTGTATTATTCTATATTTTTTAGGACAAACAATAAGGTCAAATAATGTTTTCCAGTGAATGCTTTTTAGGAGAAAAACAAAGGGATCAAATTTCAAATTGTAAAGGTCAACTGCCCTGGAACCAAAGATAAATAATCTCGTCGCCGCCTGGGTATTTAGCTTCTCATCCGGAAGTTAAGTAAGTAAATACGTTGTTATTTATTGTCTTCTAATTGTATTGGAGTATTTCGCATTTTAAACAAATAGTTGAGGCCAGCTGGCTTAATCATGTTTACTATCTACAATGGTTAACGCTATAAAAAGTGAAGAAAATGTATGAAAATCAAAAACGCTATGTCACGTGTTAAAATTTTTAATTCCCATAAATTTCTTTCGTTTTCTATAGCGTTAACGATCGTAGATAGTGAAAATGGCTACAGTTGTTGTGATGGAAGCGCGACAAATAATTCCACCGGAACATAATAAATCACTAAGTCTTGAGTGCCCTGCACGCTTGGCACTAGGACGTAATGTACATAAATAAATCTCTACAGCCCTTATAATTTTAGTCACCAACGTGTCACTAGGAGTTACCATTGTATCTAATGATGCCACAATTTTTTTTTTCCCAGGTTTCATTTCATTCACCAGGTTTTTATAAAGATAACAATAACATTATATTAGTAGATTTAATGATCGTCCAATAAATTTTCACTTTATATATTTCAGGTATTTTGTCATGTAGTACCGTTTTACTGCTTGGGAGACAGTTTATGTTTTTATATTTCATGTTCTTTGAATTTTTGACACTTATAATGCTTTAGTTATGATTCTGAGGGACAGCCTTGTTGATTTAAATTTAATGAAATAGACATTTCAATACTGTTATGAACAGTTCAACTAGAAACCAAATTCTTCAAATGTTTGCACAATTTTAAGATATACTTTTCTGAATAAAATATCTGAAATGTATTTCAATATCGGCTTTTTTATTTTCAAACTGAGATTCTTTAACCTTACAATTTGATAGAGCCGGAGACTCAGTCCGGTTAAATGAACCGAACAGAATAGAATAACTTTAGTAGCGAACTTTCGGTATTTCTTTTACACTGATTTTATCCGATAGTTTTGTTTTTCTTACAAAAAATACACTATAAAAGCCACCAGATTATTCGACCCTAAATAGAAAGAATATTCTATATAAATAATAACAAAATAAATAATATTTTGTATAAACATCTATTTTAGCATACATATATACCTATAGTGGATACTATACTCAACACATTTACTCTATGGCTAATATACCTAAAACAAACTTTGAAACTAGGCTGCTTTCTTCGCCTGTCAATTGTAATTGTCCTGTTATTTGGCCAAACATTGGAAATATCTATCGAAATTTTCATGAAACAATAATCTTTGAAGGGCTAAATTATTTTGTTGGTATGAAATCATAATGAAATACATTGCAATCAACTGTCTATCATAAAATAAAAAGTCCGTTGTTAATGCGATATATTTCTTTGAACTTCTAATAAATAAACATTGAACATTATCCGCTTAGAGACTTGGAAAGGTACTCGAAATTCAGTACTTACTTTCAGTTGGCAGATCAAATGTCAGATTTATTGGAGAGCCGAAGCTTATATACGTACCTACCTATTATAATAAAGTAAAAATAACTGCAACATACACTTATTTATCGTACGTACATATTAAATGTTTGGAGGAATTAATAATCCATATTTTTATATTTAAACCATTGAACAACTTAGACTGTGGTGAAGATGAGATAATATCGGTGTAGCACTTACCTATAAATTACAAGCATTTATGTTTTTGTTTATCTTCTATATAAAAATAAGTCGGGTTTTCCTTCCTGACGCTATAACTTCAGAACGCACGAACCGATTACCACGGTTTTCACATTCGTTGGAAAGGTCTCGGGCTCCGTGAGGTTTATAGCAAAGAAAATTCAGCCCCGGCATCGCACGGGTGAACATTTGTCAAATATGTTGTCTACCCGTGCGAAGCCGGGGCGGGCAGCTAGTTTAATATACTTTTATCGACGCGCCTACATTAGCTATTATGGTCAAATGAGAGTAATTTTTTTTTTCTTGCAGATAGTGATACTAACCATTATGGCTTTGGTAGATAAAACGTAGCAAATAAAAAAAAAAAGATAAGATTCCTCCCAAAATTTAGACATATATTTGGTTTTGTGTATGTGTATGATAGTAAAGAGTGCTGATTGGATTACATAGCATGCCAAATAAATTGTCGTACATAGATTCATACACTCTAAAACATAGCACTTCTTTAGGGACAGTTGGTTGGTCATATGCAACTTGTCATTTGTATTTATATGTAACACCAACATAATGTCTGAATATAATACCTACAAACATTAAAATTAAAACCATTTCGTTATAATTTTTTTTTCTTTTCCATAAATTACTTTATTTTATTTAACTATGGATTGTCAACATGTCATGCAATTTGCTTAAAAAAGACTAAACTTAGCAATATGTCTTATGACTTAATGTTACTACAACTAAAGACAACCACGGCGTGCTATATAATTACAAAAGTAGGTAATATAAAAATCAGAGGACTTATAATATTTGCTAAAAATGTTTCTCGAAGTTGGAATTAAAGCAAACTTGCTCTTAAATTTTATTTGACTTTTATTACCTGTTCCCGTCCTCCGTAAGAACTTAAAAGGAAAGTTTACTGTTTTGATTGGTGTCGAAGTACCTTATCCAATTAGAAGGTAAAACAAACTTGGAGTGAAGCGAGGAGTGATAACGTGGCCCCTTAAAGGTAGTTAATATAATATGTATATGATGTAGCTACGGGACGGTTTAATACTACATAAAACGAAATTAATATAAACACAGACCTTTATACATTTCCACCTGAATCCGGATCCCGAAAGAAAGCAAGAAAGGAAGAAAAATCTGCGTTACGCTTGGAATGCTTCAAAGTTATTACTACCGCAGGTGGGTGAGTAGGTGGGTATAGGTCGCGGCACGAAACTCTAGCGCTGACCGTTATTGCGCAGAAGTAAAAAATAAGGTGTCTTGGCGGGGTACAGGGGTGAAGGGCGAGCGTGCGTTGCGCCGATTGGCTCTCCAGTCGTACTCCGTCCCCCGTGCCGATACGACGCTCCGCGCACTTCCAGTGTACAGTCGCGTTCTGAATTGTTTTGTTGTCATCGTTAATTTTTGTTGTTGTTTTTTGTTAAGTTTGTTTTGTTGATTTGTTTGTTGTGTTTGTTAGTTTATTCACTGTTTGATTAAGTTTGAACAGTTTTTAAACAGTGAAAATGCCGAGGCCGAGAAGGAATACTGTTTTGAAAAGACAGGCACGGAAAATGGTGTTTGACGTGCATTGTTTTCTGAAAAGGGAATCGAATGATTTCATTAATTCCCTGAAACAAATTCAAAGTGAAATTGGCGAAGCTGCGAGTATTTTACTCGATTCTGACCGCAGCACTGTAGATATAAGTGAAATAAAACAAACTGCAGAAGTTATTCAGGCGGTGTCTGATGTCCACACCCTGCCGAACTCGCAGGTTTCTTCTATCCTGAGAAGAAACTTCAGTAGGTTCTTATGTAATTCGGACTTAATATAATTTTTTTTATTATTTGGTATTTAATATAAAAATTTACAAATCCGATAGTGTATTTATTTTTCTACTCCCCATAAACTTGTTAAAAATTATATTGTAGGTAACATGAAGTAATATTTGCGTGCGTGACAGTACCCATACGCAGTTAAGTTCCACATTTTGTTCACCGCTAGACTTACTATTTGACTTTACATTAAAACATTATTTTGCTGTTTTTAACTAAGCAATTAAATTACTAATTTGTATTGCGTGCGCGATGGTACCCATGCGCAGCTATCCCCTCCACGTTTCGCTCAGCGCTAGAGTTTCGTGCCGCGACCTGTAATGGTGCAATGACTCACAATATTCCATGGACGTTGCTAGTCGTCCGATTATCGGACGCATCAGCATTTTATTTTTAAGTTCGGCAACGCGTGGTTTGATCCTATGATGTTGCAAGGGTCTTTACGGGTTCGGTATCTTAGGACCTCGAAGTCTGAGCTCAACAGAATATGATTTGAAAAAAAATAGGATCGTGACACCTCCACCACGACATCAGCAGTTACATCTTGAGATAACTATTAGATTGCTTTATTACCCATGCTTATTAACAGCAACAATTCATTAAGAAATGGGAAGATAATTAATGATTGAATATTAATAATGTATTTAATTTAAAATTGAACATCTTTACTATCTTATTTATTTTAATATTATAGTGCTCGGAATGACCACATCACGTGAATAACTATGAGAACATAAATCAACGTCGTTGGAAATTTATTACGGACGAAACTGCTTGCTACCTATGTATAAACCAAATGAAGTTGCCTTTTTAATTAAACCAGGGAAGTACCGCAATGTGGCCTCGCCGCAGACTCTAAATTGCAGCACAAAGCTGACGTGTATCTATCACTGCCAACAGTATCCCGGACTAACATGTTAACAGGCTACGTCGGAATATAATGGACAATGTTACTAGGCTTAACCAAAGGTCCTTTAATTTTTATACCACTATGGTGGCAAACAAGCATGCGGCCCACCTGATGTTAAGCCGTCACCGTAGCCTATGGGCGCTTGCAACGCCAGGGGAATCAACCGAGCGTTGCCGACCCTTCGAAAACTCTTCTCACTCATGCTGTAATCCTTTGGGTAAATATCGGCGGGGAGTTCATTCGACAATCAGAAGGTGCGCGGGAGAAAACTCCTTTGGAACCGCGCTGTGCGAGACCATTTCGGTTCCAATGGGTGAGGATGAATTCCCCGCCGATGGCGAGAAGTGCGGTCGGTGGTAGAATGTGGCCGTTGGTATCAGGTCGAATAATTCCTCTGAAATACTGTCCGTTATACAAGCGGTAGAACACAAACAGGGAGACATAGTATCTCGGTAGACTTGGGGGCTCTAAACCACCTTTTTACATATAATATCATTGCTCTAAACAGCTTGGGAGCTTAACCTAAAGTCTCTACCCTAATTCGGATAATCTACTTTATGATACATGCAAATTTTAGAACTTTACTTAGAGTAATATAAATATAATGTTCTGTAGTCTATAATTAAAATCGCTTAACTATAATTTTATAAAAATGGGCATAAAGTGTTCAGGGTATTGTATTTACAGAGCAGTTGTTCTTTAAAGAATAATAAATAAAGTTATCGAAAGCAATTCATCGCCTGTGGAGTGCTTGTTAGCAAACAAGTGCACTCTAACAAGCATTAGTGTTGATCAAGAAGTAATAACAGTTTAATGCCCAGGAGACGCACTCAATACAAAGTTGCCGAGTTGCAGTAATTACCTTTCATAGTAACGGCAAAGAATAAAACTGTAGAAGCAACCTACTTACTTATTATTTTATTGAGGCATTTTCGGATTTATCGTTCGATTAGCTAGACAGTTTAAAGGTAGAATTCATTAATATGAAAATAAAAGCATTGCAAATTGCAAGTGCGAGCAATTATTATTATTAATCAATGCTCCCGGTGACTACACCTGGAGAATTGATTAGAGCGGAGGAAGCGAAATTGAATGTGCATCTATATAGGCCTCCGGTGACAAGAAGGCTGGAACATATTTTGCGCAAAGGATCAGCATTGCCATACAGCGGGGCAATGCTGCCAGCCTTCTTGGCACCCTCCCGCGTGACAACGATTTGGGACGTGTTTTATTTATTTTATTTTTTTATATTAGGTTACCTTTTTTTTCTTTTAGTTTTAGATTGTCCCATATATATATTAATCTATATAATAATAATTTCTTGAACATTATGACACAGCGCCATCAGGCCCCAAACTAAGCAATGCTTGTACCTACTATGGGAACCAGCGGCTGATAGAATACTTATACACTTTTTTTTGTAAATACATACCAAACACCCAGACCCAAACATGTTTGTCACATAAATATACCCCGGCGCGAATCGAATCCGCGATCTCTAACTTAGTAGTCAGGAATTCTAATGTGTGATAAGGCCGCCGTTTGTACTGTTATTTCTGTAGATCCTGTAAAATTTTACATGGTGGTATACGCTTGTACAATCAAAATATTTGAAACATTTAATTTGATTTGATTAAGCTAATTTACTCAATAGTTTTTTTTTTAAACTTCCTTATGATTTTTTTAGGTCACCTGGTAGAATCGAGGCATTTAGGCATAAATCACGTAGGGAATTCAGTTTTCGTTACAATTGTATACCCCTCATAATCTTTCACAAATTTTATTACTAGGCTATCATAAGGACACCGTTAGAGAATAGGCTTCAGTCAGGTGGCTTTTTTTCCGAACCGGTGGTAATTTAGACCTTCATAAGTGCCTTATTAGGGCCTAAACTGAATAAATGATTTTTGATTTTGATTTTGATTTTGAATAAATAAAAAGTTTAACCCTAGTTACATAAAAAATACAGCATACAATATGTAAGCTGTTTTTGAACAAAAATAATTCAAGAAAGCGCCTTTTTTACTCTCCAAGTTTGAATCGCGTAACGCTTCTGTAAATAGCTACACCATAGTTTGGCCTGCTACGCTACACGGTCCCCCTAATTTATCACACTTGACCCAAATCTGTGCCATGTCATGATACAACCTTTTATCGAATTTTATTTATTATATTCAGGAAAAACCATCCCAAAAACATAAAAGAACTCGACTTCGGTTTTTCCGTTAAAAACAATTAAAGATAGTATAACAGTTCTTCATTATCAGTCAGAATTAATAGGTCATGAACTAATTTATCACAAATTAAAATTATTCCTCGAAGTAAATATTCTATAATGATTTTTTCGAATGCTTCTAAAATGTTTTTGATAGACTAGGCACTCAGTGTAGTATAACCCAAAGATTTGATTTGTGGCCGAATTTGTACACAAAGCTATTGTCGTATATAGTTGTCAATGTGATAGTCATATCCCTGGTATTGCAAGAGACCAGAAATGAAGAAAAGAACACTTATTTTTACTTACATCAGACGGAACGTAATCTTTTTTTTTTATTCTTTTCAATTTAGGGATTTTTATTTTACAATATGACAGTCCCATCGTAACTTAAACTAAACACACTAATTAACATATACATGTAACATTTATTCCGTAGCTGCTATTGAAGTATAAATAAATACTCGAGCGAGCCGTACAGTGATGCATATAATTCTCAACTCTACCTCTTTTTTTCTCGCTATGAAGTAAACGAAAGTCTACACTTCTACTGACAACGTCGCTCAATTGGCAACACTGTTCCCCTGATTCCTGTATTGCATTTTCGTCCCTTTTCACGAAATTACACCCAGGAAAACAAGAGGAAAAATGTATTACGATTGTCAAAAGTTATACATTTTTCTGAATCGGTGGGTAATACAAAGATACTTTAGGGTCTCGGTATGGCGTCTACAGTGTGTACCTACTTAGTAGAGAGAAAAAATATTAAGATGGCCTGATAATGTTATAACGTCGCTTTTTAATTATATCTATTGATTAACTGTAGCAGAAAGTATAAAGTAGGGCGAGCTTTCAGGTGAATTGATGACCTTAATTCACAGGGGGATGATTCACCTTGGACAAGGATCTATATTTAGAATTTGGCAATCAATATGAGTACTAAGAAGAACGAGCCAAGCCAAAGAATGTTTACAGAAAATTTAATAATTTTGCTGTAATCATGTGCGTGTGTGTTAGTGGTATTAGCTAATTTTTAATGTTTTAAATGAACTTATGGGAAACATGATAAAGCAAAAGTTCTTCAAAAAAAGTTACATTTTTAAGAATATTTTTGATGCTAATAATATATTTTGAAATAGGGTTTGTCTTAAAGATACCAGCACATGTAACAATATATGAAAATACTTTTTATTTATATATTCCTCGAAGGCGTGCTAAAATATAGTATTTATGAGTAATGAAAAAGATCGTCCTGTGATTATGTAATAAGGACTTCATCGAACACTCACAGCCATTTTTTTTTATGGTACTTTTATATATTTTACCGTATCTCTATCCGTAGGCTTGACCAGGCGAATTTTCGAAACGATGAACTGATCTTAACGGCACTTTTATTGGCAGTTGGAGGACTTTTCAGAAAGTAACCTACAGTAAATTTTGACCAGAAAATACAACGGCTTTCGAAATAGGATTAAAAAGAACCTGATAATCAGTCTAGCGGTGTCCGTTCTGCGACTCATTAGCAGCACTCGAAAGAATCTACATCTACAGACAAAATGCAAAGACAATGAATGGGAAAAAGCTAGTCTCAAAATATTCCACAATAATATTAAAACTAATTTTATAAATTGGCTCGAATAAAATCTCAAGAGATTCTCATACCTCCATATGCAACATACCGTACACACGACCGATGTTTAATGTTATTGGTATCAGTTCACTTACAGTTTATTGGCTAGCGGTCTTGACCCATTTTAAGCCGTTGGGACAGACTACAGACAGACCTTCGGGACCAGACTGTCTGTCAATTTGTCACCACGTAATTTTCTAGCGTGATAAGTGGCTACACGACGTTGGGACGTCTATGCATTATAAATGGTTTTCACTTGATTCTTTTACCAAGTATTTAGTGAAGAATTTGCATTGCGTGCGATCTTTTATGCCTCTTACATACTTTGCTACTTATATAGGGTTACTTAGTAGTACTATACTAGATTTTGGGATTGGTTTTGGATAAGATTTTGGGCTGTAATAATTTTGCTAGGTGGCCGTACACTTGCGTGCCAAATTAATATAGTAAAAAAAAAAGAATTTTAGCAATACTCTATCACTCCTAATATTTATAGTGTTATTCATGAGTCACTTATAAAAAATTGCTTTTACCGTCGCAAAGTCATGAAGGCGTTAAATATTCCCAAAAGTAAATGAATCAGCGTTTACCAACTAAGCAGAAGTAATTTCAAGGAAATTATAATGGCGTAGACGTCAATTTGCACCAATAGGTGTCGGATCACTTGACAGTTTGATAATAGACTATTATTACTTTGACGCAGCCAGTCGTTCGAACCCTAAAAGAAAATTAAGTTATTCAACTTTAAATTTAGGGTGTTCAGGGAATTGGAAGTATATCAGCAAATAATGTTACAGAGGTTTTATCAAAAAGAAACCATTTGAAAATGGTTTTACTTAGAAAGATATACAAACACTGATAAGTGGGTGTTACGTTGAAAATATTTATTAAGTAACTTTGGGAACAGAGAATTGAACTGTCTCCAAAAGCTCTAGAATTATGGTACGTACATGTGGAGTTTTTTTGGGATATCAGTTTGTTGTATTATTCAGCGGTAAATAGTATTTCAATATATATATATATATATTTGTTAACACTTATAACAATTTATAAGCTATTAACGCACTATCTTGCGCTGAATCTAAATTAGTGATTCCTACTACAAGTTTACATGGAGCTCGTGACCTTGAACTAAGAACGCAGAACGGATGGGTCACAAGCGTGGAAAAACCTTACACCAAATACTTCTTCTAATATTTGAGTCGATAAATAGCAGTTTGACGTTCAAAGTTCCACCAACAAAGCTCTTTCTCATGGATATTCAGTTCGTTTCATGTGCCCTAAAGTAAAATTACGCTCAATAACTCAGCGCAAACTTCATCACACTTTGCGGCGCTTAAGTAACTGCAAAGCGAGTGAGTTTGGAAGAATACGTAGGTACTTAACGAGTACTGTTACTATACATACCTTAACATGTGAATAGAGAATATTGTATTCTAAAGGTGAAGTTAGACAGACTAGATAACAGTTATAATTCTGGATTTGAAACTAGAGTCGTAAAGTGTCCGATGTAACTTATTAGTGCATACCTACCTGGTGATACGACGCCTCCTAAGTACTTATATCATATCAGGAAATAAACTTTGGGTAGGTGCAAATATTTTCTAAAATATAGTTTTGCAAACAAACAAAAAATAGTCAAGAAAAAATATTGTATCCTGTGTTGCTCAGTGTTTTTTCGGGTCTAAATTACATATTTTGATAGTGTAGCTATCGGACGATAAAAAAAAAAATTACGTGAACTTATTCGCGACTTATAAGGTTCTAAGCCAATAAAATCTTCGGTTAATTTGTATCGTCAGATTATAAATGAATAAACAAGAGTCGAAGGCAAAGCGGCAGCAGGTACTTGACGCGAATCGTGTTGTATACCTACGTGATCAAATAGAATCAAACAACAAGCAGTGTGATGAATTCCGGAACGAATGTCGAGAGCTCGCCAAATAAATCATTATTTATATCACGTAGGTATTTTTTATAGTTATTGAATAATATTTATTTGTGTAAATATGCTATTTTTTATCTTCAATATTAGGTCAATTTGTTATTTTACTGATATCTCAGATTTTTAATTACCTTTGTAATGTTGTTTTCTGAATAAAAATAAATCTGTGGTCTTTATTTACATGAGAGATGCTGTTGTTCCTGAATTGTTTGCACAGTATATATTATAGGTATTTCAAAAGCTTAAAGTCAAACTAAATAAATATATTAGTAATAAAGTGTTTTTATTATCAAAGTAGACAATTTTTTAAATGTTAAATTAGTCTAATTTAAAATAAATGTTTATTGTTATTTTTTTCTTTATCACGACAAAACGAATAAACCATTTTCATAAACTACTTTTAGAATCGTAGCAACTTAGCATAATATTTAAGCAAAAATGTTTTTAAAAACTTATCAAAATAAATAAAAAAGGAAGCCGCCCCCTCGGATTGTACTTTATATAAATTAAGGGCAAGGAAATTCCACGTGATCCTATGAATTGGAAAATTCGGGTATCTTATTAAAAAGGAATGAAAATGTTTCATATTATCTCATCGTTGCAATTTTCCGTTAACTAGCTTGTTTCATTTAAGTGACTTTATGCCGTCTAACTTCTACTGGAATAAGAAAACTTTGTGAAATCGCATAAACAGTTTATGTTTAGGTACATATTTTATAGCCAAGACTTATCGTTAACTTTCTCCCTACTATTATATATAATACATTTCAGGACTTAATCTGCGTCGTACACTGATAGAATATCTTCCTATTCTCCTAAGTGTAGTTCTGTTTTTTAAACTTTCGCGATTTAAACACATAGTAATGACATGAAAACGGGTCTTATACGCGATATTAAATTGTTTATTTACCTCCCGACGTTTCGACCGAGTTGCATCGGCAGTGGTCACGGGCTGACTGATTGTAGTTGTGTACGTCACCTTCTTCTTGATTCGCGGGTAGAACGAATATTGTTATCACCTCCATATGAGTTTTTAAATTTGGGTCCCGACACAACTCGGTCGAAACGTCGGGAGGTAAATAAACAATTTAATATCGCGTATAGGACCCGTTTTCATGTCATTACTAAAAGTGTAGTTGTCTTGTTTGCCATCATAGGGTATATTTTTTTCTGACTATAATTTTTTAAGATATTTTGAGTGAGGTTTAGTTTTGTAATAGCTATAGCAAACATAGCTAATACTTAATTGATTACTAGAGTAAATATAAGTATTTGTATTATACTAAGTAGTTTACATTGTAATACCCGGTCTTAACTAGTACCTAAACATTGAAACATCACATCGTCAGTGACAACTACTACTAGTAGTATTATTTACACAGTCATGTGGTAGATTTGTATGTTTTGTTGAATGTAGGTATTTAAGAATGATAAATTGAGATTTTTATAAATATTGAAACAGTTTGCATTGTTTCTTAATGTACTATATTAAATTAGATAGATGTAGATTTGACGATATCAGCAGAAATCCTTCTCTTATTAAAGACGGGAGATTTGAACGTTTAGCCTGACATGTAATTAATCATTGGATCAGTGGGGAAGTTGTATACGGTCTTATATAATGGAGAAAATGGAATACGAAAAGATTTTACGAATGTAATAGAAATTATATTATTGCTCCATTTCATGAAAAACGTTATTTCTTTTATGAAATCGTTTACAACAAAAACTTTGATGCCCTGAATTATGGATCGCTAAGTCAAAAACTATATTTTATGTCAAGATGATAGACGCTTGCCAAAGATTTAATATATTTTTTTTATACCACTAAGGTGGCAAAAAAGCTTACCTACGGCCCACCTGATGGTAAGCAGTCATCATAGCCTGTAGCCGCTAGCAATTAAGCTAGAATTGCGGGCTCTTGAAATTAAGACTTCATTTAGCTATATTTCATTCAAGTTAAATAAAACAGTCAATTTTATATGTTCAACTTAAACAAGTGTACCTATGTAGTGTTTTGTTGTTGCGGTGAGTAAGATCCCTGGAGCTTCTTACGGATACGTTGTGCTGGCAGTGGGAAAACCATACCAAAGCTGACGCTCATGACACCTCTGGTAGCGCCAAGTGTGACTCGGTGACCGATTTCCATCAGGTCATACGTTTACTTTCTAATTCTAGCTTAATGTATAGTAAATAGTAGCTTTAGGGTCGGCAACGCGCGAGTGATACCCCTGGTGTTGCAAGCGTCCATAGGCTGCGGTAACCGCTTACCATCAGGCGGGCCATATGCTTGTTTGCCACCTTAGTAGTATAAAAAAAAAGTAAAAATGGTTACAGCAATGGTAAAACCCTTAAATTCTACCTACTTGATATACATAGATTGGTAAAATTAGGTTTCGATTGTTTTTTTTTTCATTATCAAACAACATTTTCGTTCAACTGTTTTGTAAATGGTTTGTAATAAAAATCAAGTGTTCCAACAAACAGATAAAAACGAAATATAAAAACGCCGAACCTCCGCGTTATCGTGAACCATTTGAAAATTTAACAAGACAATCCTATTAAATCGCATATACGATGCCTTGGAAGGGTGAAATAAAATGAAATTACGTAAATCGCAGGCTGTTCCTGAAAAGATGTGAAGACATTTCATTGGTATCGTATGGTATACATGGTTATTGTAATTGATTAGGTAGGTAAAGAATGCGATCATAATTGGTTGAAAAGGTACGGCTCGGAAACAAGAATTAAAAACAACAATGTGTAAGAAGAAGCAAATTAAAAAAAAGGACAATGTAATTACTTGAAGCAATTCAAGCATGTCAAGATGTTTCTCATGCTTTATATGCATAAATTAAATTTATACACAATGTCTTTATTTTTACAATTTTTTTACACAAAGCAACCGATCTTTTGCAATGTGTGCAACCCATTTTAAAGGGAAAATCTGTTGAGTTTAGCCCGTTGTCAGACTTCTGCGTTTGACAGTTCTCTAACGATTGTTAAAGATATTAAATTCAGTAAAAAAAATGTGTATCGAAATTTTGTGTGTATTCAAAATACATTTGTAATGAAAAAAATTTGCATTTGTATATGATTTTAATTTATCAAACAAATTTTTCGTTTAAATTGTCTTCATTTTATTATAATTAATATACGATTTTAGGTAAAGATATGAGTGCTAGACACAAAATATTAGGTCCTTACATATGAAATTGGCGTTTTTCGTACTGGCCACTTTAATCACGAATTTCTCCTCTTTGGTAAGGAATTCCAAATTCAAATTTGTACAGCTATAGACTCATGTATTTGTGCTTCGATGATCGTCATTCATTTGTTTTTTTTCTTCTGTTTTTTTCTGTTTGCGTCACTCATTTTACAAAATGGAAAACCTTAAATATCGCATTATTTACGAGTACGAGTTCCGCCGTGGCACTAGTGCTGCGGAAACAACTCGAAGGGTGAATGATGTGTATGGCGGTCGTGTTGCAAAAGAAAACACAGTTCGTTTTTGGTTCCAACGTTTTCGTTCTGGAAATTTCGACCTGCAGAACAAGCCCCGTGGACGGCCTGAGACTCAAGTTGATAATGAAGAGTTGAAGGCTATTGTGGAAGCGGATCCATCGCAAACCACGTCCGAGTTAGCTGCAGGCTGCAATGTTAGTGATAAAACTGTTTTAATTCACTTGAAGCAAATTGGGAAGATTAAAAAGCTTGAAAGGTGGGTACCTCACGAATTGACTGAAACAAACCGGCAAACGCGCGTCGACTGCTGCGTTACATTACTAAACCGGCACAATAATGAAGGTATTTTAAACCGAATCATTACCTGTGATGAAAAATGGGTTCTTTACGATAATCGGAAGCGCTCAGCGCAATGGTTAGATCCTGGCCAGCCAGCCAAATCCTGCCCAAGCGAAAATTAACCCCAAAAAAGTTACTTGTAAGCGTTTGGTGGACTAGTGCCGGTATTGTTCATTACAGTTTTTTCAAATCTGGCCAGACTATTACGGCTGATGTCTATTGTCAGGAATTGCAAACCATGATGGAAAAGCTAGCGGCTAAACAACCTAGGCTGGTCAATCGCTCCACGCCACTGCTGCTTCACGACAACGCTAGACCACACACTGCGCTACAGACGGCTACTAAATTAGAAGAGCTTCAATTGGAAAGTCTAAGACATCCTCCGTACTTCCCGGACCTTGCTCCAACAGATTACCATTTTTTTCGAAATTTGGATAACTTCTTGCAAGGGAAAAAATTCAACTCCGATGGGGCAGTCCAAATCGCCTTCAAAGATTTTATTGATTCCCGTCCGACTGGTTTTTTTAGTAAAGGGATCAATGAACTACCTATGAGATGGCAAAAGTGCATAGAAAATAATGGTTCATACTTTGATTAATTAAATATATTATATTAAAAAATATTCGACTTTTTGTTCCTCCCATACAAAACGCCAATTTCATATGTAAGGACCTAATATATAGGATATTGTAACATGTAGGTACGTAAGAATGTATATATTTACCAGAGAATAGAATATCACCTGGTATTGTGGGGTAATCCAATACCCGTATTTTCAGAAAGGGTATGGGGATATTGTTTTCATTCCCAGTGCAAATATGATTGCCGTGGGATATACGGAAATATTTTTGACTTTTACCTTAAAGGTAGTAATGGCAGGATAATAAACATGAAGACTATGGAATCATGACGTACGAACGAACGAAACGAAGTACTTTACTAGTCTTAAAAATAACTAATTAATTCTTGTTATGTATTTTGTAAATACTTTGGTCACATTACTACAGAATATTTATTAAGGATAGAAAATATTCCAAGCATGCTAGGTAGGTATCCGTCGGAAGGTTTTATAATAATGTAACGTTGTGTTCAACATTTATCCAGACGGCCTAAAACAACTTTCAACAATTCATACATACTAAGCCTTCTATGTGAGGGTGTGTTTTCACTTCATTAAGTAGAGTCGTCAAGCTTACATTACTTCCGCTACATTCACGATGGCAATTCGAAGAAATTACGGAAAATCAAACTTCGGAGAACTTTTGATGAACGCATATCTGATTATGAGATTTTTATGCGACTGGTTTTATGTGGAGTTGTGGGATTTCTACGAGTAAATCATAAAAACCTAGTCGGTTCCCATGGTACTAACTGAATCATAGGCGAAAGTTCTATCTACGATTAAAATTTGCTGCTCTTTCTGTATTTTCAGGTAACTTGGTACCTACTCACGTGTCTGCTCCCTTAGCGATTGTTTCAGGACTGGAAAAGTAAAACTTCAGCTTGTTCTTACAGTTTTCCCACAAGCACGGGATGTAATGAAACATTCAGACACCTTGTTGTTATTTTTTTAATAATATAATAATAATAATAATGCCTGGACATTATCACACAGCGCCATCTGGCCCCAAGCTAAGCAAAGCTTGTACTATGGGAACCAGTAGCTGATATAATACTTATATACTTTTTTTTTGTAAATACATACTTCTAATACATACCAGACACCCAAACGCAAGGCAAGCATATTTGTCACATAAATGTTTGCCCCGGCGGGAATCGAACCCGCGAACTCTAGCGTAGCAGTCAGGTATACTAACCACTAGACCAGCGGTCTCGTCAAATTTATTTATATATTTATTTGGTTCTTCAACATTAGATACATCACACATTTAGAATCTTGGGAACTTGTTACGAATTTGCGATTATGTAGGTATCTAGAATTGTATACAATGATAAGTGACTCAAGAAAGTTTTATATATGTAATACAATTATTTCATTACTTACAGTCTTTCAATGAATTTTAGTAACAAAACTTTTTGCTTTGTTGGGTATGGCGAGCGGTATGCCCTTGAATTTATTCTTTAAACAGTTTGCAAACAAAGCGCCTGACGAATGAGAATACTAAAATGCTACAGAGTCGATTGCTCCATAATAAATGTGTTTATTCAAAACAAATTAAACTATTTACAAGAATCAGAACTTAACCTACCAACTTATGGATAAAAGATCTGATCCAAACCAGAATCATGCGGGAGCGTGCCAAGAATGCTGGCAGCATTGCCACGCTAGACAGCAATGCTGATTCTCTGAGCGAGATATGTTCCAGCACGCATTTTGTTTCAATGTTTCATCACTAATTAGTAAAAAGCAAAGTCGCTTCCCGCTGTCTGATCGTCCATATGCTTAGATAATTAAAACTACGCAACTAATTTTGATAAGGTTTTTATGTATAATTCAATTTTGTGTTTTCTAGGTATTTAAATTATAAATGATTAACGCTGGCCGTGCGATGCCGGGGTAGGTCGCTAGTTATATAAACATACAAGCGTATTGTTTGCCTGAAGGTAGAGTTTACCGTGGCATATGAACGCGTACCACTAAGCGAGTGTAAAATCGTGCAAAAGGGATGACACGTCCCCCTAATGTCGCAGGCTACAGCGCCTCCTCCGGGAACCATGTAAAACTTACTCATCGCAGGAATCACGGAATAACGTCTACTAAACAGGATTAGAAGCGCCATTCCCTCTTAATTTGCACACATCTTTTGCTTCGTCTACATTAATTAAGCTTTTCATTAATTTTAGCTGGTTCCGAGAACACTTTATGTTATAAGTCTACTAAAATAACTTTGAAAGGAAGTGAATTCAGATATGACGGCTGATACAGAGGAATGAAAGAGAAAAATATATTGCGTAAATAAGTTCGTTTGTGTTTTTTAGTTCAGTTATAACAATTTGATTGCAGATTTGAACATTGTGGAACGTACTATATAACGAAATTCATTTCTCATCTAATTTCCCGCAACTCGTTTTGCAAGATATTCCCTGAGAAACGCTCCAAATGTATGAAATACATTACACCATTTAAATCTGCTGCTATGGTGATATTTGAGTTGTAAAAATGTGAGTTGTAAAATTATATGTCATTTTGTTGATCTATTCAGATCTAAAAAGAACATCAGGTCAAAATAGCTCTTAATACCTTTTGACGGGAGACTGTTCAGGCTGTGAATAATTAAATACTTCATTATCACCAAAACAATTCTTGAAGACCATCCACAAGTAATCGTGAAGTGCCCGAGGCTCAACGGATCATCGACCGAGAGTAACGGCATATATGGCTGAATGAAGAAGTGTAGGTGGGAATATTGCGTAAAGAAAATTTTCTGTAGGTATTTAAACTGCTTAGAACTAATGTCAAAATTCTAACACAAGTTATGATAGATAATATCATATTAAAAGCGTCCATAGGCTACAAGTGGGTTAAAAAGTATTTTATATTACGAGTTTTTATGCGGTCATCAAGCACTTTTATTTGATATCCATATCTAAGGGGTTACTGTGGAAATTATAAATCTCCATTTTGTGACGTCAGCTTGTAAAAACAAAACAAAAACTTGTAAAAAACCCTTTTCACTTCTCATGCTTAAAAAGTTCGTCATTGTAACTTTCCAGAGCGGGGAAAAAAATAGAATATCCTGTTCCAGGCAATTTTACTTTATTCATTTTTGTCTATTACTTATAAAACGAATATTTATTCATAAATAGAACAATTATGAATAAAAACTCGACTTATTACTGTTTTATAATAAAATAATAATATTAAATTTTTAAGAGTGGAACTACCAAATCGGTGTTTTCTTCCGAGGTATAGTGCATTTTGTGACGGCTACAGAAGAAAAAAAAAGTCATTGGCGCGTAATCTTTAGGACTTTTCTCTTATTACAAATGACTATTTTTTTTTGGATTATTTTATTTTTTCACATTCGTAGTGATAAACAGAGTATTTCACACGGCGCTAAAACCCATTGTACATACATTGTCACTTTAGCCCCTTGTATAACAATCTAGATACTATTTTGACATTGCGCGTTTAGTTGCGCGTCTATTCAGAATGTGCATCTCGCAATAATGGCATACTTTAACTGGAGAGGGAGAAAAAATGAGACTTCTTTATTAGGAAAACCCGGGAGACATTAGGCATCTATTTCCTTTAGGCCAAAGGCAGGAAATATTCAGGCTGGGTATGTGTGGAATCGATCGTGTAAACGGTACGCATTTTAATTATTCTGGGTCTGAGGTACCGTGATACCGAAATTACCTAGATGTTCCCTTTTGTCAAAAATAAATCATCTCTTGAGGTTTCGAGGGTCTGTTAGTTGGAATCTTATTTTGAGCGTGTCTTAAAGTTTCTTCGGTATGACACTAGATGGCATGGCTGAGGAGAAATAAGCAAAATAATTGTATATAGGATCTACTAAGAATATTAGAATATAGGCTTTTGTAACGTTATTTTTTTTAAATTATTTGTCAGTTAAGTACAGGATTAGCTCAGAAGTGGGAATCCAGCCGGGGAATTCAAGCGGTTAGAATTATTTTATACCCCTGTAGTGGCAAGCTAGCTTCCGGCCCACCTGAAAGTAACTGGTCACCGTACCCTATTGACACTTGCACTTGCATCAGCGTGTTGCCACCCCATGTCTCTGTGACATTCTGTAGAGTCAAGTCTCAGCAGCTATTCAATGCACATGAAGTCGTGAGCAAGAAGCTTATACATTACTATATTTTCCTCGCAACTTCGCCCGCGTAGCAATATAATATATGATGTTTATGTCCTAAATGATTTCATCGATAAATGGACTATTCAACACAAATAAGTTTTCAGTTTCAGAGATTACCGCATTAAAAAAAACAAACAAACTCGCCAGCTTTATAAAATTAGTTTAGTTTCTCACCTACGAATTAATATAAAACAAAAAGAAACTCGTGTGCGATGTCCTCTAAATTATGAACAAGTCACTAAAAAATATCTTATACCGTCAATTATAGAAATGGATGAGCTGACGATGTTGAACAATTCAGACGTTTGAGATATACCACATACTCCGTGACTCCGGCGGCGAGAAATTAAATAGATTACTCGAGCCGAAAATGTTGCGGGGATTATATTATAACTCAATCAAAGTTTCCACATCCATCAAAGCAGAGTATCGCGGGAACTCTTGATAAATTCCATTACAAATATATATATGTACCATACATATTTTCAAGAAACTTCACTGTACAAGTAAATTAACCTCTAAGTAAGCAAACGAAATAATAATGGGAATAGAAACGCAAAACACACAATTAATATATTGATGAAAAATATTTGCCAAAGTCTCTAATAATATCTAACGGTAAATGTTTGTTTGTAGACAACCTTTCAACCCTCCATATTTAGCACTAAAATAAATAAGAGTACAGTGACTGAACGCCACAAACATTTATGAATTGTACGGATTGACAGCGCAGCGTCACCACTATTTCAAATTAAAATCATCGTTATTTGACTAGACTTTACAAATAAGTACCTTAAAAGGTACGGTGTGTACGGACCGGAGACTGTACCTCCACTTTCCAGAAGAACGCAGTCAAATAGTCAGCGAGTCTTCATCAACGACATGGTTGGCAACGCGTTAGTGATACCACTGGTATTGATAGCGGCTATAGGCTACGGTGACTGCTTAACATCAGGTGGACAGTATGGTCGTGGAGGCCTCTTCGAGGTGCACCCTGGTATCTGACCGTTCTGACTGGTGGGTCAAAGGAAGAAGGGTAGACAGGAATTATAATGTCCATAAAACATTATGGACATATTTTTCCTATCGACAAACTAGTCTGGTTTAGGATTACAAGGGTAAGGGTAAAATCCGTCGAAATCACCAGTGACCACTGACAGACTAGCGTATAATCTATTGACATTTCCGTTTATCCTTTTGTTGTACGGAACTCAAGAGTACATAACTATAGAACAAAGTAATTGTTCGTGTACTCTCAAAATCATGTTTGATGATATCATTAATCTATATTTGCACTAAGATAATAGAACAATGAACTCGGTCCTGGTAAAGAGGTTGTAATACTTTTGTAAGTATGTGATAATACATTAATTTTGTTGTTGAAGAGACATTATCAAATAAAATATTTTAATCCCAAATGAGTTTATGTTTTGTTTGGTGAAGGAGGAAAACCGCATTTAATTACGCTATAAAGACCATTAAAATATGATTTTATAAACGCTATTATGCTACATAGGTGTCATAAAAATATATCTCATTTTATACTCTTGAATTTAAGAATACTAAAAAACACACGTTTGATTGTACTTGTCAAAAGAAATAATTTTAGCATCCGTCGAACCATCCCCATTTCCCCATGGCATGCAACCTACTGTAAGACATGAACTTCCGTATTATTAAGGCCTCATGACCTGAGAAATAAATATTATTGATATGTAATAATTACTAAGGCTACACCGACCGTCCGTCCGTGTGTCTCTATGTCTGGGGAAGTAAAACATAAACACTTCAAATTATTAACGTATTGGTAGTTGTACAAGCGGTACATATAAACGCCGTTTTTATTTATTATTGATTTGGACACATTTTAGGCGACGTATAATTGAATTTTAGTTTAAAAGTAGGCAACGATGTCGTCATGTCCGTAATCCGTACGTAGGTTGGTAGTTTTAGTTCTCCGTGGCGCTGCAGTCATCTCTCTCATTGGTTAGGTGAAATCTGTCACCTCCAGCTGCTGTGTTCAGTTTTGATATATCAAACGGTAGTTAAAACGTGAACAGATAGTTAAAATGTTTTTATTCAGAACTCAGTTCTTACTTATCTACACAGTCTTTTGTACTCTTAAAATCTTGATATTTCGTTGGAATTCTCGTAATCTTTTTTACTGTTATCTGTCGCTCTGATTCTTTTCCGCACCAGCACATATATTAATCTGGAAAATAAAATACAATGCAAATCAGGTGTGTTACTTTAATAAACAATACCAAATTATTAATAGGGTCTTCTATAATAGCGGACAAGAAGAGTAGACGGAGTCAATAAACGCAAATTTTCTGATTTTAGGCTCGGCAACGCGCAAGTGTTTCTAAAGAAAAGTTTCCTTCCCTGAAATACGATTTCAAAATGCAATTTTGAAATCTTATTTCAGGGAAGGAAAATGTTCGCTACTAGTTGTTCATAAACCACTAAAAAGGGTGATAAATTAAGGTGTCATTCTCATTTCGTCTATTATACTTATCCATAATATATGATATTCGACGATAATTAATAGATAGACAGTAGTAAATACAAATGGCAATAATAAATAAACCAATCATTACATCCACTCAATGTTGAGAATCAAATCTCATCCCTAATGCCAATTGGATTAGATTTTGTCAATAGCTGAGAGCGACCGTGCTGTTAATAATTGAGAGGGTGATTGATAGAAACAGCTGTATAGACCAAATAATCCAATTAATTTCTAAAGCTTCTATTAGCGCGAGTTTACTTGGAAGTAAGGTACCTAATATCTAAACAGAAGTGTACAAGTTAAATTGAGCGATTGATACAATACAATAAGAAATCTCAGGGTGATGTAGATCACGATAAATTTCTTATCAGTTTTTTTGTGAGACAGACATATGGCTTGTAACGGTATGGTATCTCTATTGGAAAGCTTATGATGAGGAAAAACCCCCGTGTTATGAAACGAACGGATCTCCCTACTTAATACAGACGAATCCGTAAGGCTTAATAGTTACACAATACACCCTCACTGCAGGCGTAAAAGTTCAATTTATGACTTTGATAAAAGTGCGGTACTATTGTAATGTTTTTATTATATTATACATATTGCGCTACTGGAGTAAGTGAGTAATAATACTTTGTCTTGCTATTGCTGTAGGTACTAGTTTTAGGTATTCATCTTATGACATAATTAACGACTAAACGTGAGCTAGTTATCAAGATAGGAACTTAGGTTTTAAGGCAATTGTTAACTAACTATTATTGTATTATTTTTGTCTTAGATATTATATAAATACAAAAGAGAAGTTTTAAAGTAATAAAGGCCTCAATCATAAAATGTTATTTCTTTAACACAACTATATACGGTCTTAAACTTATTGTATAAAAAGGTTCACAAGAAGTAATCAATAATGCGCGAGAGTGTATCTCTCCGGAATGAAGAGAAAGTAATCATTATGTAATTTACATGTGCTTGTATGCTGGTAACGGTGTCATTGGGTGCTGTGTCAGGCAGTCAAGATTATTAGGTAACTCGGATCTGGCTCAGTATACATGCATTTCAGATTAATCTTGCATTTACATCCACTATGAGTTGATTTTAACTTTCAAAATTTTCATAATAGTGTTATTAAAAAAAAACATCGTTTTTTTAATGTGTTAAAAAAACTAAAACCTAAATTGGTTTTTAATTGCCATCATAATATCTTATGAAACTACTTTCAGTATATGCAAGGTGTAAGTATACATAAATAACTAGAATATTTAGGTGCCAGTATGTAACGATATTCCAGTGATAGCATTAGGTATGTCTAAGTTCTCGTTAAGTTACTGGTGTTGCTTAGGTAACTTCCTTCAGTGTGCCACTTATCTACCAATTACATCTCAACAAATTGTAATATTCGCTTTTGCTAGGTATAATATTATTATGTTGTAATCTTGTACAATACTACATTTCAAGCAAATTGTAAGTAAACTGTAGTTTAGGTAGTGCAGTACAGTACTTTGATAATGTTTTGACGGGGTTATTAGGGTCGGTAGCGCGCTAGTGATACCCCTGGTGTTGCAAGCGTCCATAGGTTACGGTAACCGCTTACCATCATAACTAATGTCGGCTGCTGTTGAGGCCAATCCAACAATTGTATACGTGCGATCGAGAAAGGACACACAACTGAATTGTGAATTAATATTTTGGCAATGTGTCTGTCGTATTAGCCGCAATGAATTGAATCTCGCAACAAAAACAGACCAGCGATGTATAACCCCGTTTTTTTAGAATTGCACTGCTGAAGTACCTTCAAATTGTGTACCAAAATATTATAATTCTTCCTGAGCTACTTTAATATAGAACCATATTTTAATTACCATGTTCATGTATTAATTTTGTGGTAATGAGGATCCGTAACGTTTTTAGTTGAGAATGAAGATTTATAGAGCTAAGAAATCCTTAACATACAGTGCAAAAAATTTTGTTCTACGACAAAAATTGACGAAGATAAGATCAAATTACTAGCGGAGTTCTCTGACCGGCTGGCGCGGTAGGCTGTGACGTCACAATATCCGAATACGCCAGTCAGCCGTTACAGCGATAAGGCGCGCACCTGTTTTTATTGGAAAATTGTGTCTTTGCAACAAAGTTTGTGTCCGATTTGTATATAATTCACTTTTCTAACTATGTATAAATATTGTATAGTGCCGAAATGTACAAATACGACTCTTAAAACGCCTAAAAAACTGTTTTTTAACGTGCCGAAAGACCCAAAACTACGTAAAAAATGGTATGTGTTTTGCACTCTGTGTTTGCTTCGATGCTCAGTGGTGGCTTGTGGATGTGTCAGGAAGGTGGAAATGAAATCTGTTGCATTGTTATAAGTTTATTTTATATCACTTTTACATTTCGCGGTCTTGTCGACTTCACGGATAGAATGGAAGGGGCGAAGTGCTGCCACATGGCAGAAACTTAAAAATTACTCTTTTTATATTAATGTTGCCAACAGTATGCCACTGTGAAAAGAGATGATAAGATTCCACCCGGACACATTCTGCCCGGACTGCAAGATATTGTTGCGAAGATCATTTCGATGTAAGTACCTACATAACTATACGTACCTATTATTTAGTTGTTATGGAAATAAATTAGTACCTACGATTACGTGTAGTGTACTTAAGTATTCTCTTATTTTAAGCCTGCTGTATTAATAAAAACATACCTTCTTACTTTTTCTGAGTTTTATGGACAAAACTTATACCTACCTATTCGCCCGTTTTGATTTCTATATATTATTCCAAGGTCAAATCAATGACACAGGGACGTACTCGGGTAAAAAGCAAAGAGTCAAGGATAATATTTTTTATTCATGTCAATGATTAAAAACAACAACAGCGGTGCATTTATGAATCTGCCTTAGCTATCCCTTACTGTTAAATGACACAGGGACGTACTCGGGTGAAAAGCAAAGAGTAAAGGATAATATTTTTATTTAACCATTGACATAACAGCGATGCATTTATGAATCTGCCTTAGCTATCCCTTACTGTTAAATGATACAGGGACGTACTCGGGTGAAAAGCAAAGAGTAAAGGAAAATATTTTTATTTGACCATTGACATGACAGCGATGCATTTATGAATCTGCCTTAGCTATGCCTTAATGTTAGAAGCAAATAAATTAATAATAATTTTTATATTTCAGTTAGAAGAAGATATGGAAAATTACATAAAGTTTAAGTTGGTTAGAGGACGGCTTAAACTGAAGAAGGGAGTTTTGCCTTATAAATTTGAATGTCAAAAGCCTCAAAAGAAGAAAATTGACAGACCCGGTTTTAAGAAAAGACAAGATTTATAATTTTTTGAAAGAGTTTTAAGTAAAGATATTGGACACGAAGACCTGTCGTTGCGTTCCATTGAAGTAGTAGAGTGTGAGAATCAAGACTCAAATATAATCCAAAACAGTGATCCCCTTTACATACCTGATGAAATAGATGTATTATCAAAAAACAATGAAACGAGTCAAAAAACACAAGCAGTACAGGTTAATATGAAACCAACAATGAAAACTAAATCTAATAATACGCCAGTTAAATGGAAACAACACATAGTAAAAAAGAAAGAAAACCCTATAAATCTTGATCCAAATGTTAGCTTCACAATAAGCAACTCAAACTCAAGTGATTTTACTTGTTCTTTTGGTAGTAATAACGAATCGAATGATTTGAAAATAACAAAAGAGATGAACAAAATTTTTTTCAATGAGCATATGCCACAGGGTGCTCTAATGGCTATATCTCGAAATGCAAAATTACTGATAGGAATTCCTGACCATTCATACTTTTGTATTAAACATTTACAAAACTTCACGAGAACATCATCTATTGAAATCCTAGTGACTTTACGAAAAATTCGATGGCATGAACCTAACTCAATGCTTGCAATACATTTTGGCCTCTCTGAGAGTTCTGTGACTAAATATTTTAAAAAGACTCCCAAAAGTTGCACTATGCCTGAATCAGCTTATTACGTGGCCATCAGCAGATGATGTCAGGGATAACTTGCCGATAGCTTTTAGGAAGCGCTATTCTAAAGCAATATCAGTAATAATCGATTGCTTCGAAATTCAAATCGAAAAACCTAGCAACGCTTCGCACCAAGCGCTTACGTGGTCTCAATATAAACCAGCTTCTACTTTATTAGTACTCATATTATAGGTACGTTTTATATGTATTTAAATATCACAAAATGACACCATATAAACACTTTATTTAAATAAATTGCAAATAAAATGAGAAATCGCGTCCGCCCGCCGCTCCGTCGATTCGTGAACTATGAGAAGTACTACCTTCCGACTGCACTCCGATATTGTGACGTTACACGCACCCGCGTACACTAACATTTAGCGGCAGGACGGCGAAATGTTTATAACTTAATATCTTCGTAAGTTATGGGCCGATTTGAACAATTCAAAAAGACATATCATTCTTATGTCATAGAGAACAATGTGGATACAGTTCTATTGAATTTTCTATAACTGTACTGATCCTCATTCTGGTTATTTATAATGCTCGCCTAGCTTGAACTTGGCTTGACACGCTACCGCGTGTCTAGATTGAATCGATAGATTATTTATATACTTTTTTTTTGTAAATACAATCTTCTACTAGATACTAAACACCGGGACGCAAGGCAAACACAAATGTTATCACATAAATGTTTGCCCCGGCGGGAACCGGAGCTCCCGGGAGGTCGAAGCCGTGGTGGCCTTGTGGTTGAAGCAACGGCCTGTCACCTTATGGGCCCAGGTGTGAATCCCGGCCTGTACCAATGAGTTTTTATATGCTTAAGTACAGTGATTAGTCACACCATGAGCTTTTAAAAAAAGAGAGGTAGGGCGATTTGGGATTTTCCGTGGGTTATCCCATTTAAATTGGAGCAGCCCGACTGGGGACTGTACCTGTGCCTTACAGAAGACCGCAGAGAAATAACACTACTTGATGTAGTGTTGTGTTTCTGCGGTAAGTAAGGTTGCCAGTGCTCCACGAGGATACGCTGGGCTAGTAGTATGTGCTGCTAGCACAGTGAGTCCTCATCAACAACATAGTTGGCACCCCGTTAGTGATGCCCCTCGTATAGCTAGCGGCTATAGGCTACGGTGACTGCCTACCATCAGGTGGGCCGTATCGTTTTGTGCCACCTTAGTGGTATAAAAAAAAAAACTGAACCCGTGACCAGTCAGGTATATACGAGTATATATATATATATAGATAACCACTAGACCAGCAGTCTCAACGTAATATATACTATGTACTTACCCGAAAAGCACCAGAGCGAGCACAGTGAGAGCAGCATCAAACATGTAGAAGGCACCAGGGAACGAGTCTATTGTGAGCGTGTAGATGTAACTAGAAGCCGGCATGTAGATTGAAGGCGCTATGGCTTCAGATACACCCATTAAGGCGCTTAGTTTCGCTGTAAGAAGAGATTGGCATTTAACATAGGTGCGTCTAACAAAGGTCAGTGTAAAGTTAATGCAGTAGCATGTAATGTGAACACGAAGGTGAGCTTTGATGTAGGTTGTTGAATTTTATTACTAGACTAGACGTCTAGTGTCTACCAACTAATCGCTGAAACTTGCATACATACGTCCCTATGATACTGATGTGCATTTAGCGATACCTACTTAAATTACTTGTAGGTAGTAGATACCTAAAATATCAGCGGTCCAGTTCCGAACCAAGTTATTTTACAAGTTTTTATTTTGTTTCACCTGTCTGGTGTGTGTCTGTGAGTGTGTGTGTGTTTAATCAAATCTTGGAAGTTCAATTTGAACCACTACCCGGTGTCCGATTGAGCTGAAATTTTACATGTAATACACGTTTGGTTCCCGTGACAATGTACAATTATCTAAATGCTGCCATTTTTAATTCAATATGGTGGACGTCACAAAATTGAGATTTATAATTTCCACAGTAACCCCTGGTTTGGGTATCAAATGAAAAGGCTCAATGACCGAATAAAAGGCTGTATTAAAAACGACTTTACCCACTCTATTGAGTTAACATTAAAGTATTAGTAAGCATAGATATAAAGACTTACCAACATCCTCAGTAGGAACACTTTTTGTAGCAATAGCTCTGACTGCAGTCAAGCCCGTGTGGCTGAAGATATTGAACGCCGGTGCCAAGTAGAACCATTGTCTGGTAGGTGCGAAGGCGAACATGAAACATCCAGCTATCCTGCTCAGACCTGCGAGACCGCCAATAGCACTGTCCTGCACTCCTAGTTTTTTGCTTAGGAATAATGTGCAGAAGAATGTACCTGAAAAAAATTACAATCGATGTAGTGAAATGCAGATGACTATACAGATTACGGAATGAAGGAATAAATAAAGAGAAAAAAAGAGAGATATTATATTACCAGTCACGCGCATGTGAGGCCTTTAACTGGTGTTGCAAGCGTCCATTGGGTACGGTTACCATCTGGCGGGCCACATGCTTGGTTGCCACCATAAAAAATATAATAAGGCCATTTTTTAAATATTCATGAACAAAACAAGATGGTGATAATAGTATAATAATCTTGAAGTTTGAGGGTTGGTGCCTGAATAGCCATAGGACAATATGTTTTTTTTTAAGTTTTAAAGTTGTTATAAAGAATTTGTGATTTTCAGGGACAGAAAATTTTTTTTATACCAATAAGGAGGCACACAATTTTAATGGGAATACCACGGGCGATCCCATTTGTGTGAATCTGCTCATGGTGTGAATAATCACTGTACTTGAGCTAAGAAAAACTCATTGGTACAGACTGGGGTTTGAACCTGGGCCCATAAGACGAGAGGCCGTTGCAAAAAAAAAAACCTGCCTAAAATATACCTAGGCTATTTTATTCTACTTATAGTAAACGTACATAGAGCCAAATCATGCAACTAAATGGGCACAAATGCATCGGCGACCATATCACGTTAACTTACGTAATTGGAAACTAGAACGGAATTTGTCCTTATAATTTCGACATTGGTGCTAAAAAGTGGCGCCGTGTGTGTATTAGTACTTATGTTTATAGTATTGAGCATTAAGGGAATAAGTTAAGAAGTCGTGGTGGCAATTAGTTTTTCTAAGCTTAAGTACAGCGAATAATCATACCATGAGCTTATAAAGAGAGGTAGAGTGAAATGTGATTTCCCATAAAAATGGAGCCGCCCGGCCGGGGGTTAGGGGGATTACCTTCACCTTACAGTAGACCGCAGTCGAATAAATACTATACTTCGATGCAGTGCTGTGTATCTGCGGTAAGGAAATTTGCCAGTTCTCCACGAGAATACGCTGCGCTAGCAGTAGGTAAGGATATGATGCTAACACAGTGAGTCCTCATCAACAACGGGGTTAGACAACGTGTCTGTTATACCCCTGGTATTTCTAGCGGCTGCAGGCTATGGTGACTGCTTACCATCAATCAGATAGGCCTTACGCTTGTGTGCCACCAATGAGGTAAAAAAAATTGAATTATAAACACTCAACTCAATTGCAATAGATTATATCGTATCACACTTAAGAAACTAACGCAGTATTATAATAATATATGATATCTAATCTCCTTTAAAATAAAACAGGATTTATATGTCCCCGATAAACGACTATGGACTCAACGTCTGTCACGTTGGGACCTAATTTATATCTTCGGTGAGAAGGAGTGGTCCATTGATACCATCATCTCTACCTCTTTGAGATAGCAGTGAAGATGATTCGCATAGGTCATGAACCTCAATTTCATAGTAAATAATGTCGTTGAAATAAAGATAAACTGCTGCAGAGTTATTGTTGTACTTTTTGCGGATAAAATGGTGTTTACTATGTCTTGTATGTAGAATCACATTGCTATATTTTGAGATTGTTTTCATTTAAAATGATAAGGTCTCTATCAATATAATGGCACCACGAATGAGTAAAGGTCATGAGCTTGAATCTTTGCCTTTACTAAGCTGCTTGCATTTTAGCGTGTCCTTTTTTAATATTGAAACCGGGTGAATATCGCACAATATTTTAGGTATCACAAACCTTACTGAGACCGTCGTCGCAAAGTCACCTTCGTTAAGACAATGTTTTTCGTGTTTTCAACAAAATACATTTTGGTGCGATTAATTTAAATTTGTTCCACTTCAAAGTAAAGCGATACGGCTATCTTTGGCGTGACGTCGGTATGTTAATGTAGCACGCCAAGACAGAAGAAAACGCTATAAGTGTAGCAATAATGTAGCTTAGTTCACTGATCCCTATATATACCGCACAAACTGAATATTTAAAAATATACTCTTCGAAATAAAATAAAACATATTGTCCTTTAATACTGAAATTACATTACGTGTCGCGACCAAAACTTAATACGTATATATATTTCATTAGATTCCTACATATATATTTTGTGTCGTATCTTTATTACCATAGCTTGTGATTCATGTGGAAACAAACCACAGAGCCAACATGTAAACACCTACTATGTTCCGATAAAAGTACATTTATGGCTCCAATTTTTTTACCATTCCCTATATCATAGAATTTTCAATCCATCACGTAATTCTCTTACTTCCCACGAAATACATGACAATGCATATATTTGGTGAGCATTATATTACAGACATGCAACTATGTTCCCAATGAGGAATATTATTAACTTATTGGTACTTATATAAATACACATTAATAAATAATAAGATTAATTACGAACTAATGATATGTACGTGCTCTGGCAATTTAAGTCATAAATTATGCAGAAATATGATAAAAAATCGCAATATGAATATTGCACTATGCGGATCGCCTGATAAATGCATAATCTTCATAGCGTACCATCCTTGACCCTAGGTTGATAAACCATTTATCAACATTCTACTTCTGCATTTATAAGTATTTTTCCTGTCGTAGAGAAATATAGATATTTCGCAAGGTTCAATTCATGTTGTGAGGAAAAATATTATCAATTCCATTTTGTGATAGAATTGAATGTTGTGAATGTAATAATGATGAACTAATACTTTTATTATATTATTGATTTTTTAGGGTTCCGTAACCGAAGGGTAACAAACGGAACCCTATTACCTTGCTGCCCGTCCGTCCGTGTCAGCGGGCTGTATGTAATAGTTTGACAGCTGTGATTTTCACAGAATGAGTATTTCTGTTGCCGCTATGCGCTATAACAACAAATATAAAATAGGGTTCCCCTACTAGAAACTTAATCGTAATAATAACAATAAGTAGAGGCTTGAAATGCTCATAGTCTGTGTATTGCTATATTTTCGAAATAAAAAGAGTGAATTTACAATTTCAATTTTATTATTTGCAGTTGGTGCAATAGACGTTTCTAGGGATCGAATCGAAAAGTTAAGTTTGTAATTTAACCTAGTTTGATTTTTGTACGGAACCCTTGGTGTGCGAGTCCAGCTCGCACTTGGTAATTTTTTTCAATTATAACGTAACGCATGTTATGACGAATATCTTGATTGAAAGTGTTAAAATCTGAGGAATCTGGTTTAACTGGCAATATAAATGCATAAGTCTTTCCCAAGAATAAAATATCAAAAGGGTTTATTCTACTGTATAATATATTTTATTGGCTTATTATTAATTACTTTGTTCTCTGATTTCCCTCAAAAATAACCGCTGCAATAGAATATACGTGTGTCACAAAGAGGTAATAAATTCAAGGAGGACATTTTTGAAGTCGTCATTGTTTGTTGATGAATCAATAACCACAAAACAAGGCCATTCTAATTTTATATTCGAGGTCAGAAATAACTTTATAATTATCTGGAATGCATACAGTGTAACCATATGTTTAAAAATAGATTATGTAATAGGTACGTAATAAATATAATTAGCTATACCCAATCACGCTTTGTTGTTGCAAGGAAAAAAAACTATTGCCTATTTATTTTTCCATTTTGATAACAAATCTCTTCAATAGCTACAAAAAAGGATGCCAAATAGATTTTTTCCATCTATTTATATAATTATAATGTACAATGTTTTTTTTTTAATTAGAATTTGCCTGGACTATTTGTATCTCCGAGATAAGGAGTAGTTACGATGAATATATGTAATTAGCGATCCGCCCCGGCTTCGCACGGCCAGCGTTAACCATATAAATACCTACAAACCACAAATGAATTATACATAAAAACCTTCCTCTTTAATTACTCTATCTATTAAAAAACTGCATCAAAATCCGTTGCGTACTTTTAAAGATCTAAGCACACGTAGGGACAGACAGCGGGGAGTGACTTTGTTTTATACCATGTAGTAATAGTGATGCTCTTCCCGGGGTTGTGTGTGGTGAAGCTATAAGCAAACTTTCATTTATTGTTTTCGTTCTTGTATTCGTAGTCTTTCTTTTTTATGTTCATAAAGAAAGATAAAAAGGACTTTAATATTATGGTACGTTAGTTTTATTCGTATTACATACATAAATAAATGTCTTATTTGAAACCAAAATTGCCTGACATCTTAAATTAATTTTATCGTCAACGTCATACTATTTAAACGTATCATCACGTTCAGTCTCTTTCAGGCTAGGCAGAGACTATGCGATGTCATTTATACTAGGTTCTATATATTATATTTATACTTTTTTCATTCTATTTATATTTCCTTCCTGCCTCCAATATTATCACATGTATTCAAATGACCCACCTGCCAGACAAGATGGGTAATTCTCTCTCTGAATACACTTTATAACCTAACTAGTCCTCGATGAACTTACTTCATTCACATTTTGTAGCAAGTCGGTAAAAAAATCCTTCTCGGTCTCCGTGTGTGTGTGTGTACATTTAACAGCGTGCCTCATAAAACGGATTACACTTCGGAGAAATAACACTAATGAACTTACCGAACAATCCGAGGACAATATTGATGGTGCCATAAACACTGTATTCCACTTCGGTAAAGTTGAATTTGCGTATCATGTATAAATACGACACTTGCGAGTCACCTGAAAAAAACAACGTATTGTAAATTTCATGTCCTTTATTGCATGAGATTCCTTCAAAAGACTTTTATACGAACAGGTGTGATAAATCGTTCAAACTCCAAGGTCTACAGTAACGTAAAGCGAACGGCATATGGTTGCATCAGTTATAATAAGTGTATTTATAGTCTAAATAGCCCGGACAACTAAGCCGTGGCCGGTGACTCTGCTATTTCATAGGAAACCTATTCAGTCACAACACAGTAAGGTACCTTTATAACCAATACACAATGACGAGTCGAATTAGTCGACTACCAAAAGGTACAAATCAACTCATAAAATATATCATCATGGTAATTTAAACCTTGATAAGTGCCTTATGAAAGTGGCCTGAACTGAATAAATAATTTTTTAGATTTTAATTTTGATTCATACATCAATAATTATTTATATTTTTTAAATCTATCATATAATATGATAGATTTAACATTTTGTTGCAACACTTCTTGTGGCATATACATTTTAATTTAAGAACAAGTTTTCCCTACCGAATGAAGGTTGCATGCGCAAGGATTACTTGTAATTTGTAAGTATGTACTTACATGTATAATGTATTTGAATATTAAAGAAGGATTAAAATTCATAGGCCGTATAAATAGTTCTTAACTAGCTTCAAAATATGAAACAATCAGTACTCGCAAAATTATCTACAGTTAGTTTAAATGGGTTGCTCATACAATATAATTGACTCTCCATTTTACCTCTCAGGTCCTTAACATCAGCTAGGACTATTGACCACGCGATGTATTGTGCACATATTTCACAAACAAAGATCTTTATTTATTACTCAGTAGCCGGAGGGTAACCACGTGGTTGGCTATTTGTACCGGGCGTTAACTTCTCAATGAGATAATATTAGTCTATGTCTGTAATATGATTGGCAGTTCTACCTGTGAGTTTTACATGCAATGCTCTATAACATTAGCTTCTAAATTCGCAACCGAGTTTTAGATGCCAGATGACAAACAACCAAGACAAGAGACTGGAATATGAAAAATGACACTTTACGCTGTTTACCTTACAACTTGTATCAAACATAATATTTTACAAATACAGACGCAGATTTCTGCAGAACAGCATTGCTGTTAAAAACTTAAAATAATTATGGTAGGTGAAAGATAATAAATAGTTTAGATGGATTGTTAGGTTGGTAAGATTTTTAGCTCATCACGTGGTTTTGAAACCTTCATGAAGACTTAATTAAAAGTCTCCTTTGAGCTTTGGAGAAAACATACTTACTTAAAACGGTTGTCTGTACATTATTTTTCTACCGTCGGCCTCGGTCTGCTTTAGGAAAATTTTACAAGTCCAACCTAGGTAGTCCTTTAAAGTGGGTTGTGAAGGCCAAACAGCTGTCACTGCGTGAAATAAACTGGTTACAAGCCATGTGAGGTTGGATCGGGTATCGATCTTGCTATTCTTGGTGTTTTTGTTTGTACATTCGTCATCTATACGGGCCTACCATTCTTTGATTACGTTGAAATTTTGGCGAGTAACTAGTTGAGCGCGCGACTGTTGTAGTTTCTGATAAAAAAAAGCTTTGTGGCCCGCGCCTATTTATTAATAATCAGAAGACATTAAGCATTGCAGGGGAACATATAGTATGTAGGTACCACTAAAAACACAGGTACAATTAAATATAAAAGTGAATTTTCTTTAAAGTGAATACAGTGTGTTAGTACTTATCAACCTTCGATATTTGTTGCGCTCGGGAACAAAACCCATTTCTATTTTCATTATGCCGGGGTTGAACCACCTTTTAGCACTTGACCGCCAGACCTAAGTTCCAATTTTTATATCTTATTTGTCCTAAGTTCAACTGATATAAAATACAAGTTCAAATTATTTAACGTCAAAAAAAAAACGAAGATAATTCAGTATATGGATTTTGCCGCCTCCAGTGACAGTTATTTCAACAATAAGTACCAAATCCCAATCGAAAGTGTGGCATCGAACACCTATTAGGTCAGTTAACCAGGCTACGGGGATCCTAAGGAACCTATATGGAAGGGTAAACATTTTTCTCAAGAACAGACATACTAACTTTTTTCCTGAGTTCCAATGCACTAGTTCGCGTTAAATAACATATTTCTATGCTATTAACGCTATATCTAGACAGTTCCGTGTCGTTGCCCAAGAGATTTTAAGTATTGGCTGCAGTAAATAAATGTGGGCTAAAATTAACTACTACGTCCTACCCTATATATGCATTTTCCCGGAAAAATATTTTTATCCGGGGAAAATGTTTTTATCCCTGGAAAATTTTAGGTTCCTCTGAGATTCTAAGCTCAACGCGGACGTAGTCGCGGGCGGAAGCTAGTTAATATATTTAATTATGATTAGCCCATTAGCGTTTAAGTATGTCACGTGTCTTTGATTCACTTTTGATAAATGTTAATAAAAAATGGAGACACAGAGACCTTTAATCATTCGAATAGGTATATCTTGATGTTACGTATGAGGTCATTTACTTTAGTGTCAATGGCGAGACGTGCGCTGGTCATGGCCTCTACGTGAAGAAATTCGACACCTTATTTTGCCAATTCTTTCTTTCATAATTATGTAAGTTATACCAACAATGAATGGCCTGATTTGAATTCTGTTGAATAGACACAAATAAAAATGTAAATTGTGTTTGCTATTTGATTGTTACAATAAGCATGCGATGTAATCAATCAGTTTAGTAGGTAGATACATTTAGATCGGTTTTCTGTAATTGTGTTAGATGACGTGATGTTATTTAATTTGCTTAATTCCACTAGAAATTCGGTATACACCATAAGAATTCGCCTATATATACAGAAAATATTGAAACTATTTTCAGACCTGTCCGTTCCATCATCGGGTGACTGAATTAAGCAAATTTTGTATCTTATTGTCATCTAAAAATACACATTTCCTCTATTTGACGAACAATTCCATTCAAATGAATTGTGTTTTATACAAAGTGGTTATGGCTGTATTAGTATTTTGGAGGAATATGTTATATTTTCAGAATCGACTCATCATTATAGATATATGTGAGTTCTGATTTTAATTTTATCCCTTAAATTAACACAATATACTGCGATATCGCTGAAAAAAAAAAAGGTTGGTGCCTTACACTAATAAAAAAAAACGTGAGTAATTTTATTAAAGTAAATCGGAGTGTCTAAAGTGTGTGACCAATTATTATTATTTACCCATGTTTGTGATAAGGCACCGATATCAGCGTTAGATATTATTGCAAAAGGTTTCACCAACCTACTTCGTTTTCCTTGACATCACTGCAAATTATTTCATTGGAAGTTTCCTACGACGAAGAATGGTTCATTTTTATAGCCACAAGGAATGTAAAATTTAGGTTAAAAAGAAACGATTATATAACGAATATCACAATAGTTTCAATGATTAAAAATACAAAGAACTACTTTAAAAACTCGGAATCTACCTATACCAAAAACAGTGACAAAAAGTTAAGATTTATAAATACAATAAATGTTCAAAATCTCTTCATTAGAATAGGTACCAAGAAAGTGATGGGCGACGTTATGCCACGACACTCGGTGATCCATAATGCCTCAATAATTTCGCTAGCCGTCCTTGATTAATCATGTATTCTAAAATTAGAATAAGGCCCCTCGGATTCTCACAACATTTTGTAATGATAAAGTGGAGTATCAATGATGTTGATTAATGTTCTTGATCAAGTTGATAAGTACCAATTGCTTTGCACAAATAATATGAAAGTTTAATAAAAGCTGACTTCACTTTTGAAGACGGCGCTAAAATATCGTTAAGTATCATTTTTATTGCAAGGGCCTTCACGTTCAATCAAAAATATTGAGCAACGGTAAGGGTGACCATCAATATTAATTTATATTGGAATCTTATTTTGCGACCACGATCTACAAAAAATATATTTTTGTGTAGGTTTCTTTATGTCCAAAAAGTTTAAAATTTGGGTATTAATTATAAAGATGAACTAAAATTTAAATTTGGGAGCTTATAATTATTACATGTAGTTATATCCCACCCAACCTATATAAGAAATACCTTACATGGTTATTAAATTATTTTGTTTTACCTGGGAATTTTGTGATACACGATACCAAGGTGATTACTACCTAACCTTTATTCATTCCACCAAGGTGGCAAACAAGCATACGGCCCACCTGATAGTAAGTGGTCACCGTAGCTTTTGGACACTTGCAACACCACGGGTATCACTCGCGTGCTGCCGACCCTATTTTAAGAAATTGTTTTCTACAGTCCTAAATGACAGTCACAACACATTTCCAGTATCATAATCGAATACTGACCTACCTACTATTAATGTTCAATATGTATATTGGATATTGCATAACATTTCATCATTACGTACGTAGATATATTCATTCTACTTACATGTATTTCCGAACTATGCCTACCTTTCCCCCGCATTTTTCTAGTCCCCTGTTTAGTACCTCAAAGCATGAATTAAAAAAAAAACTGATTAGGCACCCATCTAAGGCAGAAGAAACGCTTGCGGCTTGTGCAACAGTTTTTACTTTTAGATCTATCGGTTAGGTTTTGCGTTTGTGTAACAGTGTCATCGTATTAACACAGATGATACGACAGTAAATTTAAATCGATTGTACGAATTTTCTCATGGGGCTAACAAGCACGACTCAGGATATGTCAGTTATTTACTTTCGCCATAATCGAATGGATGGTATCGATAGGACTGGTATGAAGAATGTATGAAGCCTATAAAAGGCGAATGAACATAATATATAAATATTTATAGTATTTTTGTATGTATTAACTAGCTTATGCCCGCGGCTTCGCACGCGTGGTAAAGTGAATAAGCCAACATGTACCTTTATCTAAAATTCTAAATGGTACCTTTTCGCACTGCAACCAATTTTATAGATTTAACTTTAACAATGACGAATTTTCATACAAAGCTTTCATCCCCTATTTTACCCCCTTAGTGGTGGAATTTCCAAAAATCCTCCAACACATGTTTATTTATTTTTAACTGAAAGGCCAAATACCAATTTTCATGCGTTTAACTTAAGGATTTTCATAAAAACTTTCATCCCCTATTTTACCCCCTTTGGGGTGGTATTTCCTTCCTTAGTGGATGCCTACGTCATAAAAGGGATCTACTGTCAACATTTCAAGTCTCTAACCCCAGCTGCTTAGGCTGCGCGTTGATATGTCAGTCAGTTAGTTTCTTCTTTTTAAATATAAATACAGATACAATACAAGCTAGCTAATTAATTAAGTGTTTTGTGTGCCATTCATTAAAAGACATAAAAACTAAGCTTGCAAAATTAAATCATCAGAAATCACTACTTTGCGAATCATACGTAATGCAACTAGACCAATTTCTGAGGCTCTAATTACTAATTACAAACAATATTTTCAGGTAAATAATTGTTGGTACCTACTTATTTTTCTATAACTTGATAAATTAACTCAATGAATTATTTAGAATTTATGAGTATGTGCTCGATGGATCGCGAATTTCGCGATTCCTAACGTAGAAGAACGCGAGTATTACACCTGATGATGCATGCGTATATTGGCATATCAAGCGAGTTAAATATGAGTCATAGTATCATTTATTAGATTACCGTTTCGACTAACCACTGCTTTCTTTAAGACATTGTAGAATTATGCCAGATCTTTCTTTAAGACATTGTAGAATTATGTATCTTAAATTAAAATGTCAAATACACATGAAAACTCACCGTACAGTGGTCCAACCATTAGTAAATATAAAAAGAGCACTGAAAATATTTGTGTCCGGCCCCCCAGCGTACGAGGCTTCAGCGCCACCATAATAGTATTACCAACCAATTGAAAAACTTCACTAATTATACTACACGGTTTGTTTCGCGCCTCAATATGGTCACATTGGCCCTCTTCAACAGGCATTACGTCCTCGAGTCTAAGTACACCGTATAAAAATGAAAATATGTGCAATCCAAGCAACAAAGAAAAAACACCATAATATCCCAAGGCGCGTAACAAAACACCACTGAGCGCAGTCCCGGTAGGAGTTCCCAAGGTCACACATATCGTGACTAGTCCCAAGCGGAACGTCCTGTTTTCAACTGTCGTTCTATCTGCCATGAAGCTATACATGCCCATAAATATTATAATGTAGCTCCCGGAGAACGCAGCAGGTAGCGCCTCGATAAGAGCTGTAGCGGGCAGGGAGAGCTCCTTGAAGAAATACGTAGCAACTAGCAGCCCAATATTGGTTATAATTTCACCAGTAAATGGGAATAATATGCATATTTTACGCTTTTTGTACTTGTCACTCCATGCACCCACGAAGGGTACCATCAGAGCTGGTATGGCAGTCTGAAGTGGAAACTTCCAAGCTACCACATTCGCTACGAGGGACTGAATCTGTTTCAACTCTTCCTGCAGCCCCGACGTGTTTCTGTCTCTTATTCGGTCACATATTTCGTCACCAAACTGAAAGTTGACTCTGCATGCTTTCTCTAAGTGCATATTTTGAACGGCCAGTGACGATATTGCAGTGCACAACATATACGTGAAAAGGCAAGGTTCCACTGTAGTCTCGCGAAAAACATTTTTTACCTTCTTTATGATGGTCTTAGATTTTTCCCGTAATGTTTTATTCTGGTAGTTTCCCGTCAGATGTATGTTGGATCTGGTGAGATCGTTGGCACTACAGATTTTTTCAGTGCTCGAAATCATTATAATATTTTATAAGCGCGAGCCAGCTTATAGTTCAAGAAGCACATTAAATCCGCACTCAGTACACTGTGCTCGCCGCCGGTACTCGATGCTGACTATACACTTAATCCGTGGCTTTTCGAGTGTCGTTTCCAAAAACCTGAGCAGTAAATGTCAGGTTGTAAAATGAAGCGCGATATGAGAGTGCGTCGGCGCAAGCGAGGCGCTCGCATCTCGCCTGCTACGATAACACGAGTCTTACTGTCGTCGACACCACTTTTAATAAATATGTGGCTCATTTATCTTGTGCCTTGAGTTGATCAGCCGACATTGTTTTACAGCCAGTTGTAGGTACGTTCAGTGTGAGGCTTGTTCTTAACTTGAAAGGCGCTTGAAAGGAACAATAAGTACTGCTTAAACAACTGTTCAAATTGTTATTGAGTTAATAAATACTTTTTCTATGTACTGAAATAAATTAGCGAAAATAAAATTTACAATTAAAATGATGTTGTTGATCTTTGCATGTAACGATGTTTAGTTTATCTAACTAAATTAGTCTGGCTAATCAGAGCGGGAACGCTGCCAGTATCTTCGGAACCTTGCCTAAAGGGACTTCTTTTAATAATATATTTTAATTATTATATTATACTTTTTAAGGTTTTTAGTTTTAGGTTCATAATATTTAGTAACTTAACTAAATAATCTCTTAAAATAATACGGACATTATCACACAGCGGAATCTAGCCCCAAACTAAGCAAAGCCTGTACAGGAGCCAGCAGCTAATAGAATACTTATATACTTTTTTTCGTAAATAAATACTTATAATACATACCAAACACCTAGACGCAAGGCAAACATGTTTGTCTCTCATGGGAATCGAACCCGCGACCTCTAGCTTAGCAGTCTGGTATACTAACCACTAGACCAGAGGTCTCGTCAGATAAGACATCGTTCTAGATTTTAATTTAAGTTAATTTTGGATGACGTAATGACAGTAAATAAATACGATTGACTTTCATAAGTAAAAGTACCGTCTGAATGTAAGACTTGTGCAGTTGAAAGTGGCTCGTACTATTGAGATATGTTTAATTTCCTCCAATTAAATATATTCGCATAGATAAGTGACGTTTTAGTGAGATAAAGTCACAAGTTTTTAACTCGATGACATTCAGAACGAAAAACAATATCAATTACTCATGGGCTTCTATTAAATTTGATTAATAATACTAGTATATTATCAACTCTGAGATAATACCTAAAGTAAGGCGACCTGTCATATACTATGTTTAATCAAATCTATATATTAGCAGTGCTGTCGCCTTTAGTAGAAACATTCATAGGTTTACCAATTATGTTGATTTTTACATTTTAAATGTATATAAAATATGTATTACCTATTTACTTTGAAACCGTAATACGGTTCATTTCCAAAAATAGCCTGTGAAATAAAATGTTTATTTTACACTTTCACGTAAATGAGTTAGTTTACGGTTTGATAACGCCCAGACAAGTTTAGCGCACAGCTTAATAACTAGGTCTTGGAATATTTCTCATTTTCGTGTATTAAGTAAAGTTCATTGAGAGAAGGTTGATTAAACATGCATACGTTTTTTATCTGTGTATTAGGTCCACACAGCTAATCGATGTTACAATCAAATACATAGAAAAAATATTTGAAGCCTTGCAATTAAAGGTAGATAGATAGTTACACCTATCGCATAATAAGAGGATATTTAAGTGATCAGGTAAATGCTTATATTCTACTGTACAATTGAGATCAGAGATTTTCAACAACGTATTAGTGAGATAACACTCCTATCAACATGCCATCAGGAAGGCCATAGGACATTTAACCCCTGGGAAATATGTAAATATTTGATGATGAAAAATAAATTGGTTGTAAATACTTCTAGTTTTATTTAGCATTTTATAAAAGGAAAGTACTTACTACTCAATAACCTACCATTACATGTTGAGAAACGAATTAAATGGAGTTGATCTAGTTTAGTTTTAACTATCGGTTAGGTATTCAACAGAATACGTCCTCATAAATTATGTAAATAGTTCCTTTAATTACAACATAGTCTTAAACATCGTAGAATATTAATAGAATATTAAAATCAAGGAAGCCCAGTAACTAATTAGCATCAGATTATTATCATTATTTTGATACGAAATAGCAAACCACTTAATTATGTAATTCTATTCGTATTGACAAATTGTATTTCAATAATGGATTAATTTATTAGATCCTTATGTAATAATTATCGAAAGAATTGAATAGTATAATACCATCAGGCGGGCCGTATGCCTATTTCCGACCTTGGTATAAAAAAACCAAAGAAAAAACCTTATTGTATTAGTCTTATTCCAAAGTGTCTCGATGGGCAGAGATGTAAAACGGTCTTTACACCGAATTTATAAATCGGGGGCGAGTCTATCACATACAACAATGTCTCTCAATTCATCAATGTATTTCCCGCATCGGTGTTGATAGTTTCAAAATCATAAGCTATATAATTAATGCTTGCTCAACCTGGATATCGCACCCAGTAAGACTCGAATTTATGATGGGTATCACTGGTCTGCAACGACGTCGTCCTTCGAAAATGACATCATAAAATATAATGTTAATAATGCTCTGAATTCGTTTCTGTTCGTCGATATTTTCTACCACGTTTTTAGAAAGTCCTCCAAATGGAAATATTTACCTCCTCTCTAGTAGTAGTATTTGATTGCTAACCTTTAGAGGTTGAACACCACTACACACTCGTGTGTGGGCCTGGACGGTTTCCAGAGCTCAGAGGATACGCTGTATACAACCTTGTAGGTTTTGCAAGCGTGTAAAGACTATGGAGACCGCTTACCACTAGGCGGTCCGTACGTACTATAAAAATGTGCTCAAGTAATTACTAAGCAGGTATTACGAAGCAAATTTTAATCACATTAAAAACATGAAGTAAAATATTTACTATTTCTCATTGACGCAAATTAATGTAAAAAATTACTTGCGTAATATTACAACTACAACACTATCAGTTGGGAAAGTCACCTTCACTTAATGATTGCTACGTACGTCTTGTATTTTAATTGTAAATGGTTATTTTTAACGGCCTTTATTATCTCTAAGGTACCTACATCTTATGCAATCTTAATTGTCACTGTGATCTTTAAAAATATATATTTCATTTTGGCTGTTTGACTTAGTATTACTCGGTGCATTTTAATCAATATTGTAACCAAATATAGTTAGACACACTTTGAACTATGAAAAAAAAAATTACGGTCCACTGTCATCTTCAAAAAGCTACAGTTAATATACTTTTAGTAGTTCCTTCTCTAGAAAAATATGTTCTTCTCTAGAAATTTATGTATAGGGTATGACTAATATCTAAAGGGAATTTGAAGTAGAGAAACGCTACTCATGTTTACAAATCAGTAGATATATCATAAAATCTGTTAACTTTTAGTAGTTGCTGAGCAAACAGATTTTATTTCTTACGATTGAGCGATTAATTGCACGATCATACATCGATGGTATGCAAAGACAGTCCACAAAACGCAGTTCACAATATAATTAAACTTTATGACTCAAAAAAGTGCAAAACAGATTTTGGATAAAACCTAACTGTAAGCTAACGCGGGAAAATGTGCCCAAAAGAAATAAATTCAAGAATGTCTTGCAATAAACTTAAGTGCTTATTGCAGTATCGGTCCTAAAACGGTCCCAAAACGTGAGAAACAGGATTGCTTACACATTTCCATGTGGATTGTTGGTGCCCAGAACATATTATTGGAATAATCAATTTCATTATTATGTTTTGTATTTGTGTTAGGTATATCTGTATGTAACTTATGTTATTATAATAAAATCATGTTTACTCTCAATTTTTGACATAACTCCGTCCAGTTAGCTAGATATACGGTGTCGAAAAAGGAATCTTACCAAAAGGGAATATTATTTATTTTAAAATTATAAGTACAACTGCATGACAAGAAAAATGACATTAAAGTAAGTAACATAATTTACAAGCCGTGGTGGCCTTGTGGTTGAAGCAACGGCCTGTTCTGACGGGCCCAGGTTCAAATCCCGGCCTGTACCAATGAGTTTTTGTAAGCTTAAGTACAGTGATTATCACACCATGAGCTAAAAAAAAGAGGTAGGGCGAATTGGGATCTCCCGTGGGTTTTCCCAATAATATTGGAGCCGCCCGACTGGGTACTGTACTTCCACCTTACAGAAGACCGCAGTGAAATAACACTACTTTGATGTAGTAGTGTTGTATTCTGCGGTAAGTAAGGTTGCCAGTGATCCACGATTTTATACCAATTTATTTTTATTATTATTTTCCGTAGAAGAAAAATAAAGTAATAATGATTTCAAAATCGAATAAGTACATTTAAAATATATGCTACCCCGTGTCCGCTAGAATTCATGGTCTTTCTTAAAATGATGCAATTGCAAGATGATGCAATGTTTATTAGAGAGTTTTGATCCTTATGATTGACCCTACGATTGATGCAATAATTGAACAGGATGCTACGAGTATTTTTACGGACAAGTAGTTCGATAACAATGTAGTGTCATGCGATTTTTCAGGAATTGTGTTTGAAGATTATTTACCTATATCAAAAAAATGTTTACTAAAATTAATTGTTGCTATCTTAAATATTTAGGGTAATTTCCAAAAATACCAACAGTTCTTTTATTGCACCATGTATATAGGATAGGGTGACAAAGGAATGAGAGTTTAATTTTATGGACGGTGCCCGACCCCGTTATGTCAAGTATTTTAATGTCATGTATCCTAGCGTCATAAATCTAAGTTAAATTGTAATGAACGTTTAATGAGGCTCGATAGATTTTTTCTTTAGAATTATGTCCAGAAAGACTTTAGGCATGGCACAAGACTCTTCCAACTGGAACCTGATAAATTATAAAAAAATCCGTATTCCTCTTGTAAATTGGTATATTCTACTTCATCTTAACATAATAGACCTTTTGACATTTGTTATACATTGAACCAATTTTCCAAAGCACTTATAGTTACTAACTCTTGTGTTCACTTGATTGCCCTAACTGTGTAGTAGTCGCCTCTACGACGTAGGTCTCCTCTAATTGTTTCCACGCGTTCCACTCTCGTGCTTTCCTCATCCGATTCGAGTCGCATTATTGGGTTAAAATATCTCACCATCGCAGATCCGGGCTTCCTTTTTCCGTTTAAGATCAAGTGGTGTCCACTCTGCTACTCTCATTGTAAATGCAGTTGCCCTGCCCAGTTCAATTTTAGCACTCGTATAATTTCCTTCAGTATTTTTTTTCCTTTTCCTTATAACTGTTTTTATATACCACTTAGGCACAAAAGCATATGCCCCACCTGATGGTAAGCAGTCGCCGTAGACTATAGCCGCTAGCAATACCAGGGATATCACTAAGTATCCAACCCTGTTGTTGATAAGGAGTCACTGTGCTAGCAGCATTACTACTAGCCCAACGTATCCCCGTGGAGCACTGAAAACCTTACTTACCGCAGTGTTAGCAATAAAGGTTGGTCACCTGGTATGGTTTTGAATTAGGTTATTCATAATTCTTCCCATGCCCATATCCCGTTTTATTTGGTGTCCGTGCAATATGTTTTTCTTTTACATTCCTCTCTATCAGTCGTATCGTATTTTATTTACTTCCTTTCTGGCCATATCACCTTCACATAGTGCATCCACATTTTTTTATACCACTAAGGTGGCACACTGGCCTACGGCCCACCTGATGGTAAGCAGTCACATTTTCTTAAGTCTACCTCGACCCCCGTACCTATTGCATCCACGTTCATCTTCATACCTCCGCATAACTATGTATATTGAATTAAACTATTGATGAGTTTTAAGGAAATTGAAATGTAAAAATGAAGAGGCCAAATGGAAAAATGCGTAAATAATAACATTGCCGAAAGATATAAGTCAGGCGTTCGATAAAGTAAAGATTTTGATTAATTCCTTTGCTTGAAGTTCTTGAGTTTAATTGGACCGTAAGCTGCGATTAATTTGTCATTTTGCTACCATTGAGAAAGGCAATGAAAGTGAATATTTTTGTTAAAGGAATTTGATTTGTTTATTTTTAAGCATATAGGCAGGCAGACACTGGCTTACATAAACGCCTTTAGTCATATTAATAGCAAGTGTGTTTTTCCCTGATTATTTTGTTCTTACTTTTATTTAATACTGGTTGTTATCCACATAAGAACGGAAAGAAAGTAGTTTTTATATAAATGCAGAAACTACTATAATTTTTGAGCCGCGGTGGCCGTGTGGATATAATCTATTCTCGTGTCAAATTTTCTAACGAATCCTTTCTGTTGTTTAGTCCTAAAAAGGTAGCAAACATATGAACAAACAAACAAAGTACTTTCACTACTACAATATTAATTTAATTTATTTTTATACCATTAAGGTGGCAAACAAGCATACGGCCCGCCTGATGGTAAGCGGTTACCGCAGCCTATGGACGCTTGCAACACCAGGGGTATCACTCACGCGTTGCCGACCCTAAATATATTTGTTAAATTAAAAAACCTTTACCTAGTACGTATATAGGGATCAATAAAAGTGTCCAACATGCGTGCTTACGCACGGTGGACAGTAATTGTTACTATAGTTTTTGATTACCTACTTATTACTATGCTTGGAGCGTGGGAGGGAAATGAGATGTAACCCTGTTGGTAGACGCCCCTGCCTGCCAGCATGTTCCTTCTTCCAGCAGATGGTCTAAGACCTTACTTGCTTGTAAATAAATAAAATTATACTTAGACATAACTCGCTGCATTCATGAAAAAATAAAGTAGGTACGGCAATTGAATGGTAGAAAATATATGTCTTAGAAAACACGTTTCAAATATCAATAGAGAAATTAAAATTGTGAAATAATTTTAGCCATAACTATGGACGATGAAATGTCAATTTGAAACTCATTCACATATTTTCATTTCACGGCAAACTGGCTGACTCGTCATCCCTCCTAGTTTGCCAACAATAAGCCCTTTGTGCAGCTCAGAATAAGGTTTGAAAAGACTTTCATTCATACTGTCCTTGCGCGGGAAGTTATCACCTTCGTACAGATTTGAGGATAGCTGGTTGCTGATGTACTTCTGGTCTATTGTTAAATTAATAGGCCCTTAAAGTAATGATAAGGGTACAAAGTAACATTTATGGATATTCTATACTTAGCATGGAAAATCTGTTTGTATATACGCATCGTCCTGACTTTAGCCCAACCCCGTTAGGCTTGGCTATTGCGAACTCTATTTAGGTCGTTACCTGATTTTTATACAAAGCGAATGCCAAATGACCTTATCTCATTTTACGGGGAAAATCGGTTACCTGGGTTAACTCAGCTGTCAGACTTTCTGCTTCTGACAGACATATTGAAATGATTGCTAAATATATTAATTTTATAATAGAGATCAGCGGCGTTACCCGCGCAACGTGCTTTCTGAGGCGCGGAGGGAACTCGGTATGGTGCGGACGGGCACCCATCCATAGTTAATGTTGCTTAATTGAGCAGATCGCTAGATATGCGCAGTAATAGTCTGGGTATCTGTATGTATATTTACTTTTTACAGGTGAAACCGCTGAACGAATTTCTGTGAATTTGGCAGGAAAATTGTTTTCTTCTTAAGGAACATGGGATTCTTTAGAGTTTAGAATTTAGATGGTCACAGATTTTTAATCTGAAAACGTTTCTTGTAGTCTTATTGTATCGTATAGGGTATACATTAGGGTGTAGATTTGGAATTTTTTTGACGTCATACACAAATCATTATAGAGCTTGGTAAATAATAAATAAAAGAAAAATAATAAGTAAGGTAAGTTAAATAATAATTTGTATGTTGTAATAAAACACTATGACGATTACAAAGCCGTGACGTCATTGTCGTAGGCGTGCGCTTCTTTTTTGTCTGGATTCTGGACAGTATCCCTCTGTTGTTTCTTTTGCATTACGTACAGAGCACTGAAAAATAAAATGTTTTTGTTTTAATTCTTATTACTTCATTATTTATAGTAACCCAAATTATGACAAAATTTTCTATTGAAACTTTACACCTGTACATCCATTTGACAAAAAAAAACAAAAAAAATATGTCATATATAACCAAAATCGATCGATCGATCAAAAGTCATCATTTTTCATGTTAGTGCTAGTCAGACTTTATCAATTACGGCAATACAATATCATGTTAATGGAAATAAAATAAAGGATTAAGATCACATTGCCAATGTTCTTAATGACGAAAAGGTAAAGAGTAATCGGAAGCGGCGATCATGTATATGAATGTAAATGAAGGAAGAGAGGTGTCGCAAGTCAAGAATTAAATGGCTCTCTATACTATCTGTCGGAAGGTACTGGACGCGATTTTTTTTTTGTATAGCAATAAGGAATGAGTAGTTACGGAACTATCTACGTCACAAAAATTCCAAGACACATTGGGTAGTTAGGTTGTATTGGGGAAAGGTATTATAATAAACCGGTTAGTGAATGGGATCTGCGTCACTAACCCCTGCGGCAATGCAAGATAGGAACAGGTTGCTGGATGTAACTTTAAGGAATATGTACCCTATTCCTAGAGAGATAAGTGCATAATTGCCTTGCTATAAATACAGCTCAGATATTTAGCATATAAAAAATGCATCAGCTTAATACATGGATAAATTAACCATCGTTTATTTTTGGTTTAACAGGTGTGATGAACATTTTCTTATGAGACTTGAAGTTTCTTGCCTAGTATTCGTCTGGTATTCAACCTAAATGATTTTGAAAATTCTGCCGCTACAGGCTTTTTTATGTAGGTAATCGAAGAAATTATCTTCAAGAATGGCACATAATAATTATGACCATAATTTCTACAAATGTTACCTATAGTTAAATAAAGCTCTTAAATATTAATTATCATTTTATATTAGTTTTAAGAAAAGCTACTATTAAAATGATAAACCCTCACTAAGTTAGCATCAAAAACGACACTTCGCGTGCCATTCTGAAAAGATCACTTGAAAAATCACTTCTGAATATGCCGTGACATCAAAGTTCCATTTTAAAAGAAATAATCAATTCACTCGCAAGAAATCAAAAACCACATGACAAGTGTATAGAATTGATTCTTTTTTTAAAAGCCCACTTCAATTAATACTTTTGCTACGGCCTTTTTTTATACCAAATATTTTATACAAACAAACATACGGCCCGTCTGATGGTAAGCGGTTACCGTAGCCTAAGGACGCTTGCGACACTATGGTTGTTATTGCTTGTGCCGTAAATTTTTCGAAGTATAATCTCCTAAGATCGTACCCTGCCTAAAGCATTTGAAATTATATTATACATATGTATTGGAAAGGATATATATATTTAGAAACTCACATGAAATTGAAGACAGCGGGAATCGTCATGACTCCTCCTAAGACGTAGAACGCACCAGGGAATGTGTTGAGTGTGTGGGTGTACAGCTTTGTGTATGCTGGGGTGTAGATGATCGGCAGTAGAGCTTCCACCAAACCGAACAGAGAGCACATTCTACCTGGAAATTAAAAAAAATGAATAACAATGCCCTTTATTAGTTCCGTACCCGAAGGGTAACCGCCGGATCTCTATTACTATGATTTGCCTGTTCGTCCGTTCATCGGTCCGCCTGTCTGTATATGTCAGCGGGCTGTCTTACTACTAGAACCGTATTTTGCTTGTCTTTTTTAGCTTTATATTAATAATGGTAACAAATAGACGTTTGTAATGATCATAGAGTTTGTATGTATTACTAGTATATTATCTAATCTGAGGTATTACTATATCTTTTTTACTGGTGACCTTCGCACGTGCACACACAACAACCCATCAAAGTTTCCATCGTAATTGGATGGAAACTTTGATGAGTTGGTACGCTTCAAAAACATATGAGCCAAACAAAGTATTTTGATTAACGCAATATATAATGTGTTTACTTTGGTATACCTATATGTCAATGAAGCTATATTTAATATAGTTATGTTCTACGTTTTTTGCGTCCTATGTAGCTACTTGATCCATCATACACACATAACATAGGTAGTCGTAGTTATTTAATAAAACTGAGTGTCTATAAGCTCCTGCATCATTCAATTACGTGTATAATACCGAGACCGCTGGTCACTAGACCAACCACTAGGTTAGTATACCTGACTGCTAAGCTAGAGGTCGCGGGTGCGATTCTCGCCGGAGTCAATATTTATGTGTTTGTCTTGCGTCTGGGTGTTTGGTATGTATTTGCATATGGTATATAAGTATTGTATCAGCTGCTGGTTCCCATAGTACAAGCTTTGCTTAGTTTGGGGCCAGATGGCGCTGTGTGGTAATGTCCAAGCATTATTTAATAAATAATACAAATTCATCTCAAAGAATACCTTGCCTCAATCTCAATTTACCTACAAACCACCATATAGGTATCGCATAAGGTAAATCTTGCACATAAGGTATAGCTTGCGTTACATTATTCGTATGTAGACAATATCAACAGGTTTTCATTTTCCTTCTACTTTTGGTGCCTCTCCAATTACTTTTTTTATATACCACTAAGTGGCATACGGCATGAGCAGTCATCGTAGCCATTAGGCGCTAGCAATACCAGGGGTATCATTAACGAGTTGCCAACCATGTTGTTGATGAGGACTCACTGTGCTAGCAACATTACTACTAGCGCAGCGTATCCTCGTGGAACACTGGCAACCTTACTTACAGCAGAAACACGACACTACAGCAACGTAGTGTTATTCGATTGCGGTCTTCTGTAAGGTGGAGGTACGGTCCCCAGTCGGGCGGCTCCATTTTAATGGGAAACCCCACGGGAAATCCCACAGGAAATTCCAAATTGCCCGACCTCTCTTTCTACTTACATTACTCTTACTCCTCCTTACTCCATCCACATTCATCAATCTCTTAAATCATTACCTTACTTGGGTATAACGGGTAACCTTTATGTTAGGCTGTCGTTTGTAATTGGAATTGTCAACGCTTCAATAGCTTTAAATTTTATTTTCTAGCCAAAAACGCAGACACACAATAACAATTTCATATTTTATACGAATATGCATAAATTAAGAATTGAGAGTGGTTACCTCAAGAATCCGGTTGACCAAGACAGGTGAATCGATGTCGATACACGTTGCGAAATGCCTTCGCTAGGTAACTATAAAATATTCTGTGATTTAATGATAGCATGACATCAACTCACGACGAAAAAACACTTTTGTTAATACGATCTCAAAAAAAATAAGTTAGACCATGAAGAATTCCGGATTTTAGCATTTTTCTATAGATCAACTACAACCATGAACCAAACGTATTTAAATTTATTACAAGCCCATATTTTTTTTTTTTTATCAGAAAGCTCTCATCATTAAGTTAGCTATTTATAATTAATTTAATATGCACACTCGAGCACACTCGTCTGGAATTGAAAGTTATGTACAATTTCATAGTACCGGCATCGGGAGGAACCGACGAATTTCTCCAACAAGTCATATTTTATTATTTTCTATAGAAGTGGGAATGAAATGAATCTTATTCCTCCTTATGTAAATTGAAGACTTCACTCAATTCTTAGTGCACTAAACATAAATTTATTTATGTTATGGATCACCGAAATACATTTAACATTAGAAACAATCAATCTATTAAAGTTCGATATAGAATTGCCCTAAAATGATCCTAAAGTTAACAGTGGTTAAACCCTCAAATGAAAGGAATAACAATAATTACAAATATTTCGAAGCTATACCTATTTTGTAAATGAAAATCCAATAAATCCTGAACATGTATAAGTTAAAATTACATATTGCATTTTAAAAAAAAACTTTTTCTCGGAAGTCCTTTGAGTTTCCACTACTACTGCACTACTACGGCATGCTCTGCGTGCATGACTTTTTCGAAAAATGTATTGCTGCTTCTTATAGGATCTAACGTGATACGCCCGGCTTGTAAATTATTACAAGATATTAGTCATCTAACCTCTACTAATTTATATTGTAAAAAACGGTGGCCTACGTTGGATAAGGTGCCAGACTTCTCAAAGTTGCCAACAACCTCAATGGATATCCGGGATTGATTAAATTGATATCCGGGATTGATTAAATTGATATCCGGGACCGATGGGTCGACATATTTTTCGATGCATGGGGGGGGAGACAAGGCATAGCATGAACGATCATCCATCGAACTACAGATTTCGATGAACGTTGATTGTAGAGCCTATTGCGTGTTTGAGGGGCTGCATCCCTTTGGGGAATTTAGGTACACATTCAGATATCGAAATTCTCTTTTACAATCATAAGTATTAACAGTAGAAATTTCTTTAAATGTATGACATATTTAAATATCGTATAAAACATATTATGTGGCGTTTACTTACCTACTTCGTCAGGTTTAACCACCTTAGTGCCCAGAGATCGTATGATAGTTACTCCTGAATTGCCGAAAAAGTCAAATACAGGTCCCGAATAAAACCAGTGTTTCGTAGGAGCTAATCCAAATACAAAACTAGATACAGTTTTACAAGTCGTCGCTATGATCCCTATAAAGGCGTCATGCATGTTCAACGCTTTACTGAAAACGCCAACTGCAACTGCGGTTCCTGAAAAGAATTAAAAAACATCTTAAAGCCTACCTTGTACTTGTTAATTAGTCACGTTCGATATAAATAGGGCTTTTCTTGTTTCAAGTGTTTCATTTATAATTGTAAAGGATGTTATAGACTGTGTTATTCTAAGAGTTGCTTAGAATCGTCGTTTGAAGAGTATTTTTTGCCTGGCAAGACGGTACGTAATTTACGTAAGTATTATGTTTGCTCATTAAATGAGTATGTAATAACAACTGTGTTTTCCATTTGTGTTTACAGGTTACCTTACAATTTAATTATAATGCAATTTTATCAACTCAATTTTGTCTCTATAATGTTTTACCGTAAATTTTTTAAAGGTGTAACATTTTTGTAGATATATTTTTCACTTACCCGCTGTACTCATTAAGACGTAATAAGTACTAAACAAGCTGAACTCCACCTCATCCATGCCGAATTTTTGTAGAGTGTACAAGTACGTAACAGATCCCTCAGCTGAAAAAAAAATAATCATTTAAACTATTCACAGAAACATTAATGGTACGCTTAGTGGTAAATCATTTTAATTCTTTAGCCAAATAGTTATTATTACTATTATAGTCTACGGTGACTGCTTACCATCAAGTGGGCCGTATGCTTGTGTGCCACCTTAGTGGTATAAAAGAAAGCCAATCCCAATGGGTTAATATCACTAGCGTATTATTTAACTTGTATTGAGAGAAATCGCTGTACTAGCAGCAAAAAGAGACAAATTTCTCTACTGAACCTACTATAAGCAGTCAGCACACAACATCATTAACGAACTCTTAAAATCCTACTTACTACAGCAACACAAAACTAAATTAGGACTGTCATCCTTGAGAATAGTGATATTCGGCTTCGGTTTTTTTATAAGATTGAGGTTCTGGTGTTGTCTCAGTTGGAGCTTTCAAACAACGCTAAGTCTCGAGGGTGCGAAGGGCAAATTGTTTACCGTGCGTCCCTGTCTCCCCGTCCCTTTATAAAGTACTAGCTTTTAACGATTAGACAGTAACGGTTGCTTTTTATGTGAATCGAAGAATATGTAGACGATAATATAAAGATAATCCTTGCCAAGTTTCATAGTGGGCGCGTAAGTCGTTTAGAAGCTAGACCGGTTACAGAGCCGAAAATCAGCCGTCAGCTAGCGATATATCATAGAAATTTCGAATCAAATCGATTTTTACCTGCCCGCTTCACGTGAAATGCCCCATATGTAATAATATTAAAATATTATTTATTTATTAAACCTTTCTTTTAATACAATTTTTCATTTCACGACTTACCCACAACTGGTCCCATGATGACAACGTGCGCGACAATAATTAGTATAATCTGTGCCAGTTTTCTTCCGCGCGCCGATACTAAGAATGAAAAGGTGTCCCATACATTCCTCGGGTGGAAAAAATCTTTAAGTTTCTGACTTAAAGAACCTTCAATCTTCGTTGTTCTAACATTGTGCACTCTGAAGTACGTATATATCAGACCAAAAGCATAACAAGTCGTGCTGATACTAAATATTCCATAGTAACCAACCGCCTTAGTCAGTACTCCACTTATTGATGTACCAAACGGTAAACCTAAAGACACAATGACGGTAACAATTCCCAGTCTGAACGTTCTTGATTCAATGGTCGACACATCTGCGATAAAGCTGAATGCTCCTAACAAACAAATCGAATATCCTCCACATAATGCTGAAGGTAGAGATTCAATCAATCCTGTTACCCACAGAGGCCATTCCATAAAGAAATAAGTGGCCCAAAATAATCCGAAGGCGGAAATCAGTTCACCAAGCATGGGTATCATCATCAAAACTTTTCTATTTCCAGTTTTATCGCTCCAAGCACCTACAAACAAAACCACTATAGCTGGAATGGCACTTTGCATGGGATATTGCCAGCTGTACATGTCTGCTACCAATTTAACAGCGGCATTTTGAGCTTCTTGTGTAATGTTATCACTGGTATCACCCTCAAGAGCTTTAGTGCAGATTTCCGCTGTGTAGTTTAAGTCCGCCCGACAAGCTTTTTCCATATTAAGCTTTTGTACAGCTAATGCTGATAATGCAGATGGTACAATGAAGCACAATAAGTAAGGCTCAATATTTAAGGAATTAAGAAAACTTCCAATACGCCCCTTGACAGTTTCCTTTTCTGGTGGATTTTCCTTTGGCGTGTCACCCTTTCCATTAACTTCTCCATTCTTTGTTTTTTCGGTTTCAGTTAGTTCTGTTGCATTATTTTCGTCTCTGTTCATTGTTATTAACAAACATATCACATTATTTTCACAAATGTACCACTGTAGCTTTAAGCCGCGCGCAGTCGTTTGTTTATAAACACGTTCGGCGAATGACTGGATCATGTTGAGCAAACGCAACGGAGAAACAAGTTTTGGTCTAATTATAGCGTAAAAGATGAGGATGTTCTTTGCTCAAATTTGGAAAAACAATCATTGGCTTAAAAGTTAAAATAAGAGGGTCATATCTGTTCCTTGAGATAACATTTGCGGAACCGGTGAGCTAGCACGTTGTATTATTCACTGTAACTGTGGAGCACTGTGACATTAATAAACATAAAAAATAATAATGCACATATTATTACAGCATAGTAAAATCTTGATCAGTAAAGCTGTTATCCGTGTCTTGACATTTATTTTTCAAATAGCAACCAACACAAACTGGTCTGTAGTTTAGGACTTAATATAATTCTTCATCTATGCTTAGAACTAACGTTTGCCCCAGGCATGTGCGCGTATTTGAATTACATTGTATTACTTGTACTTACATATTACGTATATTAAAATATGAAACTTAAATAATTATTCAAATGTTAATATGTAACATGAGCACAATAAATTGTTTGTATGTGTGATAATTAACTCTATTCTGCGTTCCAAAGCCTTGGCTTCAAATAAACTTAACAGGCACATTCATAAGACTCTTTAGTCAACTAGAGATCAGATGTGAGAACACAGTTAAGTAATATAACAATAAAATTACTTTAAGTTAGATTATTAATCATATATATGGAATAATAATTGCTTCGGAAACATATCGATATGTATACATTCGAAAAAAAGCGTTATTAATGCAATTGATAAGCAGGGAACATTTTCTATAATACAACTGATTTTGTTGCCGTCCAATTCATCATAAAATAAATAATATTACCATAAAGGTAACCACTAATTTCTTAATGATGTGCTCCTAAATACTAGCTTAAAAAACTAGTAGTTTGTAATGCTGAGTGAGCAATGCCCGCAACAAATTGTCTTCTCTATCCATGACCTTAGCAAAATTGTTTGGGACGATGCCACTTTTTATCTTAATAAGGCTTTTCGGGTCCAGGTTGCCCCAGATGCACGGCAAACCTTGGGATCTTTTGTGCTGAGAAGAGGATGACGTAAAGAGGACAATGCCACTCAGGCATATTTTTATTTAGCATCATAGCTTAGCACTGTTTTGCCAGAACCACCAAGGAGTTTAGAATAATATGACTTTTGGTAATTACACTGGAGTCAAGTACATAGGTATTTTTTTTATCAAGCGAAAAAGCCTCCGTAAGACGTGCCCCATGAAACGTGTTTGAACTGATTTACTTCTGTACTAAGCCTTGAAACAAATGTTGATAGTAGTTTCATTCATGAGTACTGCAGTTAATGACATCCAATTGACAAGATAAAACGTTACGCAATGTCTTCGACCTGATGACCGACTTTACGGAAAATGGAACGTATATTAACTACGTGAGACATTAGCTTATTGAAAACCCGATAATTAGGTGTATGTTCTCCAAATTACTTTTTGTACTCAGTACCATACATAAATACGTAAATTCCTTTTTTTACTCAGTACCTTACATAAATACCTAAATTCGAAAATCTATTACATTGAATCCCTATTGAAAGTTTATATTTAGAAATATTAACGCGATCCTCTCATACAGACAGACAGACAGACGGACAACAAAGTGATCCTATAAGGGTTCCTTTTTTCCTTGTAAGGTACGGAACCCTGATTTGATTTTGAGAGGGGGTTTCTTCTGCAAAAATAATATAAGCAGTGTTCTAAATGTAAAAAGAACTAGCCCATTACTACAAAATTCATAATCATTAATTAGATAAATACATACCTACTATAGAATTGCAACACATACCGAATCACTTATTGTATGTAATAACTAAATAAAAACGTACTATGTTTTGCCTTATCTAGTTGATATTGATTTTAAGCAACTTCTTAGATGTTAACTCCTAGTTGCACTTAATCACATAACATAGGAAACACCTAAGCATATATCATATTTCTATAATAAAACAAATCTAGCTGACCCGGCAAACATTGTTTTGCCCTAAAATTATTTCTTTCACATTTTTGTTAAAAAAATTGTTACAAACTCCGTGATCGATCATTTAATATATTAGATACCTATTTAAATTAAATTATGATGATTACAAGGCCGTGACGTCATTATCATAGGCGTGAGCTTGTTTTTGGTCTGGATTCTGGACAATATCCCTCTGTTGTTTCTTATGCAGTACGTACAGAGCACTGAAAAATAAATCAAAACTTATTTTTTAAATTTCTTCTCTATTATCGCTGATCGCTTCTTCAGAATTGTCGAAGGACTGGTAGGTGCATGCATGAAATTTACATACATACATACATATTTTCACGCCAAGTCTTCTCGCAGGCAGAGAGTATAGAGGGCCATTTCACTCATGATTTGCACACTTAGCCCAAGCATGAATAATTTGCGACTGCATATTAGTTTTGTCGGCTATTTTTGTATTGGAAAATGAACAGCGCTGCGCCGGTGAAAAGTGGAACTAAAAATTAGCTTGAAAATTTCGACATTTGGGTTGCGTCTTCGAATACGAAGTCGAAAAAAGGCTACCAGCACTGTTCCCAGTGCAGCAGTGTAATAATACTACTCTGGTGTAGCGTTGTATTTCTGGTGCATGTAATACTGTGACAGTGAGTCCTCTCAAAAACATTAAAGTAAACTGAAGGGCTACCGAGCGTAAGTTAGTGATAAACCTGGTATTGCCAGCATCTACTACTACTACTTTAAATTTTATAAAAATAGGTTGTTTCTGTAAAAATTATGAATTTAATGAATACAATCATAGTATCTTATCCCCGTTTGGATATATTTGATTGCTAGGATTCAAGATTCAAGGAATAATTAAATGTTATAAAAAAAGCCGCATGACGCCACCGAAACAAAAACCTTTATCAATCTCAGTACTTAAGAGTAGGTCTAGTTTCTTTTCAAGCCCTGTCAGTAAACAACAAGACCGTAAAAACATAATTATATATGAATTCCATCACATATTTGCTATTTGGTTAAACAATCGTCCTAGACCTTTAACGTGTGGCAATCAATGGTTCATTGTATAAAGCAGGTACTTCACTGTTGGAAATCGTTTGATGGAATCGAACTTTGAACTCAAGCTGTTTTTTATGCTACAACCTACATAATCAGTTGGAACCTTCTTAATTCTATGGTAAAATTATATAAAGTACCTATCGCACGCTATTCTTATGAATGGCTTGGCCAGTTCGCCACCGACCACATCCTACTTCTTCAATGGAATTTAACTTATATAATAAATGCGAAAGAATGTTTGTATCATCTGGACCCGGAAGCAAACGGTACTTTGTACCTAGAATAATAAATGCGGTTCGAATCCTTTCTATGCGGACGAAGAAAAAGAAAGTTATACTGAGTATAGTCATGGCAAACGATTTGTAAGCCACAATAAGATTAGCGTGCCTCTCCGATTCATTATTTTATTTAATGATATATTATTTAGATTCTGTATAATAATATATACCTACATGCTTTTCGACCGTTTCATACAGTGGTGTTCTTGATAGCAGGGCAAGAATGCAAAAATAAACTAAATATTTAAGGTCACATTGCCAGGCAGTATTAAAAATATACCTTTTTTTTTTCATACCACTAAGGTTGCAAACAAGCATACGGCCCACCTGATGGTAAGCGGTTACCGTAGCCTATGGACGCTTGCAACACCAGGGGTATCACTCGCGCGTTGACGACCCTGAGCCTGCCTGACCCTTGCTTACATTGGTGATCATATTATGGTTGTTTTTTTTTATACCTCTAAGGTGGCAAACTAACATACGGCCTGCCTGACGTTAAGCGGTCACTATAGCCTATGGATTAGTCGCGTGATGTCAGTCCTAATTTCTCAAATAATATAGTCAATGTATGAGCGCTTAGAGCCTCGCTTTGCCGTCAAAAATTAGCAGTTACGACCCTAAAGTAACATATTACTTGGAAGTACTTCAAGGTACATGTAGTAACGGAACTATCTGCGTCATAAAAATACCAAGATGCAACACATTCAGCATTGAGAAAATGTATCTTAACGAACCGGTTAGTGAATGTGATCAGCGTCACTAACCCCTGCGGCAATGCATGGCAGGTTGAACACGTTATTGAAAATACCTGTACTAAAATATTATGCACGTGGCGTTAAAGCCCACTTCGCTAGATGCGTATTAGTGAACCTTTAATGGAGAATATTGAAACTCACATGAAATCGAAGACAGCGGGAATCGTCATGACCCCTCCTAGTACGTAGAACGCACCAGGGAACGTGCTGAGTGTGTTGGTGTATAGTTTTGTGTATATCGGGGTGTAGACGATCGGCAATAGAGCTTCCACCAAACCAAACACGGAGCACATTCTACCTGGAAATAAAAAAAAAATGAGTTGCAACATTTCAGTATGACATAAAGAATAAAAAATATTCAAAAATACAAAAGAAATATAAATTATTTGCCGTTACCTTCACATATTAAAAATCTAGTCGAACGGCATCGCCAGTTCGACAAAACGTCGCGTAGGGAACTACTCGTGTGTCTTTGCAATGCTTATATATCTTGCATCTAATTATATCATATTAAATATACTTAATTTATTAACTTTCATACTGCTTAAAACACTGTGCAGATTCCAATGGAAAGAATAATTATCTTTCATTTATTTTGTGCTGACTTTGACACTTTATGAGGTAATATGATTTTTTTTGGCACACTTAGGAGAAGACCAACGTAAATAAAATACAAAATTGGAAATAAATAAATAATATCCTTATACAAATGAGACCGTGTTACGTTTGAATTGGTAAGCTATGTTTCTTCTGGTTGTAATTAAAGGTTACTCGTGTGTCATTCTACTGAATACAATAGAATTCAGATCGATATAGTATGAAACATAAATGTGAGGCTTACTTACCTATTTCGTCAGGGTCTACCACCTTAGTGCCCAAAGATCGTATGGCAGTAACTCCTGAATTACCGAAGAAGTCAAACACAGGTCCTGAATAAAACCAGGGCTTTGTAGGAGCTAATCCGTATACAAGACTAGATACAGTTTTGCAAGCTGTGGCTATGATCCCTATGAAGGCGTCGTGCATTTTCAACGCTTTACTGAACACGGTTATTGCAACTGCAGTTCCTGCAAAATATACACAAAGTTACCTCACTTTGATTCATAATACCTCAGAGATTACTTTTGTATTTTCTGTTTAAGTTTATTTTAGTATACATATTTTTCTTATCTAATGAACAAACTAGTTTGCCATATGTGATTTCCTTAAAGTTTAAATGCTATCACTTATGTTTTTGTATACTGCTGCCGGAGTTTTAGTTCCGCTTATTTTGTAAAAGAGCTCCATTATAAAGTATTGTTACCACAGATGTTGACACTTACCCGCCGTGCCCATGAGGACATTATAGGTGCTAAACAAGCTGAACTCCACCTCATCCATGCCGTACTTTTGCAGAGTGTACAAGTACGTTACGGATCCTTCGGCTGAAAGTATACTAATTATTTAGTGACGTCCGTAATAATTCATTAAATTAAAGTTCAGCAGAGAAACGACAAATAAGCATACGGCCTGTGGACCAACCTATGGACATACTAGGAAAACTAATTTCACTCGCGTGTTTTTTCTTTTGGAAGGAGGAATCACTATGCTATTAGTAAAAAGGACAATCGAGTCCAAGCATCTGTAAAATTTACTCTCCACAGAAACATAAAATTAAGTTCATTGGCCTAGAGAATACAATACACTACGCTAGAGTAGGCTAACTAGGTTTTGCTCTTTTGTAAGATGAAAGTACTGGTACTGTCTCAATCAAGGAATTTCGACTTTAAAAAGAAGCACTGGTTGCTTCGATAGGAGCCACATTAAACAAATTTACTAAAAATGTATCAAAAATAAAGTCACCCAAGGAGGAGTGTGTTTAATTTTCTTTATATTTTTATTTCCAAGACTTACCTACAACTGGTCCCATGATAACAATGTGGGCGACAAGAACTAATATTATTTGTGCCAGTTTTCTCCCGCGCGCCAATTTTAAAAATGATATGGTATCCCATATGTTTCTTGGGTGGAAAAACTCCTTCAGCTTCTGACTAAAAGAACCTTCAATTTTCGTGGTTCTAGCATTGTGAATTCTGAAGTACGTATATATCAGACCAAAAGCAAAACAAGTCGTGCTGATGCTAAATATTCCGTAGTACCCTACCGCCTTGGTCAACACTCCACTTATTGATGTACCGAACGGTATTCCCAAAGACACAATGACTGCCACTATTCCCAATCTGAAGGTTCTAGACTCAATAGTTGTCACATCTGCTATAAAACTGAATGATCCTAACAAAGCAATCGAATATCCGCCACATAAAGCTGATGGTAGAGATTCAATCAATCCTGTAAACCACAAAGGCCATTCCATAAAGAAATAAGCAGCCCAAAATAATCCGAGTGCAGAAATCAGTTCACCAAACATGGGTATCATCATTAAAACTTTTCTATTTCCAGTTTTATCGCTCCAAGCGCCAACGAACAAAACCGCTATAGCTGGAATGGCACTTTGCATGGGATATTGCCAACTGTACATGTCGGCTACTAATGTAACTGCGGCATTTTTAATTTCCGTAGTAAAGTTATCACTCGAATCAAAGTCCCCAAGGGCTTTAGTGCAGATTTCCTCTGTGTAATTTAAGTCCGCCCGACAAGCTTTTTCTAAATTTAATTTTTGCACAGCTAAAGCTGATAATGCGGATGGTACAATAAAGCACAGTAAGTAAGGTTCGATAGTTAAGAATTTCAGGAACTTTCCAATGGTCGCTTTGATAGTTTTCTTTTCTGGAGAACTTTCATTTTGCGTTTCAGCTTCGCCATTGGCTCCTACGTTGCTTGTTTCTTCTTTGGTCACTGTGAGTTCTGTTCCACTAATTTCGTCCTCGATCATCATTATTAACAAAGATATCACATTATTTTGTATGCCACTCAATGTAATATCACTAAATAGTGCTTGAGCTGCTGCGCTGTCGCTTGTTCGTGAACAAGTTCAGCGAATGACTGGATCAAGTTAAGCATAGGCAACTGAGAAACAAGTTATAGTTTAATTATAGCATAAGATGAGGAACAAAAAAGAAAAGTTTTTTATTTCAACTTAAGCCCTAATAAGACACTTAAGGACATCGTTAAATGTATCACCAGATCAGAAGGAACGACAATATATTCAACAAGGCCACTGGCTATTTTTGCATACTTAATGTTAGTATAATGTAGATCGAAGGTAGTTCGTAAGCTCGGGAATAATTTTGTACAAAAAATACATGTTGAATTCAATCGTAATAAAACAATAAATTGATGCTAATGGTTGCAGGGTACAACCTTTTACAATTTGTTACTTGTGCAAAGTAAATCTATATTCATATGTTCCTCTTAGAGAGTTTGAATTGATGTGAAACTTTATTTGTGTGAAGTTAACGGTAGCTACTTCAATCAAAATAATATGTACAGACAAATATAATAATACCTATGATTGAGGTTAATAGTATATCTTATAAAGTTGCCTGTGAATGAGACTGGAAGTCACGTAGTGACGTGCCAGACTTCAGCGAAGGTGTTAAATTTGTCTGATGAAACCCGTTGTCTAATTTATAATTGATATTGGGACTTCATTGTAAATATATTTCGAATAAGAAACTGGCCAGCAAGAAAATGGTAAAGAATTTGTAATTTAATTTGAGAATCGATAGTCTTTTGTTTTTTAACACACACGCATCACGAACGACGATTGCATATGCTGTAATATAAGTAATAAAAGTTAATAATATATTGTTTAGTGACAGTCAGGTTTTTTATTGTTGCTATCTGAACCGGCTGCACAATATATCTAGTGAAACAAACCAAGAAGCTATCTAAGGAGAAATTTTATTGTTATTGTATGTACAAGCATCAGGATTTGTACACCCGTTATTACAGCTTTCTCATAAATAAAATGTTGTACATATTCGTAAGGTTAAATCAAATATTATCGGCAGAATTTTTTAAAACAAACAAAATAGTATGGCACAACTTAAGCCTGTGTAAAAATTCACTTCATTTTGTCTTGGCTGCTTCTGGTGCCGAAACGTATTAACAGGCGCTTTTACAAAGTTTTTTTTCTTTTCCTCCGTAGGGTGCTTCGGCGTTATTGCATACAGGTACTCGTATATGGCCCACCTGATGATAAGCGGTCACCGTAGATTATGATGCCTGCAATATGATGGGTGTTTATGGTGCGTTGTCAATCCTATTTTAGACGAATACCTAAGTTGTGTAAAATCGCAAAATATCATTATATCGAAAACCGTACCTGCGAACTCGAAAAACAAGAGAAGCTTGAAGTTTATAAGCTGGATTAACATGTAGGATACTTTATATCTTGGAAAATTTTGTATTTCCCGAGGGATAGTAGATCCATGCGGGAAAAACGCGGGTAAAAGCTAGTGTTACACTATTATGTAATACCTATACCATAGGGTCGAAAAGTTTTTATTCGATCAAAATAAAAACTTCTGTAATCGTGTCTCATGTAAAAACACTTTGAACTGAATTACTTCTTTAGGAAACCTTGAAACAAATATTGATAACAGTTTCATTCAAATAAATACTGCAGTAAATAACATCAAACTTACAAGATAATACCTTCGTTACGCAATGCCGTCGAATCGTTAACCACTTTGCGAAAAATAGGACGGAAATACATTATTACTGATGAAAAACATGTTATCTAAACTTCTTTTTTTATGTTTAGTAGTTAAATTAAAAATACGTTTAAATTGAATCCACATCCGTAGTATCTTATAATTTATTTATTTATTGGTCGAATTATTATTATATTAATTATTATTCTTCGGCAGAGGCCATAGACGCCAAGTAGACCAAAGTCCGCAGGTCTTGGTATGACTTATCATTATCAGTTCCATAAATTTTATCAAACACTAGCGGCCCGCTCCGGCTTCGCACGTGTAGACATTTATCAAATATTTTTCTACCCGTTTTTAGACATATTCAGGCATTTTTTTTCCGTTAGAACCATCCTAATCCTTCAAGGAATATTCTAAAAAAAGAATTAGCGAAATCGGTTCAGCTACTCTCGAGATTTGCGCTTGGCAACACATTCAGCGCTTATTTTTATATTATAGACATATAACCACCTAATAACGCCTAAATATCTGTAAGTCAAAAAATATTATCTCTGCTTAAGAAAATAAATAAATATCATTAGGTATCTCTCTTCTTCATCCTAGCTGCATAAACATATATATTTGTGCATAGTAGATGTATATAATATTATAATAGGGTATACCTATTATAAATATCTGTGTCTTTTTGTGTACCTATGTATGTTTATGGTACTATGTAACACTAAGCCTGTTTTCCTTGTGATTAATCCTCTCGCGGGTCTGCTAACAGAGAGTTCTCTTGAAATAAGCACTTTCCTTGTATAATCTATTTCCTACCTGTGAATATTTCCTTTTTTTATTTCATGTGCACATCAATGATTAAATAAAAAAAAAATTAACGTTACTAAAAATGTACGTCTAATTGTTACTGCTGCTGTTATGTCAATAAACTACAAATATTTAAATTTTTTATATTTTTGATACTCTATTGAGCATTTTTAACAAATTGTCACCGTTAACGTTTAGTTAGTTAGTTTAAGAGAGGTAGGGCGATTTTGGATTTCCCAGTAAAATTGGGGCTGCCCGACTGGGGACTGTACCTCCACCTTACAGATGACCGCAGTGAAATAACACTACCTAATGTAGTGTGGTGTTTCTGCGGTAAGTAAGGTTGCCAGTGCTCCACGAGGATACGCTGGGCTAGTAGTATTGTTGCTAACACAGTGAGTCCTCATCAATAACATGGTTGGCAACCCGTTAGTGATACCCCTGGTATTGCTAGCGGCTGTAGGCTACGGTGACTGCTTACCGTCAGGTGGGCCGTATGCTTGTGTGCCACCTTAGTGGTATATAAAAAAAGTTAATTATTAACAGGAACAAAGGTAATATTTATTAACATTCTTATAAAAACACTGTAGATGAAACAATGAACGGATATAAAATTATTCCCACCCTAGTCCAATGAACCTGGGTTTTGTCCTGACAAGAAGAAGAGCAGAGCCAGTGTAGTATCATCCACCTAGTAATCATTGTAGTGTACACAAACTTCAAGTGACCAGTAGCCACGTGATAGCACGATAAAGTACAAATTAAACAGTACCAGCAACCAGCTGATAGGCAGTTATAGAGGTAGTGTCGCCCGCACCAACCGTCACCACTCGCAATCCGTCGCCGCCCGCGCACCCGATCACTCGCCGGCATCGTCACTTGGTGTATATAAATTGTGTTACCAAAATAATAAAATAAAATATACAAATAAAAATAGTAATCAAATTAAGCAACACAATATTAAGTTTGATAAGCATTGTTTCGTTTTAAAATGTTCAACAACCAATGACCCGCATAGTGAAAAACTGTTTTCAAAATGACGTTGCGGGTCGAAGTGCCCGGAGAAAAGGTGGTGAATGTAGATTCATGCAAGTGCAACAAAACATACGGAGTGGAGCTCAAAAAAACTGAGACGAAATTAAGTAAAAGACTGAAAGAATTCATAAAAGAAACATGGGCATACAAGTCCAAAATTACCGTGGAACCTTTTGTTATTTGTTACATATTGCCGAGTGTGCTAGCTGGCCTAGCTGTCCAGAACTTATGTTTAGAGAAAGCATGTCTTGTAAATTTGCAATACGACGAGCGCACTTGCAGTCACATAATGCAAAGTCGGACGCACAATTACACAGAGCAAGAGAAAAATGTACAAACAATGGTGGCAGAAATGACAGCGTGGAGTTTTCCTCTCCAGACTGCTTTGCCTGGTATCCTTACCCTATTCTTAGGAGCTTGGAGCGATCGTACTGGAAACAGGAAAGCCTTTATGGTACTCCCTATTCTCGGGAAACTAATAGCTGTAATTGGCATCATAATCAGTACAGTGTTCTTTCTCCAAGTGGGGTTGAACGAAACTGCACTGCTAGAAGGGCTCCCGCCAGCGCTGGCCGGTGGCCGCGTGGCAATGACCATGGCGGTGTACAGCTACATCACGGACATCACCACAGACGCCGAAAGAACTTTTCGCTTAGGAATCATAACTGCGATCCTGACACTGAGCAGGCCCATCGGCCTAGCTCTTAGTGGTATTATGACGAAACGTTTCGGTTATTACGGTGTTTTCATTGTTTCGTGTGTGTTCTATTTATTCGGCTTCATATACATTCTTATAAGACTGAAAGAGAAAAGTGGTAAGAAAATAGATTCGGAGAAGAAACAAAATATCCTTACCGTATTCTGTGTGAAAGATTTGGTCGCGACGGTGAACGTTGCATTCAAAATACGCCAAGGGTCGAGACGTGTCCAGATTTTGCTGATCATGTTTGCCTACATGTTCATCGTGGGACCAGTTCTAGGTAACGTATTATTGTACTGTTACTTATTATTATACTACGAATAGTAACGCAATAGGTGACGATGCAATGTATAGGTGTTGAAAATATAACACTCACATAATGCATTATACCGCCATATGGCATTTGAACATTAATTGTTTGCCGTGGGTCTTTTCCTTTCGGTAACTCTTACGACCAAGCGATATGTCACTGAATTTTTTTATCAGAGATTTGTAAAAGTCTGTATTATTACAAATATAAGACGATACGAAATTAAATTCACCATATGGACTCGGTTCGCTTCGTTTTATTGTATTTTTATGGGCGAATGTAATTTTTCTAAAGCATTTGTATTGAATAACTGTACATATGCTACCGAATTGTATTTCTCTTTAAATTCAGCGTCGTGAATCTCGAGCAAATATTTGTAATACCTATTAGTCTAAGGCTTGTCTAAGGATTTATATATTTTAATAGGAGTTAGCTAAATTAATTTAACATATAGTGAAACGTGGAAATACCGAGATGCAACTTAACTTATAACATTGATTGATTTATAAACTACTTTATACCATTATAATGCATTTTAAGTTACTTTTCTCCATCTGAAGTAAATAAAAATTAGTAGGAACCCTTTTCAGGGGCTAAATAGTCATTCTTCTTTTATTAAATTCGCGGAAACATACAATTATAATGCTTGGATATTACCACATCTAACCCCAAACTTAGCAAAGCTTGTACTGTGAGAACCAGCAGCTGATAGGCTAGTTATCGTTTTTTTGTAAAGACGTTTAAGTGTGTATTTACCAAAAACATACACTACCCAGACGCAAGACAAACACAACATGCTTATCACATAAATGTTTGCCCTGGCGGGAATCGAACCCGCGACGTCTAACGCAGCAATCAGATATACTAACCACTAGAGTCTAGGACCAAACACCAACGGTCTCGTTTTTCCCGTCAACTTATTATTTCAGTATCATCTCAGAGTAGATAATATACTACGTATCATAATTCTGTCAATTAAGCCTTTCAACAACTGTATATATACAGGAAAAGATGTAGAAAAGGTTTAGTTACAGTTTTCTTCTCTTGTATTTCACTGACGGATCTGACGGATCTCAAAATAAAAAAACTATTTTGTTTGTCCGTTTAGGCCCTAAGTAAGAGACTTATCAACGTCTGCTTTAATACCAGTGCGGAAAAAGCCACTCAGCATTGAAATAGTTGTTAAAAATATTATTTTTTTATATTACTAAGGTGGTACACAAGCATACGGCCCATCTGTTGCTTAATAGTCACCATAGCCTATTGCCGCTAACAATACCAGGGGTATCACTAACGGGTTGCCAACCATCTTGTTGATGAGGACTCACAGTACTAGCAGCATTACTACTAGCCCAGTCTGTCCTCGTGAAGCACTGGCAACCTTACTTACCGCAGAAATACAATACTACATCAAGTAGTGTTATTTCACAGCGGTCTTCTGTGTCTCCAATTCAAATGGGCAAAATCCACGGGAAATCCCAAATTGCCCAACCTCTCTTTTTCAAATATCATGTATAAATACAAGTTAAAGTCAGTTATAAATAACAATTGCTGTGTGTGGTGTTGCATACTGTGTCATTACCGCAGGTAACTGCAGCCATTTACATATAACACAGTGAGCAATCGCAATACACTATTGATCGTGACCCTTGATTATTATTATTATAAGGGTATTTTAGATTGTTCTCTGTTGATATAACTTTTTGTCTAACACAATTTTGGCATGCGCATGTGTCAACGCAGATCACTTAAAATGACCGTCTGTAATTCTAAACTAATTTCTTGTTTACAAATCATGCTTTAAAATGTATTTATCATGATGATCCTGGTCAGGATTAGAGGATAAAGTCATGAAATTATTTTATTGTCATCGGCTCTTTGTGTTCGGAAGCAAATTTTCGAAATAATCATACGTCTAGTAGTTGGTCAAAATGATCTTGAAAGATTCAGTGACATACATACATATATCCATACAAAGACTTATAATATATACATCCAGATTCAGCTGTAAAAATGACTTTATATTGGTGTGACTGGAAGGGAAGTTAATACAGAGATGAAAACAGAGAGAGAGGAATGAAAGAGATAAACATATATCGCCGACTCAAAGTGACACAGTAAAGATGATGATTATTGACAGAAAAAACAAATGAACGATTGATCACCACCCATGATCTGGGTCTAGACGAGGCCATTTATAGCTTGTTTCGTCTAATCCTCTGACACTTGATATATGTTATCATAACTTTTCAAGCCGGATGCTATGACACAATTAATAATTTTATAATCTTTGTTTAAAATAATACATTCTAACGTTTCTTTTCTAACGTGTGGAAGAAAAGAACGGTAAACGTGAATATGTGATCAAGTTGCACAAAGCTTCTTGTTTTATGTATGTATTTATGTAATTACCAATCTGAAAATTTGCACATGTATTAATATAGGGAACGATGACAATAAAACACTGTAATAACTTAGTCCTAGTGTTCTGACCAGCTTCATCAGGATAGACCCATTTAAAAATTATAATTATAAACGCCTCGTTATCGATTGCTCCCTAGGTTAGGAGCATTATTTAAATTATATGTGTTTTCTTATGAATATTCTAAAAACAATCTAAGCTAAGAATCTAAATCAATAATGGAAATAATAATAATAATGCTCGGACATTATCACACTGCGTCATCTAGTCCCCCACAAATATTGTATTATGAAAACCAGCAGCATACATTATTTTATAAGTTCACCCCGGCGGGAAACGAGCTCGTGACCTCTAGCCTAGCCGTCATGTAACCACTAGACCAGCGAGCCGACCTCGTCAAATTTAGTGTTTGTTTAATTTTTCTACTCTTTTCTTATACACCTCTACACTTACTAAGAACCACTAATTACATAGTGCAGTAAGTCGATTATGAAGGGTCGATTATGGTTAAATCTAACTGTTTAAAAACAGGTTCGTCTAGTAACTAGTGCTTGAATGAGAGACAATATTGATACATTAAAAGTCAAATAGAGTACGTGATCTATCATAGAGTTTAAACTGATAAATAATTCGTTTATACGTCTGTCTGGGCGTCGCTCACGTACTTACATCCCAACGTGTGGTAGTGGTTACGAAATTCACTACATGCATATGTATGCAAAAGTTGTGGTATATATGTATATACCACAACTTTTAGAACAAGTAAATAGAGAATACATAAAAATGTATTACATAGTAAGTTCCTCACGGCAGAGAGTGTAGTGCGACATTTCACTCTTGACTTACACACCTGTTTTTCTTCTTTACATTCATCAATATTTTCATACATGTCCGTTGATTCTGAGCACTTTTTACCTATCCATGATTGAATACTTGGTAATTATATAGGTATATATATAGGTATGTAAAATACAATGAGTGCTTAATATACCATGAATAATTAAAATTAATGAATAATGCTTGAACTTTATGATACAGCGCCACCTGGGCAGAAACAGCTGATAGAATACTTGTACACTTTTTGTAAATACATATACTTATATATACATACACACCAAACACCCAGACCATAGAACCAGACCAAACAACTTTGTCCCATAAATGTTTGCCCCGGCGGGAATGGAACCTGCGACCCCTTGTGAATTGTGAAGTATACTAACCACTAGACCAGAGGTCACTTCTATGGTTATCATACTATCTTTCCTCTCGTAGTCATTTAAAAAGTACATATCACCAGACACAATGAATTAGTGAAAATGTATTTTATATCTGACCGTTCTCAAAAATATTTTTTTTTATACTAGGTACTAAGGTGGCACACAAGCATACGGCCCATCTGATGGTAAACAGCCACCGTAGCCTAAAGCCGCTAGAAAAACCAGTGGTATCACAAACCATTTGCTAACGATGCTGTTGATTAGAACTCACTCTAGCAGTATTACTAATACTGCAGTGTATCCGTAGAGCACTGGCAACCTTATTTACCACAGAAACACAACAGTACATCAAAGTGACTGCGGTCTTCTGTAAGGCGGAGGTACAGTCCCCAGCCGGGCAGCTCCAATTTCGTGGGAAAACACACGGGAGTTCCTAATTCATCTCGCTAATGATGCTATAGGCGGCATTTACGTTACATTTAGTTTGTAAAAATTATTAGGGGTCCGCGCAAAAATATAAGGCTCATGAAAAAATCACTCCAGGCCTACGAAGTCGCGGGCACAGCTATTCATTAATAAGGGCCTAAATTACACATACGTTTTTAATTTTCATTATATCATATGAAAAATATCTTTACATATAACTTTTTTGCAAATTAAGTACATCATTCTTGATTTTCAACATTTTAACTATAGGTATATTATATGTCAAATTACTGATCCAATCGAACAATCCTAATGATAATCCACATCATAAACTCTACGTCGCCAATTTTCTGCAAACCAGTACCTACTACTACCTACAACAAGGTGTGCATTTAAACAGTTGGGTTTGCTCATAGGTGACGTTTATACGATTCTGAATAATAGTTTCATTGTTATAGAGAGGTTAAATACTCAAAGTTATAATACTTATGTAAATAAATTTGTTATATTCGTAGAACACAAGTGAAGTCAGAAAAGGATTGCGTTCCATAATATGTATAATTTCACAGCTGCATTGTCGACCGCGTGGAATAATGAAAGAAAGTCACCTCCGATTACACACAGATAAATAAACAAATGTATCCACTCTCTGATGCTTAATTGTAGCCATTGTATTTCACACACAATTACTTTCAATCACTCTTTTTACAGAATAATTTAGATGAAACTGTGAATCGAAATGCGGTTTATCATAGTAACTTTAGGGTCGAATACGCGCGAGTAATACCCCTGGTGTTGTAAGCGTCCATAGGCTACGGTAACCGCTTACCATCAGCCGGGCCGTATGCTTGTCTGCTACCTAAGTGGTATAAAAAATATAAATCAAACTATGAATCATAACCCGTTTTATCACAATAATTAGTGCAGTATATTTTAGTGTTCTAATTAACTTTGCCCGCGAGGTTTGTACCGTATCGAACGGGCAGCTATGTGAGAATAGCCAGAGCAATCAACACAAATAGTAAATTGCGAGTCGTAATTAAATTTTGTCGTAGTCCACCTCGCTCCTTTATGTGCAAATTTTCCATCTGATTGTTACTTCTGACTGTTACTTCTGACTGTTACAAGTAGATCGCCAAACTGTATAGATCTACGAGTAACAATCTCGTTGGAGTAGTGTTAAGTAAACCCGGCTGCTAAGATAGCTGTCGCAGGTGCAATTCCCACCAGGGCAAGTTTCCAAGAAGGTTATGAAGGTGTGACCTGAGTCATTTTTGGAGGTTTACTCCTTAAGAATCGATTTTAATATTTTTATTTGCAGGTTACGATATTTTATGAGGAGTGTTCATACATGCGTTAACCTTAACTTAAAGATAAAGATAGTTTTATTTCGTAAAACATGAGTATACATAAAATATATTTTTTCCAAAAACTTATGCATATATTAAAACGTTACGTTGTTTGCTTTATTTCAAGTCAAAATAATACAGAGTAACAATTTCTTTATACATTCCCCGAATAATAGTAAAAGTAGCTTCACTTTTAAAAATCATGCGAATGGTATGTTACAAGAATACAAATAAATAAATAATACCAAATATTGATTATATTATGTTTTGACAAATAATTCTACTATCCAAACTATTTATGTCGAAACAATTTTCTGATTAAAACATGCGTCGCAGGCCGCATGAAAACAAGCCGCGGGTCGCCGTTGTTTGGGCAGCCCTGGTCTAGTGGATCACCTATATTATCTTCGTGCGCAATTTTGGTTAACGATCGAGGGATATTATTTGTATATGTTTCATATAATAACAATATGTTATCATCATTGCGCGAAGCGTGCAAACGTGCATCAGAAATCGTGCCAATATGACATACCTATCTCCCTTGTTTCTATAAGCTAAGAGTCCTGTTATAGATTGAACTTGCAAACTGACGTCACTCCGTGACCTCACATGCTTGACTAATGCCCTGTTTCGTTTGGATAAAGGTGAGGGGCAGATGACGTACTGGTTCACGCGCTACAAGTTCAAATTCACCGAGGTGGATTACAGCTTGTTCCTCACATACTCCGTCCTTGTGGGCAGTGTTGGTAAGTTGTATTTTTGTCTCTTTTCTGCCTTTAATACATTATGTTCGTTTGTATCTTCCTAGTTGTAGTTATAGAGAAGTAAAATATAATAAAGGAATTAGTTTATGAATAGTTAAGTTACAATTTACAATTAAGTTTGTCCCAAAAATGTTAGTATTTTTATAGGTATATTATTTTCACCTCAACTTCTCTCTTCTATATCTTACTGAAACTACTGAGGTATTTCCGAATGCGAGCATTTGCTTGTAGTAAAATACATTAATGTGCATACAAAACATACATGTATATTATTTTATGAAGATGATTCGTTTTGTTAAATTTACCGAATATTAACTCATATTAAACACGTAGACATCTTGTCATAAACACGAACACCGAAGAACGTCTTAGGTTGAATTTAATTAACATTTGGTTTGTTTAATTGCCACACATATAAGGTTTATACCTGGTTCTACGATTAAGAATTCATCATGTAAGAAAACCTAGTTAAAATAAGAAAACCAATAATATTAATATTTTATAAGCGAGCCTAAGGAATATCCTCTAATAATTACTACCTACATAGTATAAAACAAAGTTGCTTCCCGCTGTCTGCCTGTCCCTATGTACGCTTATATCTTTAAAACTATGCAACTGATTTTGATGCGGTGTTTTAAATATAGAGTGATTCAAGAGGAAGATTTTTATGAATAATTCATTTTGGTTTTGTGTAACCCTTACGAAGCCGGGGCAGATCGTTAAGAATAAAAATAAGACAAATAGAAGTTTCCGTCGCATTGTTTGAATTCTGATAACTGAGCTGTTTCACTGATTACGTTCAGGAGTAAAGCAGAAAACAGGATATTTTACCAGATCTGTCATCAAAAACAAACGGAACGTGAGTAATTAATTCGCAAGCAAATATTATTAAAACGTGCGACTCAATCTCCAAACTAAAATACACAGTTGTAATTAAAGTTATCTTTAGGTAGGTCATAGTATTTTTGATAATGATAAAGAAAGATAACGTACTAGACTAACATTCTGAAAACGTCTTCCCGCGAATATAATAGCTGTAATACCACAAGTTGACAAATTACTACGTACGCATGAAGAATTTCTTGAATAAAAATATATAAATTTATGTACCTAAAAATGGTAGGCAGTACCAACCGTACATATTCCTTTAAATATATTTTTTAAGCAATAATCGAATAAGCCAATATGCTATAGTATCATTATATAATTTAATTTTGTTGTGAATAGGTACATAATATGCTCGTTAGTGTCTTGTAGCCTTGTATTCTGTTCGTAGCAGAGTGCTACGAATTTCCGTAGGCACCTTTAACGACATCTATCGACACAGCACAGAAAAGCAACCTATATCAGCATATTAGGCATCATGCTCATGAAATAATTCATACTAGCTTTTGACCGCGGCTTCGAAAGCGTGGCTCTAGATAAAGATAGCCTAAGTCCTCTTCAGGTTATAATCTATTTCATTACGATCCGTTAAGTCGTGAAAAATATCAAACAAACAGAGTTACCTACGCGTTTATAATATTAGTTAAGCGTAGATAATTTATATGAGTATGGATTTTGAGCAATTTTTTACCCTTAGAAGTTACAGCAAACAAGTTTATTTTTGTCGTGTCAGAGCTGTTTGCCCTAAATTACAGTCAAATTTTTTGTTCAGAAAATTTATAATAACCCGTACAGCTTAAGCTAGTTTTCCTCAACATCTCTAAATAGGTGGAAATGAGCTTGCAAGAAATAGGCTCTGCTACCCTGGGATTTTCCATTATTATCGTATCAAGTCACAGTTAGATGTGTTTATTATTTAAATTTTGCTGTATTATTGAAGTGGTTAAGCATTTTCATATAAATAAATTATTTTGAAACATTTATTTACACTTATCTTGCTACGTACGAAATAAAACCGATACTTTTTTTATAATATCATAAATCTCTACGTGTTTTTGTGACTTTCCACTGCTAAACGGTTGAATTAAATTAAATTAAGTGTGCCTTATTAAAGAAAGTGGTAAATCGAGGTTATTGTTGATATTGAAAATGATGATTGAAAAATGCGCTATTTTGAAATAATTAATTATTCTAATAAAATGGCAGGGAACTAGCAAAATATATAAATGTTTAGAGAGTATGCTCATTTGCTCAATACTCACCAGATGGATAATGAGAAGAATTAAAAGATAATTATGCTTAGTCTGTATGACTGTACTGTCACAAATACTTAAACATTTTATGGAAAATATATTTTATTTACTATACAAATAATACTGACTTATGTGTGTAATTAGCAGACGTTGAGTATTCCAGCTGAGTTAGTTTTCACTAAGAATTTCGTAATACCGATAAATTTTTCTTTACCCTTTAGGATCTTTCATAACAATCTACGTACTGAGCAAACGCTGGAAGATTGAGGACAGCATCATTGGCGTGATAGCATGTCTCAGTAGAATTGCTGCGAGCCTGGTGTACGCGATGGCCCCCACACGGACGATATACTTCCTAGGCCCCGTATTGGACATGTTCAGCACAGCAGGCGCCACCTCGCTCCGATCCATCGCCACCAAACTTGTCAACGACGATGAAGTTGGTAAGCTGATTTCATAATTTTTTTAGCTTTTACCTTTTTTTTCTAGATAAAGATAACCTATCTCCTTCTCCAGGTTATAATATATCTCATTGCCAAATTTCTTTACGTTCCGTTTACTCGTGAAATGGTAGATAACAAACAAACAAATAAAACAAACACAGTTACTGTCAAATTTATAATATTAGTATTTATTTTAAAAGTACCAATACTTATAATATTTCGGGTCCTTCCAATACTGTCTTAAGTATTTTGGGGCCAGTTCTATATGGCCTTCTCATAGTAGTATGAGCTGTAACTGTATGTAGACACATATCCTTAAAAACCTGCAAAGTCTATCAACCTTAATTTTGGCCTTCCTCGTAATCCTTAATTTTAGTCAAAATGTTCGTGGCATGTCCTTCCTCTATTTCATGTCACGGTATTTGGTTGTTAATATTTGGGGGCGACCTTGAGACTCCCGCCGAAATACTGTTTACGTATCTTGTCTAGCCTATACAAGTTATCAGTAGAAAAAAGTTTTGTTTAAAATCCTACAACTAATGCCTAGTCTCCACGAAGGTCGCTGACTCGCGTACTAAATCGGATATAAACTGCCTTGTAGGGTAGTCTGTCTATTACATTACTGGAACTAACATTTTCGAAAGTATGTTTTTGAGTAAAAAGTTTATTATTATTATTTAAAACTCTTTATTTATAACGGCTAGAAAACAAAACTTATTAAGATTGACAAACGATGCTTATTCATCCGCCGCCGCCGCTGTGAAATTATTTCTTAACCACGGCAGCTTAACTGCAACACACTGCAACTCGATATAAGTAGTAGGGAGGCGAAAACAATAAAACAGGTAGTAAATGTTAATACAAAAATATGTCATTGAACCGCAACAATCTTAAATACTTCTATAAATCGTTCTTCGCTATTTACGAGCGTAAGAGTTAATGAAATCTTTAAGGCACCAGTTACGTATTCCCGTCTGATAGTTAGGAATACTGAATGACCATTTTGAGCACTCACTACCTTGATAATACTTTTATAAAAAATAGTACAGGTAAACCAGCCTATTGTTCTTGGCTTGTCACCATGTGAGTTACAACTCTATAGCGAAAATTCATTTTTATCTAGAATATTTCATGCACCTGTGCTTCCGATTAGTTTTTATCGGCGCTAAATCGTTTCTCCATAAATAAAGTAATGCATTCTATATATTATGCACTTCAATTCTGGAACATGAAAATCGTTATGTCAATTCTCCGATCACTTTCACATAAATCGCAAAAAGCGTCCATTGCTTCGCCTACTAAAATTAATAATGGCTCGATCGTTCAGCATGGATGGTTGCTGATTTGGTGTCTCCGACAGCGCGTCGCGTCGTCTCGGTGTTGCATCCGTTGAGAAATTGAGCGGATTTTATCATCAATTTATTACGGCGTGTTTGTACCTACTATTTAATTAAGAAACGTTAGCCTTTATTTACAATTAAATTTGAATTATATTGCCCAGTAGTGTTACTGCTTCCTCTAATCACTCAATCAATTATTATTACGAAACACCTCCTACGCCTACAATAGCTGATTCAGGGAGAGTCAGTGTGAATAATGTTACGACAAATATGTTTGTTTTGAAATTATATATCTTTCTTTCCTAAACGGGCTAAAATATAAAATCTTGGAGTGATACATATTTTTAACTATGTTGCGATGTTCCGGATGATTTATATACTTTTAAGTTTTATATAAAGTAAATCATGAGGCCCGTCCGACAAGTTCGAGAATACTCGACGAAGTAGGTATCATGGAATATAAAAGATAAACAACAGCTAGCCAGACCCACGAAAATAGGGCTGCCAGCAATAATGGAATTGACACCTTCATGAAAATCAGTTCAATCAACAAAACATAACAAATACTGGACGTTTCTATTGCCGAAAATAAAACATGACATAATTATGTATTGAATTGTATACAAAAGTGTACATAGGCCAATAAAAATAGTGAGAATTCGATAAACCTTCATGGTATGTATTTAAATGTGTAATATATAATGTATAATATAATATATAAATAAATAACTGTTGAATACAAAGGGTTCTTAGAAGGTTACTTCCCGAAATAGCATGTTATTATGTTCATTCTAACGCATTTTTTATCCCATTAGCCATTAGGGACCTTGTAGGTATTCTTTAACTTTTCCAATATGTACATTTATTCTATATCTTTATGTTTTGACTTGAACGTCGCTTGCTTAGATTCTTTCTCAACAATAGAACACATACAAGATAAAAACCTAAGTAGCTAGATTTGATCAGGTAGTTATTTAATTTGGAAAACTCTCATCGGCGTTCACGCGCTCTCCGGCGCGGCTCTGTTTATAGTTTTGTTTCGAATGTTAATGTCCAGGGTTTTGTCTACACTCACACACAACTAGGGATTTCAATCCGGAAAACCGGATCCGGTAATCCGGCGGATCCGGAATCATTTTACGCTTACCGGATCCGGTACAAATATACCGGATCCGGCGACCGGATCCGGAATATTGTTTTATTACTTAAATTTCTACTTAATATGATTATTTAACGTAAGTTTATTAAACTAAAGAGCTGTAATTATAATACAAATTAATTATTGTGATAATTGTGCCATCTATTTGACAGATTCATCAAATCATGTGTCCGTCATAACTGACTTGAATGTTAGCATCATAGAATACTTTGATAAAACTACTTATTGTGATCTCACTTCAGTAAATTTTAATTATATTATGATTCACAACTTAAGATGTTACGGATGACACTACGCTATTTGCATCGTACGAGCAGGAAATGGCTGAAACTCTTTCTAGAGTACAGAAAAGGAGTGAACTAGTTGGTCTCAGTATTAATACGGCAAAATCTAAGGTGGTCTGTCTACTACTATAGACAGACCAGGTATGCTATTCGCTCTAGTGAACTCAGGGACCTAGAATTTGTTGATCAGTTTGTTTATCATGGCTCTCTTCTCCAACGAGGGTGGCAGCAGGAAGGAGACCATGAGGAGAATACAAATGTCCAGAACAGCTATAACTAAGCTCACTAGGGTATGGAAAGACGCCAAAATAAAGAGAGGCTAGTGCGCGCGCTGGTCTTCTCAATCTTCTTCTATGGCGCCGAATCCTAAGCGACAAGGCAGAAAGAGAGGACAAAAATCGAAGCTTTTAAACGTATTTTGCGAATTCCATGGACCGCACGTGGAGGCAACGAGTCCATCCTTAAAGAGCTCGGAATAACCACAAGGCTGTCTACTATCTGTTCCTAATACATAAAGCTATAAGGACCACCCAGGACACGTGGAAGCGCATGGTGCATCCTGTGATCGTCTTCCTTTTTGAACTAAAGAAGAAATATATGATTTTATAAAGTTACTTATTACAAAATCTATCTGGGAAAGTGAAATTTAGGAAGACTGAGCTACTCGTTACATCGTAAACGTCTTACTAGTTACCTACACTACTAAATTATAATAGTTTGCTCGTTGTCCAACCTTAACATTAGATTAGAAATAAAGTAGATGGAAATCCGTCTGGATCCGGCCGGATTGAAAACAACACCGGATTGCAATCCTTACACACAACACAATGATATCACAACACAGCTTTTTATTGTTCCACCAAGTCCCATGAAGTATTGATGGGGGTTGTTAATATTTTCAATATTTAGTAGATTGGATGCACGCACATGGCGCGTAATAAAAAATCTCAAATTCTTCCTTTCTTTGGTCGAGGTGTTAGAAGGATATGGGATATGGAAATACAAGCACTAACGTACAACCCCCACCGCCCCCACTTGATTTAATTATATTTTTGATTAAATACACAAAAGAACAAACAAACTGTCAAGAAAAGGTGCAAATGCATTCGAAGTATCATCATGACAATTTAAATTTTGCATACAAAAAAATAATGAATACTAAAATAATTAAATCAAGAAATTTCTAATAATTAAATAAACAACTAATAAATAATCGTTTGCGAGATATTGTGCTTAAATAACAAGATACCTAAACCTATTTCCAGTTAATATTATTTTTATCGGCTTACTAATTAGAGAGAATACAAGTGAATAATTTCGGTTTTAAGTTAGTTTAGTAGTTACTTTTGAAGAGGCAGAGGACACAACTTCGCGACTGGGCGTCGGAGATTCCCTTTTTTTGTAATTAGGGTAACAACGCGTACTACACCGTCAGCACCAGGGTGTAGAGCAATTACCCTGCCAAAAAGCCACTCCAAAGTTGACAGGATTTGATCAATTATCATTACGACATCTCCGATTTGAACGTTGTTTTGACTATTAAGCCACTTGACTCGTTGTTGTAGCGTGTGAAGATAGTTACGCTGCCAAATACGCCAGAAGTCCTGCGTCAACTTCTGGAGCATCTGCCATCTCTCCCGAGGAGGGAGGTACACACCTTCTAGTGGAATTTCAGGCAAAGACACCAACCGGACCTCCAGTCAAAAAATGCCCGGTGTCAGTACGTCCACTTCATAAGGATCGGAAGAGATCACACAAAGTGGACGTGAATTAAGGATGGTTTCGATCTTTATGAGAGTTTTAGGTGATACTTCATTGATCGCACGCCACTCTCGAATATTCCACCAAAGTGACTGCCAGTAGGAGGGTTTAAATGCCACACTATCCCACGCTTCGACAAGTCTATGTCGATTTCGGCTTGGCGCTCCAGCAAAAACTGATAGATCTTGTTTAGGTACCGTCGGGCCCCAACGAAAGTAGTTCCACAATCCGAAATTACCTGTTTGCAAGATCCTCGACGCGAAACAAAACGATCTAGCGCAGCGATGAAGGCAGGTGTAGATAATTACAAACGGAAATATAAATATAGAAACACAAATAATTTCTCCTTATAATTATTATTATAATATAAGTATATAGTAGTGTAGAAGTATAGTAAACCTGCATACAACGAAGACCTAATTTTAAATGCACCAATCTTACTTACAATCTTTCTCGACAACTTTCGATAAATCGTAAAAAAAATGTATATTGCGGTATATGTATTCCTTCCTAGTAGTAAGTAAAAGTAGTTTCTAATAATCGTCAACCATTTTTATAATAGGTTATATACTGGAGTGTAGTAGATAACGTGGAACAATATTTCGTTTCGTTCTATTCAAATTAGTAGGTATCAAGTAAATGAGCACAGAAAATAATTAACTACGTCTGATAATCAGTATAAAACTGGTTGAATATATTGAAAATTGCTTGAAAATGGGTTTTAGGTAAAGATTAAACTATTTTTGAGTTATCTAATGAATTTTAAGGAAATTCGCGCTCGAAATTACCACTTTATATTTGGCTTGAACGTCGCTTGCAAATCAGCCCCTTTCTCAACAATAGAACACATACAAGATAAAAACCTAAGTAGCTTGATTTGATCAGGTAGGTATTTAATTTGGAAAACTCAGCTCGGCCTTTACGCGCTCTCCGGCGCGGCTCTGTTTATAGTTTTGTTTCAAATGTTAATTTCCAGGGTTTTGTCCACATTCACAACACAATGATATCACAACACCGTTTTTTATTGTTTCACCAAGTCCCATGAAGTATTGATAGATGTTTTTAAATATTTTCGACCGCCGCGGTCAACCGGCTGACATGACGCTTACGGAGTCGCTGGTGCGCTTTTCAGTGGCGACCTCACGTGGCGTCGATTGGATGCTCGCGCATGGCGCGTAATTCAAAATCTCAAATGCTACCTTTCTTTGGCCGAGGTGTTATAAGGATACGAGATAGGGAAATACAATCTCTTACAATATATATACATATGTATTACATATATATTAATTAGTACAATTCTCCGTTATACTGCACGGTTTTTTACCTTTCCTAAAGTTTTATCGTTCTTCATCATATACTAGTTGTCTCTGAATACTGATACTGCTTTTAGGCTTAGTTTAGTAAAATCTATGTTGGTACAACCCTATTATTAGTAAGTGACAAACAACATACAAAAAAAATAGGTGTACAAGTCAAGAGTGACACGGCCTTCTATGCCAACCCTGAAAGAGAGTAAGCGTGACTTTTACATAATAATAAAAATGCTTGGACATTATCACACAGCGCCATCTGGCCCCAAACTAAGCAAAGCTTGTACTATGGGAACCAGCAGCTGATTGAATACTTATATACTTTTTTATGTAAATACATACAAAACCCCCAGAGTCCAGACGCAAGGCAAACATGTTTGTCAAATGCTTGACCCGGCGGGAATCGAGCCCGCGACCTCTAGCTTAGCAGTCAGGTATACTAACCACTAGACCATACCTATACATATGTATGCATTAAATATGTGTGTTAAGTATTTAATAAATTAGAAATATTGATTTCTAATTGACATGAGATGGTATAAGACATTAAATTTATAAATACTATTTCCTAATGATAATGATAATTTAGGTCACAATAATAATATATTAACTTTTTAATTTTAATATAACGTCGCCATTCTCGTATGTATTATTGAAATATAGTCACTGTTGTATATTCTCAACATAAAAACAGCTGCGTTATCAGACCTATGGATTTGGTTCTCTTTCATTGTTTTCATTCTTTACAATATTTGATTAATGAATCATTTCGGTAGGTATATGTTATAATTAAGATTATGTTTATTTTTGTGTAATAAAAGTTTCTTTCATTCGCGACGGCGTACGCGCGAGTGATACCTCTAGTGTTGCACGCGTCCATAGGCTACGGTAGCCGCTTACCATCAGGGGGCCGTATGCTGGTTTCCCACCTTAGTGGTATAAAAAAAGAAAAAGCAATTAAATTAGATAACACGTACTACAATTTAAAATATATAGTTCCGTGAACATAAATTGCTTAGTCCGGATACCAAAGAATAAACCTTTAAGATAAGCCATACACAATAATACACATCTTCCATCCTTTTATCGTTATCGCTTGAAGTAATATGTATTTTTCTGATACAAAATAGTTTTTAAATTGCGGGTACAGCTCTACTATTAGATTTTCTGCTCTATTTACTACTCTATTTTCAATACAGATAAATTGATAGATCCAATCGTAGGGGATCCAATGTATTTGATGTCAATGAACTTATATTGTGGCCTACTACTAGTACCTAAATGTTGATTTTCTCGTATTTTCATTAGTTGACAGCCGTCAAGTCGCGGATAAAAGCTACTTATTTCAATGACTGACAGTAAAATACGTAGACATAACCTCAGAGTAGATATTACACTGACCTATAACGTAAAATTGTGAACACTTCTGAAATCAATTGCTTCATATTTTCTATTTCACAGGATATGTTTTCGTCACTGAAAATTATCTGACGTTCCACGTATTTTATTTACCAAATCGTTTCATTGAAACTGAATAGCTGTGACGTTAGATATCTTTATGATAAGAATCAACACCAACATCTGCGTATAATGTTTGGGTGGCGTAATCAGTCATTTTTGTATGTCGCAGAGCAAAAAAATCTCTCATGTTACAAAAAAACTGTGGCTTCAAGGCTTAAGGGGGATCAAAGTTACTAATTAAAATCAGACCTGTGAAATGTGAGTACCTAGCCGAATACTAGGAACAGAGGAAATCAGAGAGCCAAATTTTTTAAACTTTTTTTTTACGATTTTCCAATAACCCATTGCTGTCCTACTGCTGAGCAAAAGTCTGTCATCTCTTTTTCCTTTCTTCGTACGTTGTGGCTTGATTGAAATATATATCCTCAGTAAATGTTGCTTAAGTGAATTGGTGTAAGCAATAGTTGCAGCAATTAATGACTTAATACTATTTCAATGTTATAAGTGTCTTTATGGAAATTTACCGTTCGTATCTTGATTACCACACTTTTCAACTCGGCTATGCTTGCATACGTGATCAATACCTCATTATACTGCCTTGACAATAAATTTTTATCTAAGGCATAATGTAACTATTAGTTTTTAAAGAAACCATCTACATTTGGTAATATATCCTACTAATATTACAAATGCTAGTTTGGATGTTTGTTTGTTTGTAACACAATCACGCCGACACTGACTGGAAATCGGGAATTTAACAAACATATGTAGACCATAACCCAGAGTCATACATCATACATCACACGCTAACAAAAATCTGCTAGTACACGCCCGTTCCTGTAAATATTTACAATTGGCATTTTTTCCTAAGACACGAGACAAGAGAATAGTAGATTGATATGCAAGGCGCTAAAGTAACGTGAGTGTAGAAACCGAGCTACAATGGGTTTTAGCGCCGTGTGTAAACACTGCATTTCAATACGAATGCGAAAAATAATTCAAAAATAAATTATGGTCATCATTAGAGAAAAATTCTAAATATTTCGCGCCAATGTTTTTTTATTTTCTGTAGAACGCAATGCACGGATTCCTCCGAAGAAATCGCCGATTTGGTGGTTGCATTTTCAAAAAATAAATCTTATTCTTTTGGCAGGCTTATTACTTGTGGCAGCTGTAACTATAAGCTATTGACCAAATGATATGCTATAATAATACAAATTAGCACTGTATGTTGGTATATATTTTACGTTTGTAATCTCTAAAACATATCAAGCGTTTTGATTATTTTTTCCAGGTAAAACGAGCTCTCTAATCAGCATATCTGAAGCACTGGTGCCCGTGATTTACTCTCCTGTCTACAGCAAGGTGTACCTCTCAACGCTAACCTCGTTTGCTGGTGCTTTCTATCTGATCAGTGCTGCCCTTGCAGTTCCCGCCATAGCCATATTGATGTAAGTAAACAAAAAACAACACTCTTTATTCATTCGGCAAGAACAGTGCGGATAATGTCTAAAAAGTAGGGATAAGTGGAAAATATTCCGCGTGTCCCCACAAGTCCCTATAAGCCGGAAGGACTTAACCATGTAAGGAGCACTTTTATTATGTTGGTATATGACAAAAAACATAAACCTATGGATATATGGGATGATGATAAGTGTGTTCGTAACATAAATAATAATAAAACAAAATATTAGGATTAGATACCTAGTACTTTGGACAACATAAAATTTCTAAGTGAAAATATTTTATTTTAATTTAGACAACTTGGTATTTGAAGTGAGTGATGCGAAACTAATCTCGTTATGTGTATTCATCATCAGTAACTAATGCACTGACTGACTAATGTACAGTTCTTGAAATTATTTCACTGATTAAGGTAAGATCTCAGAGTAGATAATATACTGCGTGTATTATCTTAATATTGGTACTTATGACTGTAGGATCACTTAGCTTTGGACTACTTTTTGGCTGGTTGTGATGCATGATGAAGGTTATTTGCATGTAAAAGCAGCATAAGGGCTATCGACATTCGACATGTGCAGGTTTATAAAATATAGGTAATTTGGTACTTATCTTATAATTAGGTCTTAATTATCGATTTTGCAGTGTTGAAAATACAAAAAAAGATACATGAACTTCTATTCATAATAGTTTTGACACTTGACAACGCTATGCCTTGTTTTTTTTTAGCTTTTCTTGCGAATTGCAACACACACACACACAACAAATAAATAATATCATCACACATACATTAGTACCGCGCAGGAATCAAAACCGAGACCAACGGTTAAGAAGAGCCCCAACTAAAATATGGTAGGATAATAATATCATCCATTCAGAATAATTGAACGAGAAAGGCTGCACGTAGATAAACTAGATAGTGGAACCATTCAACACTTTTAGGTGAATTAAGAACACAAAGCAGTGCATATCACCACGTTGCTAAATACAATTGCAACCGTTATAGCTATTTCGACATCGAGCAAAAAAGAGACCTTGCGGTCAGCGCGAGAGCTTGCCCTTACTATAATTTTGTCATCACAAACCAATGATCGATTTCTAAACACAATCGTAGCCTTGAACTGTCATTTTCTATTTCCATTTAAATGATTCGTACCTTTATTTTAGCCCTACGAAAGGTGATAGTCTCGGAGGTACTTTACTGTAGACTTGTTTTATGGAATTTACCTGGAGCCTTGAATTATGTACATAAGATAAATCGTTGCAAGTCCATAGTATATGTTATTGTTATGATAAATAAATTGATATTTAAATGCGTCTACCTGCCAAGCGTTTTGTTTGATCGTCAGTGGAAGATTGCAAGGAACCTGGAAAATTTGTAATTTTCCTCGGTTGTGGTAAACAGGTTGTGATTGTAAACTGAAATATTATCTTTTCTCTCTATTCTTGTATTCTTATCTATTTATGTATACATTATACATTTGTAGATTAGTGTTTTGATGCTATCTCCAAGAAAACAATATTAGACCAAATTTACAAATAATAAAAATAATGCCATGTCATGGCGCTGTATGATATACAGCGCCATCTAGTCCCAAACTAAGCAAATACCTATCAGCAAACAAATAATATTTAGTTCCTCCCTTCACGTATTTAGGTATCTTTTAAGTCAGGTCAAGTTCAAAATGGCTTTCCAATCTATTGTTATGATCATAAGAAATGGCTGTTTTTAACAATTTATTGTAATTTTAAAGCATTTTTTAAGTTCAGTTACGTTTAAGTTACAAGTAATTACTAATATTATCTTCACGAATTTGCCTGGAGGGTAAAAAGTTGACAGATAAAAAATAAACTAGATGACTATCTTTTGTTAGCATAAAATTTCAAATAAAACACTGATCTAATTACGGTTGAAAATTTTCCCCCAATAACCAAACCGCAACCACGCAACTATTTGTGACCATAAATGATTAATTAACAAGATAAGGACATGGTTAGGATTGATGATATATTTGTTAATTAATTAAAATGCAATTTTTAAAGATAATCAGTAACAACATTGGAACACTTAAAACCTACTAACTTTCTGAGCTTATTATTAAAAATAAATAGCATGCCACAACGGTTTTACAACTTTCTTTACGTTTTTTTTAATTAAACAACCTTTTTAGCTCTGAATTATAAGGTAGTTTTACATACTAGCGACAGTGAGCAACGCTAAGTTATGTTATGTGGATATAACAAAATGATTTATATCAGCAGCCTAATGTAGTAATAACGATTGATATAATATAGACGGTGGAAAGAAAAAACAAATGAAACGCCATTTGGCCAATTGTTCAATAGAACTGTTTAAAGTTTAAAATGACGAAAAATAATAATTTCCTTTTTTATTTATTTGGGGATTTTTTTTAATCTAAATTTCGAACAAACTGGCGTTTCATTTGTTTTTTCTTTCCTCCATCAAAATGATAACTCAACCCCAGCTTATATTGCAGGCTCGCCTAGTTTGAGAGTCACAGTATTAATCATCTTATAATTATGTTGTATTACTTTATGACCAATAAACTTTATTATTATTATTTTCCGTTGACCACTGAGCGATGATCAAATCTCAAAATCTAAGCAATTACCTATCGTCTAATATAATAAGTAAAAAAAGTTTGTTTTTAATTTCAGAATGCTGTTCGTTCTGCGCAGAAAAGATGAGCTTGAATTCAACGCAACGGTCTCCGAAAGCAAACCGAAGGAAAATGAAACTACTCGTATTTGACATAGGGTATTTATTGTTAAGTTTAAATTGTAATTTTAGTTATTCAAAAATCTCAATAAAACTAAGATTTGTATTGAAACCGGCATTTTAATTTCTACTGTTTTAATTATAATAATAATAATGTTGCGCTTGACTACGTATAAACAAGAAAGGGACAATGGGATCATATGGGATGGTAAGCGTAGCGTGTACTGTGTAACATAATTAATTGCAATATGTAAATTGAATTTTATTTTAAGAGATAGCCACAATGCATCTCGAATTGTAAAGTACCTAGAGCATGCTGGACTTTTCGGCGATAGAAAATGAACTAAGAATCGAAACTACTAATAAAAAACGTAAATTATATATTATTTACGTAAAAAAACTATAACTGCCGGACACACTACGTACCTACAGGTTTAATAATAGTATAAAAATAATCCGGAAATGTGATCCAAAACAGTACTAGGTACTTACGCAGTATATTATTTATCTACTCTAACCCATTTGTCTACAACTAAAGAGAAATTTCGTGAGAATAATAATTATTTTACAATAGATAACCCGAACATTTCAGGTCAACGTCTGGTAATTTGATTGGGACTACTAAATTGCAATGTCTCAGTTAGTCAGTGGGTATACTTAGTCCACATAGTAAAGATGCAGGTTCCGTTCGTCTTTTAGACAGTGCTGATTTTATGCTCGCTCCAGAGACATGTAATAATCAAAGGCTCGCTCATAGCTTACGGATAGCAGTTCTATGGATAAATGTATTATTGAGTACGGCGACTAATCCTAAACCCTATCTTCCAAAATCTTATCATCTACCTATGTCATATTTAAATATTCGTGCCCTCTTAATACACTGTCTTATGCCACTTTACGCAAAAATCCATCAAGCTAAAAACAACAAAATAATTTTATTTGTAGAACATCAAAGACATTCGTACAGCTCATTGTCCGGTCAAGTGTATAATGAATAATTATACACTTGACCGGACAATGAGCTGTACGAATGTCTTTGATGTTCTACAAATAAAATTATTTACTCGTAGTTAGTCGATGTTATGGAAATATACAAGAAAATCCTGCGAGCATGTGAAAAGTTTTTAGGGAATAGGTACCTAATATTTTTTTTATACCACTGCGGTGGCACACAAGCATACGGCCCACCTGATGGTAAGCAGTCACCGTAGCCTATAGCCGCTAGCAATACCAGGGATATTACCAACAGGTTGCCAACCATGCTGTTGATGAGGACCCTTAACCCATTGTACCAGCAGCACTTCTAGCTCAGCGTATCCTCGTTTAGCACTGGCAACCGCAGAAACATAACACTACATCAAGTAGTAGTAATAGTCGCGGACGTATCTTATCCACCTCACATACCGAGTAAATAAACACGACTATTTAAAAGTCAAACAAAATACCTACAGATGGACATAATTAGAGCACTTTAATGTTTGAAAGTGAATAAAAATGTACTTTATCAAGTACGTTTGGTTTACTTCGAGCGCGACACGTGATTCCGTCGTGTTTCGTGCGTCTTCCTTTACTGGTAACAATTAAAATACCAAACGTAATGTATCAATAAATATCACGTTTTATTGATTAGAAATGTTGCTAAGATGAAAAATCTGATAAGCGGCAGATTTTTACCTAAGGAAGATTTCCTGGTCACGTATAAGGTATCTACTATACAGCTATGATGAGAAATGAGTCTCTACAAAAGAGGCAGTGAGCCATTTGTTTAGACTATAATAGTTAAAGATATAATAATAATATTACGAACTCAACGAACTAGTGGTAAGCGAACACCGAAGTCTGTAAATACTAGCTAGCCACACCCGGGAGGGCTAGTATTACTATACCTATTTGTTGACAGTTAGGTATATTGTTGGACATGACTTATTGAGGGCTAGCTGCATAAGATACCCTTATTACCAGGCAGTGCAGCATATCCTCAAGTCAGGGGCGAGCATTGAATTTTCTTTAAGATAGGCAGCCAAAAGAAATAACTAATCTTACCTAGTTCAATAAAATAAGCACATATTAGCGATTTTTATGCGTTATAAAGTGTATATGATTTTGGTGGAGTTAGGCAATATATTTTTGCCTATATACAATGCACGCCCCTGTCTCGCGGAGCTCTACAAACCTTACCAATCGCAGAAACACAACCCTCATCCTCTCACATCGCCAAAAACGTTATAAATATATAGCTAGCTATAAAGCTTGGAAGCCCGTTAGCACATATACGATCAAATAAATTACCTACCAGTAAAAAACATTATTATAAGAAGCACACGCGGTGTTTCATGTAGCACACACATGCTAACAATTAAAGAGTTCCCTAGTCAGGACGGAACCCTGTTACCATGAGTCCAGCAAACATGTTATTGTAAAACTTAAAACCGGCTATCATAATACAATTCGTAACACAAAATTCCGTGTATGTTCTGTTGACCGTTAAAGAGTTCCTTCATCTGGGGCTCTTCCTGGATGTCGATTCTGGTTGTGCTGACAATAAAAATGCCTTGTCATCGAAGCTTAACCACCATGTAAAAATTCAACGCCGTAGGATAAGCAAAAAAGCCCTAATTCAGTTTGCAAGATTTGACCTAAGCTAACAAACATTGCAAGGAAAATAAAGCTTGCAATAAAACTGCAATGAAAAAAGCGACGGATTCTAAGAAGTGAGAAAATAATCAAGTCCTTGGTAAAATGGGGAAAGTGCATTATTGAACATACGACGGAATATTGAAACGCCAAATTTGAAGGCCCGTGTAACTGTTTGAAGCGCCATCTAAATAAAATTAATTTATTAAATCTTTAAGTTAAAAATAAATACATGTATAATTATAATAATAGATAGAATATTAATTATTACGTAAGTAAGGTAGTGCCTCTCTATATTGTTGTGCCCTAACAAGGTTTTTTGGTATAATTTCAACAGTTATTAGTGCCATTGTAACTAATTCTAACTAAAATGTGCAATAAAATAAATAAATAATTTCTCATGTAAAATCGGAGGCCACTCAAAATTTATGTGGCATCACATTTGATATCCGTTTCAGTATTCGGCAATAGACTTGCAAGTTGCATACAAGTTAACAAAGGTACTGAGCTGCTATCACGATGACAATCCGTATCATTCTACCTTCAGTTGATAAACAAGAATTCCATAACAATAACAACGAAGTTAACGTTGGTATATTCCATTACAGAAATTTCCCTTTATTATTTACATGTGTGTCACCTAATTGCAAATAAACTGTGTACCCAGGCTATATATACATGTTTATTGGTATATGCTTTTCAATGGAAACGTGGCTGTATTCAAACTTAAACCTCAGATGTAATTCAATACCTACATATTTGATACGTTTAAGTCAACATTACACTAGGATGATAATAATGAATGATTTATATCCCATAACACATGATTGTTTATTGAGGTCTAGCGGATCCAGACCGAACTGCGTATATATATTGCACCATTTTGGATTACGCTTGAGGCGTGCAATAAAAAAACATTAATTATTTAAACATTTATTTACAATCCCTATGCTTAATTAAGTTTGTACAAACTTCTATAAAATTCTTTCTTAAAAATCTCTTAAAACCTGAGTTTGAAATTTTTAAACGTTTTTTCCGCTTGTTTGGATTCTGTGGTTTTCCCTTCGATCAGTAATTTTATGTACCTGCCCTGTTGGTCCGAAGGAAGGGTCACTCCAAGTACTTCACAGTTACGAATGATCTCCGCGCACCCTCGGAGGTCCCTGTTCCTCACTGCAACAAAAAGGATTTAGTCAACTAATTGAAATTATATTAAAATCATTTAGGTATAAAATTTACGCCCCAGTAAGATCGTCCTTCTGAAGAATATTAAATTTACTATAAAAAAATATTGTATACTTTCTTATTAACACATTTTAAATATTTTTTATAAGTCGGTTATTTTACTCAGTCCCACCCACCTGTTCCGGAAATACGCGAAGAAAAAATATTTTATGCAAGCCAAAGTCTACAAACTCCTGAGTGGACGCTACACGGAGCGTGAATAAGTACTTAGTAGTATTGTACGTATTATATTATCTACTCTGAGGTAGTGTAGTAGTATGAGTATCCTCAGGGATACTCATACTACCTAACCTGTTTACTCAGGTAAACAGGCTATATTTTATACATGTTTAATTAAAAAATAGCGCCCAGACAAAATCGTGGCAGCTAGTATCAATAAACAATGCAATTGTAATTCTTAACGTAGAAGTCTGCAATGCATTTTAGCCTGACCTATTCAGTCAGACCTCAAGGTCTCAAACTATGAAAACATTGATAGAATACCTACTAAAAACAGATCAAAATACACGTTACGTTTAAAATAATTAAAGATAATGTCGATAAATAGGTCAGTTATTACAAAACGTAGGAGTTCATTAGGCCGGCTGATTAACAGATTCGTTAACCTCCAACAATGCGGGAACTAATCTGGTTTGTTTGCCAACAACGATATCAAGGACACGAGTGAGTTCTTAGGGCATTGTGAGTTCACCAATGTTTATTTGACTACAGTACCTATTGTTTATTTATAATTTAAATATTTAGATGACAATCATTTTTATTAGTATTCATCAATGTCGCATTACTTGTAAGTAATATTTATTTATTCCTTACGAACAGGCTACGAAGTATGCCACCTATGCGTGGTACCAATCTTGTGTTGGGAGGAATCACTGTATCAGTGGCGCTTGAAGGGGGGACGAAGTGGTATTCTTACTGCCAACATAACACATTAGAGAGTTTATTAGTATATATATGTCTGCGAAATTATGTAACGTTACGGTACTCTCTCTCTCTACACTTAACTAACTCTTACCTATTTTTATATTAGTAAACCGTTAGGGTTGGCATTTTTTTATAATTCGTAAAGACCCAATTTGCTATAGTTCGAAGTTGCAACATCATACAAATAGTAATCGGTAGATTTAATGCAGAGAACTAATTGGTCTTATTATGATAAATGTGTGGTGCCAAGGCGCCAAAATATCTTAGAAATTCTGTAGCAGGTATAATCTGGATGAGAATACCTAATACATCGGGAGCGCGGACCACATACGCTAAACTAGCACAAAATGATAACAGACACCAAGATAGTTGTAACACATTAATATGCGCTATTTTCATGTTATCAGCCAACGGTCTCCTAATTGTCCGATGCTACTTCTTGTACGATTTTTGAGAATGAACGTGTAGCCGCGTAAGAGATGTTTAAGGTCTTCGTGTCGTGTACCTATTAAAAAAAACGACATATCATTAAAATATGCCTATTGGATCGTATATCTCACAATATGCATAAAGATATTTTACCATGTTCAAGAAGAGTGTCAGTAACTAACTGGATTTGTAATGAAAAGCACACGTTCATAAAATGGTTCCCATAACACACTACAACGCGAATTATAGCAGCCCGTTGCTGCAACCATAGATAAGCGCTTACGATCAGGCGAGGAAATCAGGAGAGCCACCTTAACACTACCAAATAAATAATACCTACATTTTTTTTACTTATCTTATTTCGTAGTTTCGATTTCAATTTGAGTTAACTTTGTGCTGTTAGTGCCATCTTGTGAAACAAGTAAGAACTAAAATCACGGCAGTCGGCAAACCCGCGGAATAATTACTAAAGCTCTAGTATATTTAATATTCAAATATTAGCTATTGTTCTGAGTGGCAAAGATTGAATGTTTAACATTTTTGCCAATCACCACAACCCAGCCTTTTCTCTTGAGTCTAGACAATTATTTCGAGCTTTTATTTAGTTTCACCTGTCTGGAGTGTATGTGTGTGTTACTATAATCAAATCTTGCAAGTTAGACTCACTTGCCAGTGTCTGATTGAGTTGAAATTTAGCATACACCTTTGGTTTCCGTGACAATGCATGATTATCTCAATGCCGCCAGTTTAAATCCAATATGGCCGCAAGATGGCTATTTATATTTTCCAAATTAACCCCATTATGATATGGATATGATATGAAAGGGCATGAAGATCAAATAAAAGCTTGTATAAAAAACTTTTTAAACCATTTTTTTCTTCAGACAAATTTTATCTTCATGTTGGATATGATTCACAACTGTTTTAGTTTAGATAATTTTTGATCAATCTAATTTTAAGAGGGCTCAAGTGCATTACTGCTGAGTCATGGATATGGCAGCTTCCATATAGGTGTTTAAAATGTGAATTGGAAAAGGTGACTTACATTTATAATTAAACAGGATCTGTAGGACCTTAGTATATTCTGTCAGCATATTGTACTTGAGTAGTGCCTGCAGTAATCTCAGGACTGCATCTTCATTGTACTCATATCTCAGAACTGTAATACAAAATGTTGTTGCCCTGCAAGATAACAAAACAACAATCATATTATTAATAAACATTGCCTTCACTTCTTTTACAAAGACATTCACATCAATGTTGCGAGGAATTCAGTCCCACTTATTGGAACTGAAATGGTCTTGCACTATGCTGTTCCATAGGAGATTCGTCCCATATGTTTGTTTGCCACTTAAGTGGTCAAAAAATTTGGATGTTACAAGATTTAAAGTTTCAATGCATGCAATCATATTACTGTGAACCTGTCAGTACTTCAGTCACCTTGATTTGCTTGTTTACCATCTTTATGGTTGACAATGATCAAATTTATAACATGGATATTCACATGATTTCACAAATTAATTTGTTTATGTGTAAAGAGTAATGAAATCATTCAAAGTTTAAGCAATTTATATTAAAATATTATAGAACAACATTACACGATTCAAATGTATAGACCATATGAGCCAGAAGTATAAAAGGCTTACCTATCTTCCACAATCTCCCGAAGACTTTCCGATATTTCCAGCAGTTCATCAGAGAGCACTTGGTCTGAGAACCATGTGCTCGACCAGCAGACATGCCAGAAACATACTAATGGGTAATGGTCATTCCACACCTTACTGAATTCTAGAACATACCTCTTAAATATTACTAGAGAGGCCTCTGACCTATTTAATACTGTGTCATGTATCAGTTCTTTTAATATTACTCGATAGAAATTTCTTAAATTTTTATTTTTCTTGTAACAAATCTTTAGCAATGATAAACCATTTTCAGAATTGCCTCTCATACATTGTGCTTTGGCAACATAATGTAGGTACTCTCCATTGCGCCTATGCCCAATTGGTATAACTTTGGCGCTGTATTTCTGCAGGACCATAATCAAGTCAGGCCTTCCTGCCTCACTGTAGGTTCTAAATAACTTTTTCAAAACATTTTCACTGATCAGTTTTTGATATTTCGTACTTTCTAATACAGTTTGTTCAATTTGTTTATCCCTTTCTTTTGATAGTAATTCCAGTAATAAAGTATCGAGTTCTTCCAGTGTCATATTAGATACAGACGTCGTTTGGATGCTATACTTTGAGGATGCAATGGTGTTGTTTCTTACTTTACTATGCTGTTGCAATAAGTCGTATGCAAAGGCATCGATAACGTTTACAGTCGTAGCATAATAATTTGAGATCGGTGGATTTACTGGAAACCTCTGGACGTAGCAAATAAAACGAAAGTAATTGGAAGGATGCTTCATAAAATAGGTTTTTAAGGAATTCATCTTTACAGTAATATACTTTAACGGGTGTTACTTTATATTCTTTTAATAACAATTGTAACCTACATTACCTAATATAGTCTATTTTTATTCTTATCAAGTGAGCACTTGTTACATACTACGTACACAGTATCAAAACACGCTCCATGTTATTGAAACATAATTAATAGCTAAGATAATAAAAAAAAAATAACATTGTCATTAAACCGAGACAAGGCAAATTATTTGTTTACATTTTACTTTGACAGTTTGACAGTCTAGAAGAAAGGCTGGCTGACTGGCATGACAAATATGACAATCAACTGACAAATTTGAAGGACTGACATTCTTCTTCTTCTTCTTCCTAAGTATGGCAATCAATCTCTTCAGGCTGGTCACAAAACCATGGTTTTAATAAAGGAAGGATTATTATTATTATTAGTAGTAGTAAGATATAAAGACTTATACAAATTTATACAAAGAAAAAAAATTAAGTGTGTTTGAATTATTATTATCTACTAGGAGCCTCTACTTCACTACAAATCATAAAGTTGTGTAACTTTCACAATAGATGGCATTGGCAGTAATTTTCAACCGCAGTAAATATCATATCCTATGTATTGTATGTAGTACATTATCTACTCTGAGCTATGTTGAATTCTTTTTTCATAGTAGCGTATATACCGCAAAATAATTATAATAATCATCTCTCATAATATCGAAACTGTGTTTGTTTACAATATACCTAAGCGCATGGCAGAAAGAGGAAATAGGTAATAAATAATTAGTCTATTTCAAATTACAATATAATTATCATCATCGTCCTGGCTCTATTCCTAACATAGTTGAGGTCGGCATAGATAATAGCCCAATTTGGTGAGTACTAATTTGGAAAAAAGAAACCCTTATAGGATCATTTTTATACTATTAGGTAAGATGACACACAAGCATACGGATTACGGCCTACCGGATGGTAAGCAGTCACCGTAGTCTATAGCCGCTATCGATTTGACGAACTCTGCGTCTGACAAGAACTTTAAAAATAATATCGTATGGCGGTCACCCATCAAACAAAAGGCACTAGCTAAGGTTGCTTAAATTCGCGGACGATCGATATGCACTTTAAAAATTGTGCCACGAGCCCCTCCCAATGAACTCATTATCGTGAATATCATATGTTTGAATCCTACATAATCATGTTCCTAATAAATACAAATGAATATTGCAATAAATTGTAAGCAAAGATCACTGAGGTAATATTTATATATATTTTAACATAAAAGTTCAGTCAAAAAGATAAAGATAGTAAAATATTATGATTCAGTTCAGAATTAACGTTATTTAATTACCATGTAAGAGGGAGTCTTACATGGTAATTTTTCTGGCTCGTTCAGAGTACCTATTCGTACAGACTCGAGGCAGTACATCATGAGGCCCTTAAACTTGGAAGCTAGCTGTCAGGGTTAATAGCGCATAGTCATCAAAACAATTCTGTGTATTTTATGTGAACAATATGCAGGTACCCATGTTCTGTTGTGAAAAATATGTCCAGTTGAAAATAGGTAGTATACTTTACTCATCGTTTTTTTTGTTAATAAATTTTTCAGGTTTATTTTTATCCAAATGTCTGTCCAAAAAGCTGTATGCAGGCAGATTGTTGAATCGGCAGCTGAAGTACCTTCGCAATAATAAATAGGTAAGGATAATTTTACCACATGTACCTACACATGAATTACCTATAGCTAACTACACTATCTAGATCTTGTTATCTGGTTATGTATGTATAACAGAAGAATACGTTAACTAGATTTCAGTTACGAAGCTGTAATTAAAAGCGATAATTATTTTGTATTGAGTTCATACATATGTACTCTATTTTTTGCGATGTATGTTTTTAATTGTATAAAATGTTTTTATTAAAAGTAGTATTTTGTAGTATTTATCTACTCTGAGGTAGTAGGTATAATGTAAGTATTTGACATCAAATCTTTCCTGCCTTCACATGCACAATGCAAAATGCGCTCTACACGCCTAGTAGCTTCTACAAGCTACAATCAACAAAAATAACAAAATCATGATTGAAACTCCAAAGTTCTCCAAACTCCATTAGAACAAAGGTTCCTACGTAGTAAAAGTTACCTATATACTTTATCTCTCAAATAAAGTAACTTCTAAGCATTCTACAAATGGCCACTAAAAATAATTGTGTACCTATCTAGATTTCAATAAGCCGTACCGAGCTGTGGTACTTTCGGATTTAGTACGGCCAATTTTTCCTATCCTAAAATTATGGACTAACTCAACAGTATGTACTTGTTTCTACGGTCACAAAGTCATAGAGGTGGATGCAGGAAAAAAAAGCCTCGAAGCGTTGCGTGTAAGTTTGGAGTAACGTCGAATAAGCAGGACCCCCGCTGTGCCTTTGGCATTAACGACTAATAGATGCATGTTAATCGACAAGCGATCATTGTAGCCGATCACTCTATAAAAATAGCAAAAAAAACTAGACCGTCATACGATATCTGTAGAGATAAAATTCGTAATCCGTTCCACGTATTGAATGTCGAAGTTTCGACGGATTGTTTTTTCTATCAATGTCGTGTCGAGTAATACGCAATCGGAGCGTGATCGCCATTTTAGTGCAATCGCTGCCGTCTTTGGTTACTGGGTAAAAACTATACCTAGTAAGTAACTATAAGGTTCATCGTTCGTCACGCAACATAAAATGTCAATCCCTTGTCACATAAGCAGTACGTACCTACTTACGCAGTGTGGTACGATTTTCAGATCAGGCTACCTTTTTAATACTTACCATCGTCAGAAACTACCATAATATCAACACTATGTTTTTTTAATCAAAATCTTTAGTGATCTCAAATAACAATTAATGTAAGCAGTTTGAGGCAGTCAAAGGACATAGATCAAGAGTCGTAAAACTTTGTGATGAAAAAATCTTTGTGCTTCGTAGAGCTTTTTAGGAAAAGCATAACCTTCATCCTAAAATAATATAATTTAATCACTTAATACGGCTATTCATCTAACTCACTGATATCCAATTACATGTAATAATAGAATAGCAAATAAGAATAACGATAAAATAATAGGTATTCGGGATCGGCAACGCGCAAGTTACCCCTGGTGTCGCAGTTTCGATTTTTGATTTTGATTTTGTAGATAAAATCAATGTTTATCAACCAATTCTGGGACATATCATGGGCCAGTTTAGTCCCCAGCGAAGTTTACAATCTAATATGTATGTACTTTAAAAATATCAACTCTCATTATCTTTGACTCTTTATTTTGGGTACATTCTAACCTCTTTTCTATAAAGTCCTAAAGACCTATTAATCTTCACAATGAGAGTAGACTTAACCAACCACATGTCATATAAGTACATAATTTCATAAAGTACTCCTAATAAGCATGGCTCAGTTACTAACTCACCGTCAATTAATCCGGCAATTAGTCATATTAAAATGGGATTAACACTTTCTCGCCGCCATAGAGATGGTTGCGAGAGCTTGATATTTCTAGACGACAATTTTCTGGAGACCCTTAACATTTAAGGAGATGTATTATATAGTTAACAGTAAAGGGTATTTGAGGGATCTCATTGAGTTTGTCAGGATATCCTAGAGCTATAATTAAATGGACCCGCAGCCGAACGGTAAACTCAAAGTTAATCGAATGAGTTATGCTTCGTTCTTTCCTGTATGTATGCAGTTATCAACAATAACTGGAATATCTTTGTCTATTTTAATGGAAATGTTTGCTGTTATTGCTCCGAAGTGAGTTGTTCATTTTTTTATGGGTAACAAGCTTTTAAATTAATGAAGAGAGTAAAAAAATATGTTTCGTACTTCAATGACATTGCTTATTTGCTTAACCTTAAGCTCAGCATTTTACTAGATTTATCTAATTACCTACTTTATTCCTTATTATCCTTTATTCTTTATTCTTGGATTTTAACCAAGGATATACAAAATTAAGTTCAAAATTTTTATCGAAACTATTTTTAATCGAAACTAATTTTAGTCGAAATTTTTCTGAAACATTGTTTAAGGGTTGTCGTTTTAAACGCCATATAATAACCACGATAACTATGTATAAATAATTACGTAAACTCACATTTCCTAGACAGTCAGCAGACAGTCATTACAATGTATCTTCTGTCACAGTTCTAAACGGCGCGCGCGCATTCACAATGGATTGTCGACGTCGATACAATCTGAAGGCTTGAATAGTATATCGATTAAGGAGCTCTGTGATACCCTTATTGTACTGTCTCCACCCCTATCATTGGATGTTAAACTATGCGAGAATATAAATTGAACAATGCCCTTTATAACACGCCTGTCACATCGCAACATTATCCTAGCGATTCTGCCGCCGATAAGACCATCTCTAACTTTGAAGCCGAGGCTTTGAGAAGGTAAATGCCAGGTGTCGATCGAAATTTATATTCTAGATTATGCTCGTTGCTTAAATATAGCCTACGAAGCGATATTAATGAATCGTTTCATACACGCCCTCCCGCTTTGAGTACCTACTCTTTACCTTTCCATCATTGAGTACTTTGGTAATTTGACCTAGAAACTTGGAACTTGGCCTTCTATGGCTTCTTCTTCCGCTGACATTCGCATTCTAGATATATCTTTTTTGTCAGTCTTTCATCGCTCATTCGTTCTCTATGCCCAAACCAACGTTGCATTATCTTTTTCATTTTTACAATTACACCCTCTTTCACTCCAGTTCATTTCATCATAAAATATTTCTCGGAGGTGGGCGTTGTCATCTGCGACACAGTTCTAAACTTCTGCAGATGGCATCGATTCTTCAACATGTAAACTAACTTATTTGAGTAAATGATAAATAAATAAATAAAAAGTTGTGTTACGTATCTCTTCATTGCGGTTTTGATCGATAATCGTCACGTTGTACCTTTTTCTAAGCGACCGCATTTTAACAGCATTTTACATATTTTAAATGTATAGCTACCCAATAGAATCCGCATAAAACGCGTAAAGAGTTATTTTATACGTATGGTAATAGCTCGTAATAGTAGGTATAGAAGATTCATGATGACATTGGCATACGACTTCATGGGCTACAAAGGTCGAAACATCAGTTTCAAAAGGCGTTACCGTGAAAACAAGAAGTGGTCTATTTTGGTAAAGTTACTGTATATTTTGGCATGCTATTTGTTTTAATGTCCGCGTTCCCTTTCTCTTCAGGTGTTTTTGCTATGCATAAACATGCTAGGTACACTCAAAAGCAATGTATTCGGCTCACCAACATAAACCTCAGTTACTAAGAAACTAATTAGTTATTCATATAAAAATTAAAACAAAAGGGGTTTTACTATCTTTAGTTGAGTAGTACATATTAAATAATCTAAGCTATCGTTCTTAGCTCATAGGTTTTTGTCGCCTGATGGTAAGCGGGCACCGTAGCCTATGGACGATTGCAACACCAGGGATATCACTCGCGCGTTGCCTACCCTAAAACAGTTCTTGAAACTTCTTATCTTTAAATTTCAATTTATGAAATATGGGCCAAATCTAGATCCATCTTATCATAGCATGTGTCATCTGTTCTGTACTCATTAATTACTCTCCATTTACTATTATTGGACTTTTTATCTGGAGGTAAAGTTCAAGGAGTCAAATGTTTTTATCATTGATTGTAATGTTGATGGATCAGTCTGTCAGGAGTCCGATAAACATTTCTATATGTTAAGATTGATCTGCGTATAGAAATAATTAACGAAGAATTGTCTGCTATCAGATCAGACTATTCGCAACTCTGTTATCTTTCCAGGCAAGATTAAATCTTGGCACACGCATTATATTAATGAATGTAATAGGCTGTATTAATATATCGTTTCAGTATGAAAAGGTTGAAGCTATCAGGGCTAGGAGTAATTAATACGATGGTATCATCAGTAGGTATTAAAAATATTGTCAACAAAATATTAGTGTGCCTAAACTCATATAGTCAACAAAATAATTAAGGAATGTGATATCTCTTTATTATGCTTCTTTTTTTGTTAAATTTCGTCTTTTTTTCCATTTCTGTAATGATGACAAGGTTTTGTAACGACTTAATGCGTAGGTATGAGAGAGATGGCAATCGAATTATTACTAAAGCACAGCCAAGGTTGATTGCGAGTAAGCAATGTCTATCTCTAAATAAACATTTGATTTGTGTACATTTGTATAATAATATCAATAATATAATAATAATAATAATAACAAATGTTGGGCCTACACTCTTCTCTTCTTCTACGAGAGAGGGTTAAGTTCGACAGACACGTCATTAAATTTCTTCTCATGTAATGTATGCAGATTACCTCGTACGTAACGTCTTTGTTCATTGAAGCCCGTAATTTGTATAATTATGGCTACACTAAAATTTAGGGCATCATTGGTACAGACTGTAGCTGGAGTTCAGCATCACTGACAATAGTTAGGAAGAAGCTACAAAGTTAATTCATCTAACATTTGTGTATGTACTGGTTCACTGACCAGCTATAGTCACCTAATACCTATATGCGATAACAAAGTCGCTGATTGAAGCCAGTTTAAAATGCTAGCAGTAGAATTATAGATGTGTTTCCAAGTTAGAGTCATAACGACACCATTAGTTCACGGAGTAATTTCGTGCTTGACATTAATAGCAAGTCTCCATTCTACATTAATTTAAATTGTTAAGAACACTTAGCAGAAATTGTATGCAAATAAAAAAGTATTCGACCAAATTGATCTGTTAACTTTCGTGGGCATCCTGCGTGGTAGGTAATCTACAGCCTACAGGCTTTTTGTTGACATAGGTCATAAATAAAAACTATTAAAAGCCTAAAAAAGTTGCATAGAAATCGGTTGACCATAAAAGTGCAAATTCTCGACAATTATTGTACTACGTGCAGAAATTAATTAAGTATTGCAACACTCAGCACTCCCTTCTCAGACGACTAGGATTTTAAAGTCCTCTATTATGTTCTTTGATAGTAAATAAGGGTTTAAAGAATTTCAATTAAAATAAACCACCTAAAAGAAATGCATTAAGTACCGGAACAGTAAATCCTTTTCAGTCTTGATAGTTGACACTTTTTCATTCCGATTTCTGTATCGCTCTGCTCATAACTTATTGTGCATTATTACCATCGATACTTTCGTAGCAGGGCTGTCGAAAGTTAGCTATTAGAATTCTGAATAGTTTTGCCACGAGAGGCTATACATTTTGCTATCTTCGATCAACGATACAACTAGGTGAAATGACACGTTCTGATCGAAAGTTCTGGATAACCTCAAGGTTGAATTTCGATAGGTTTATGTACATGATTGACATTTTGAAAGAATAAATAGATGGTGGTTGCTTTCAAACTATGACATATTTAATAACAGTTTAAATATTTTACATTTATTTATCATAGTCGGTGGTGTTGGTTACTAAATTAATAATAAATACGTAATTAATTAGTTTAGCATCACCCAGACGAGAAATGATATAGAATCTAGAATATTTCATAACAATGCACAGGCATAATCTATATTATAATATGATTAATTGATTCATGTTTTTGCTATCGCTTTTTCGGAACAGTGTAACGTTTACAAACAAATTATACAAAACATTTTAAAAATCCACCAGTAAATCATCCTATCCATAGGTTAATTTAAGAAATATATTCAACTCTATGGTCATAACATAAGCTCATAAAGTTAGCTATCAAGTAAGTACCCAATATAAATCACTTTGTAGCTGTAAGGGTGAAGATACATTTAAAGGCCACAATGAAATTAAAAGAAATCGACCCCCGTCGCTAAATTATAAGGTTCAATGTGCCATACATTTAATTTCATTGAACATTACACCCAATAAAATAAATCATGTAATTACAAAACTGATAGTGATTTTGTCTGGACTTTTGGTGACATTACATTGGCATATCAAGATAACATTGCACTCAACTTGAACAATATGCGCCATAGAGTTTAGATAATAAAGTTCAAATTATCTTAAAAATTGTTTAACTACCAGCAAGAGATTTGGTGGCCTATTCATAAATCGTTTGATAACGTCACTATTAGCTACCGGATGTGCAGATGTTACGATTGTTCGATCGGGTATTGGATTTGGACAATAACGATGGTCGGCAAATGTTGACAACATTAAGTACTAAAATGTATTGCCAGCCTAAAATAACTTTTATTTATTGCTTTTACAGTAGGATAACATTTCAATCAAAACTGTATCCAATAATAACTAACAGAAATGGTAGTAAGCTTAGAAATTATTGGTCTGTTTTTCTTTATACCACTAAGGTGACACACAAGCATATGGCCCACCTGATGGTAAGCTGTCACCATAGCCTATAGCCGCTAGCAATACCAGGGGTATTACTAACAGGTTGCCAACCATGTTGTTGATGAGGAATTACTGTGCTAGCAGCATTACTACTAGCAACCTTACTTACCGCAGACACAACACTACATGAAGTAGTGTTATTTCAATGCGGTATTTCGTAAGGTGGAGGTACAGTCCCCAGTCGGGCGGCTCCAATTTAAATGGGAAAACCCACGGGAAACCCTACGCCCTACCTCTCTTAAAATACTGATGCTGATGATAGTATTGCATATTCTGTAGCGAACTACGCACCGAATAAATGCCTAATAAACTTGCAACGTGCGTAATATGACAAATTCTTGTCGTATGGGAGATATTTACATAATAGGCTACTCGGAAACATAATTATAATAGTAGAACCAGACTAACCCATTCATCCTTATTTAACAGAAGTTTATTTAAGTAAGATCGAACAATCGCGCTTTCTCGGTCACGCACATGTATCACGTTCCAGATTGCCCTAATAGTAATTGCCAATTAAATAAATTGGCGCACCGATCATCGTCGCAAATAGAGTTTCTCAAGATAGCACTAAATTATCAAAAGCCATTACTTACATTATCACTGATTTGGTTAGCACGCTGGAACAAAGTTTCGTCGCAAAGGCGCCGGCCGCATAAATTGTTTAGAAAACAGATCGCCCACGATGTAGAGTGTAGCTAAAATGGCGCTTCGTAAAATGGAAAAACGATTCCAACTATTTGCGGCGTTGATTGATTGTTGACATAGAAGCATGTTTTATTGGCCCCAAATACTTTTGGTGACGAGAAACATTCTGGGAAAAAGTGCGTAAGTGTAGGTTATATTTTTATGACGCGAATCAATTGGAATACATTTGCTTGAGTTTACTTGCAATATTCATCAATATGTTTAAAAATCTTGAGGTATTTATTATTTCACTGGTGAAGTAATGGATATGATATTTAAAATAACCTTTATTCACCGCGAGAAGCGGCTTAACTAAAATCCTTTATAATGTCTATGTTTTTTTTTTCAAGTTTCAACGTAGATCTCATTCGATAGCTCGCTATTATAAAGAACATTACCGACCAATTTAAGGATGACGGACTATGTCTACTGTATTGGCATTGTAATTAATTTAATGTCGAACTATAGCGATTGTCCCGCTTAGACTTGAGTGCCGCAGCTCAATTAAACAGATAAGATTACAGATAGAATATTCAATTCATTAGTTTCCTATTCAAACTGGATCTAGGATCGTAATTAATCTGCACTCACGAGTTACATTAGGTCTTGAATACAATTTTGTTCTAGTGCTAGCTTCCATAATGGCAACTTTAAAACTAAACTGATTGTTTCCACATAGCAGATATAGGTAGACGTGTGAAGTAATGGTTTTTAAAATAATCTATATTCCATAGGTTTTGTTCGAAAATATTATTTAGATAGGAGGCGATAAAGTGTTATTTGAAACTATACTGAACTTGGCATTACAAACCACCATTATATTTCGTTTTTTTGGTCTAGTTGGCTAAAATTGGTTAAATGACGTTTATTAGGTGGTCTTTATAAATTACGTATGTTTGTGGCAATCACAGCAGAACCAAGTCTAGTGTATAAGAATGTTCGTGGGATCATAATATTCATTTATGCACCAATTTTAATTTAGTAGGCTACGTCAGTTAATTAATAAAAGTAACGGTATATTCAGATTCACATTCATAATCATCTTAATTAAACTAGCAGTGAAATCGGCAGAATTTACCACCGAATTCAGAATATTGCTTTACTGAGAAGAAGACGGCAAAAAAGTCAACTATGAATTAAACCGAATCAATCTATTATAATGGGAATTTCAAAGTTGGGCGGAAGTTTATTATTCACATCGGTCATATCTCGAAGCACAATGGAAGCACGCTCTGTTGTCAACAGCAACGTCCATCGAAGCTGGTTGTAAAATATTATATTATTTAAAACATATCCCTGTTTTCTACGAATAGACAATGAACAATGCGCACGACTGCCCCAAGCTAGGCGGAACAATAGACTCTGCTCCAGGTCTATATGATATTGAACTAGATTTACTTCCTCCTGTTGAAGGTAAATCTGAATCTTTAAATGCAGGTTTATCATATGGGTCTGGAACAAGGATTAATGTAGCATGTATATAGAATTCTATCGTTGCAGATGACGCAGCATAATAATCTAAGCGCAATCTCAAAGAGAAGTTCTTCTTGTCTTTTACAATAATCCGTGATTTATCAAGGACCTTATACAATTTTTTAGCAACGCGCGCGTGATACCCCTGGTGTTGCAAGCGTCCATAAGTCCAGTCCTTAGTGGTATAAAAAATAATAATTAAAATGCTATGAAAAAGTATTGTCATAAACAAAAACACTTCGTATTTGCCTCCTGCATTTCTGAGTCATATTTATGATAGTATCGATCTCAATAAAATGATCTGCATCAAATATTGAAAACGTCGTAAAATCAATGTGAATTGGAACTGAATAAAATATATGTGGTGTGAACAGTTTTATGGTTATCCTTCGCGTGAGACAATTAGCTGTCATCGACGCTGCCCACTTGATTCCGATGCATTACACTAGAACAGAGAAGGTATGGAGCGACTGGATTTTTTTACGAACACCTGGTAAAGTAGACTTTGATAAGTGATTTTATTAGACTGAACTGTCTAAACTTATTTTTTTACACTGCCTGTTAATGTAAGCCCTTTCTAGTAAGGGTACCAAAAATATTTTATCTCAATAGATTATATTGATAAATTGTTCAATTAAGGAATCGATATCCTTGAATGAAGTCCCAAGACTACAATGTCAAATTAATCAAATGAAATCTTTACGACTGATGAATATATATTGCTCATTAAACAAACAGAAACATGATACCTTCTTGTTCATCAGTCTTAGGATATGATTTGGTATTGGTGCAGCGACTACGCAGCGCTCAGTTGAGTTACTGCCAAAAATTAAACCAATTTTCACTAAATTTATTTGTCACTGAAATGACATGCGATTTTTAATAAGGAAGACGTGTGGCTAACGATGCGTCCTAAAATCAAGATTTAAATTTAATAAGGGTTGCCATAAAATATTACCACTGTATAAAAACCTTAAACACAATTACTTTGCCTAGGTGAAACTTGTTAGTCCTACAATCGCGTTTGGCCGATGATATACCTATACAACGGATCAGTTCTGTAATTTAAGATAAATCTCGGCTAAGTAAGGCTTGGAATGACCTTTAAATGACAACGGACGTTAAGCGCTAATTTATTATTCGTATTATACATTTATTGACACAAAACAGATTAAACTATTTACAAAAACATATCTTAACCTACCTACATATAGATAAAAGATCTGACCCAAACCGGAATTATGCGGGAGGGTGCCAAGAATGCTGGCAGCATTGCCACGCTGGATAGCAATGCTGATTCTCTGAGCAAGATATGTTCCAGCATGTCTGTCACGGGAGGCCTCAACCAGCCGAAGTGAGACGTCCTTGAAAAGCTGAAGAGCATCCGGGCCCCAGGGACCCAGAGTTTCAACCGCAAATGCAGAAAATATGTGCCTCGGATCAAGACATGCATATTCGTATTTGTGTGAAAGATTACAAGAAATTTACTTCTATCGTTGACACAAACTGAGTCTACGCCTCACCAATGTGAAGTATATTGCTCTGCTATATACAGATTCCCAACCTAAGGTTTTTTTTGTGATCTTTCTTTTGTAGTAGCCCTGCAATACATAATAACAACTGTGTCAGTTGGGTAGGTCAGGCTTGCGTAAACAGTGAAAGCTCTAAAATTTGTGTGGGATTAACTGAAACCTTTTATTTTTAGTATCACTATCGATAGAAATTGACAATTACCACCAATTACATTGACAGTCTTTTTACCACATAGTAATTTTGTTTATTGGTATAGATAGTATAATGTCAAATAATTAATGTATAAATAGAACACAATTTGGTCATGTTCATTAAATAAATAGATTAAATGACGTACTATCTTCTTCAAAATAAATCTTCTACAAAAAGACGATTATAAAAATGGTAAATTACTGTAGTTAGAGTGACCTTTATGCGTTTTTATTGTAAGTAGATAAATTATCAATTATTTCGTAATAAACACTTCCTCATTATCTCATAATTGTTGGGTATACACATCTAGATGTAACCCGATGTTACTTGACTGATGAAAATAATAAAATTATGATAATGGTTGTAACTTTCATAATTAATAAATTAGTAATTGCTTTATTATAATTTTTAACAAGTTTGATAAGTATTATCGTTTGTATCAGGAACATATTAATTTCACGCAAAAAAAATGGTAGTTTAATGTAAATAGTTGGCACGCAAACCGACCAACTGATGGTAAGCAACCACCGTAGACTGTAGACGCTGGCAGTACCAGGGTATCACGAACGCGTTGTCAAACCTATTGTGATTGAGGACTTACTGTGCCAGCAACATATGCTTACTACTGGCGCAGCGTATCCTCGTGGAGCTGTGATAGCCTAACTCACCATAGTAACGCAATACTACATCAAAATAGTGTTCTATACGGTGGAGTCCCTAGCCCACCGAGAATTTAATTTCGCCCTTCCCCTCTTTTTTAAGCTCATGTTTTGATTAATTACTGTACAAAACTAAAACTCATTGGTATAGACCGCTTGGCTTGGAACCTAGACCCATCAAATGACAGGCAATTACTTCAACTACACGGCCACCGTGACTATTAAATCTATTTTTATCAGGTCCTTGAACTAATAAAATCATAAAAATAACAGAATTTTCCATAACCCAAACAAGTTTTAACCTAAATAATGGAAAAAAGTATGCAAAATGTTAATAGTTCAATAAAATCCGACTAGTAATCCATTTAAAATGAATTTATTTTGTTTTACGACTATTTTATGTATCTATTTGCTTTAATGGACATATATTTACTGTTATATTTATTTAAGTAAATTGTTAACAGTTCCTTGACATATTATATTTACAAATGATTTAAAAAAAATATATTGGTGCCAATTCTGTTGTTCAAAATTACTAAACCTAACTAATTTGACAGGTCTAAAATATTGCCATCCTTACTTAACCCCGCACATGAGAAAAGGATAGCAAGACGTTTAGACCTGTCAAATTAGTTAAGTTTAGTCATTTTCAACAACAGAATCGACATCGTTATATATTTAAATTAAAGTATGAACACATCTCCGTAGTTTTTCTGTGCTAATCCGTGCATTGCCGCGCGGCGGTGGCGTCACGTCGGCGGCGGCACCTTAGATGCTCTTAGCGGGTCGGCTTTCGCGACACATCATTGTCACTGTTCTGTTGGATCTCAATCCAGATAATTATACACCTACCCTGTGTACGCACGATAGTAATTATAATCTCTATTAATTCGGTAATAAGTGGACTTGACCATGTCAATAGGTAACAAAGACCTAATTTATACTAGACTGGCAGAAACAAAAGCATCTCTATGAATTGTCATATTTATCCATCATAGACAGTAGTCTATGATTGATAAAATATAAAAGGAGGTGGTAACCTGAATTTAAATCACGCGATTGAAGGTTGCAAGAGTACTTTATTTAATTTCACGATACCAGAACCACCTGGATTGAATTTATGTACACAGCAATATTAGTTACATAATTTTGTTCTAGAATTACCTCGAGCTCTTAATTAGTTGTCCCTCCCCCGTTAAAGTCATATTATGTACTGTTATGTAATATTCGTTGAAGTAGGTTAATCGATTCACCCCAACCACACAATCAACTACGTGCGTTTAAAATTAGCTCCTGGACAAACTTATTAAAAAAAAACACCGTGCTGCTGATAGTCGGCACGCGCAAGGACTAATGATCACATCACAAGGTTATATTTAGTAATCTCACTAATAACGTGTTAGGGATTCGGTAACAAGTGTGATAAACGATATCGCTACATATTCTGTTACCGACGACGTGGGGCGTGAGAACCACACGCCTTGAACACATTCTCCGATGTCAACCTACTCGTGTTGGAATAGGTGTGTTCGACTTGTAGCTTAAACCTATGCTTCCACTTTGGAAATCAATGTTTAATTATGTGTTATTTGCTTTAATTTTACGCGGTTGTAACTGTTTTATTTAGGACAGCATTAAGTGTAAGTTAGGTAATCTAAATATAAACGAGACCGCTGGTCTAGTGATTAGTAAACCTGACTGCTACGCTAGAGGTCGCGGGTTCGATTCCCGCCGGGGCAAACATTTATGTGACAAACATGTTTGCCTTGCGTCTGGGGGTTTGATATGTATTTACAAAAGAAAGTATTCTATCAGCTACTGGTTCCCATAGTACAAGCTTTGCTTAGTTTGGGACCAGATGGCGCTGTGTGGTAATGTCCAAGCATTATTATTATATATATAAAATACAATATTACATGTAATGTGTCATGAGATCAACGTGTATTAAATCAACATAACACACTAGTGTAGGCAATAACGAGTACGTCGCATCTACACCTCAATACCCTAATTATTCAATAGTAAAACAAGCCAATTGAAATTAAGACCCATGTGAGACAACTGACGAACCTAAATTGGTAGGAATGTTGATGTTCCAAGTGGAAGCACGCTTAGGTTTACGGCGACACGTCACCCCGACATCTCGTGTCATGTGACAATCAATTATTGTGAATAAATAAACTCGAGTACAAACAACTTGATCAAACGTTAATCGGATTGGTTTGCGTTTCCGGAAAAAAATTGGTGAATGGTTTGCGCATTCCAATTTATTTTATCGAAATCTCTCTTTGTTTTCAATGTAATAAAAGTAATTGAATAAATATTGTTCAAAGGTTTATCTGTTTGGTTCTGTTTTCAATGCAATTTTTGATCATTCGGAAAAAACATACCGAGCGGTGCTATGCGGTCGCTATCGCTAATTAGTAATAGTGACACTGTATACTCTTATGTAATGTAATTAGCTCAAGCAAAAAAAATACCTCACAGATTTTTATAAATATGTATTATTATATTCCAGTGTTAAATACCTCCGTAGGTATTATAGTATTTTTTTATGCCATAAAATGTTTCTGATATACCTACATACCTCGGAGACAAGATATGGAATAGTAAAATTTCAACATCATGCAAATTAAATACTTTCTTATGAACATTATATTAGCTTTATAGGCGTTATCTTGAAAATTTACTTAAGTACGTATAAGCTTACGCAAGTAAGTGTCTTAATGTCTAAATACCTTGAATTGATTTATAACAAACCACTTAGGTAGTGTATCTGAGACCCGTAAAATAAAACACTATGTATGATTTAATTCACTAGCACTTAATCATTCTAGTTTAAAGTAGTCGGATAATGTAATGTATCTCATGTGGTGACTTTTATCCATATTATAATAACCGAGGTTCCTGGTTGCAGTAAATCTACTAGGTTCTTGATAGTAGGATCCAATTAACTTCTAAAATTCTTATTTTGATTTAGTTTATTTTTAATTTATGCTAAGCCAAATGTTTTTTTTTACCACTTAGGTTGCACACAAGGGCTCACTTGATAGTAAGCAGTCACTGTAGTCTAAAGTCGCTAGCAATAGCAGATATAACTACTCTCTGAGCTAGCAGCTAGGTACTAGCGCAGAGTATCCTCGTGGAGCATCGGGGATCTTACTTACCGCAGAAACACAATACCGCACCAAATGTTCATTTTTAGTAATAGAATTCGTCATGGATATGAAGTTCAAGAGGCTTTGTTCGTCATTTTGGTTTTGTTTTCACTAACCAACTTTTAGACCGTTGTAGCTTAACAGCTCTCAATGAACATTCAGTACAGAATTGTGTTATGTTAGAGAATATCAAATGTGCTCGGTGCCAATTCTGTTGTTCAAAATTACTAAACGTAACTAATTCGACATGTCTAAAAATATTGCCATCCTTATTTATCCCCCACATGAGAAAGGGATAGAAAAACTTTTAGACCTGTTAAATTAGTTAAGTTTAGTAATTTTGAACAACAGAATCAACACCTCAACTTCCTTCGCGCGATTGATACAAAAATTACAATGAGACCTAATTACTTATCCTCCAATCTAACACTAATGGGTTAATAATATTGAGGACGCATACTATTCGAATCACTCTCGGAAATGATAACAGACAGTGACGTATGAGAAGGAAAAGGGAAGCTCTATTTTCATTCATGCGTTCATTATAGTCGCCGCGGCAGACTTATTAACGTGCTTGTGGTTTGGTTAAATTATTTGTAAGACTCAATTGTAGAGATGGTTAAAATTACTTTGGTAGAGATCATACTCCGATTTACAGTACAATGATATCTTCATATTATAATAATCTCTTCACGCCTTCCCAGAAGGATCCCCGAAGGGGTAGGCAGAGGTGCTACAACACCCACTTTCCACCGAAGATAATTTGGTGCCAACGTGACAGATGAGATGGTGAGTCCGTCGCCGTCTCTTAGGGACTACATATTATGTCTTTGAATTTGTACAGTACAATGATGTACTCACAATGCAAAAAAGCACGTCAAATAAGCTTTTAATGTATGTTAAGGTTAACATGTGTGTCAATCAAATTTGCCGTAGAGTTGATGGTGAAGAGAATTTTCATTCATCATCAGACAGAAAATATTTTAATTTATATCAGAATATTTGCAGTCAATGTAAATAAGCTATCGGTACATGGCTCTTTAACATTATAATGGCATAAATAATAAGATCATTTTCTTTGGTGAATACTTTTGTGTGCGCAACACGTATAGGTAGGTCCAGATGTTAAAGACCCGATTCACAATACCTACAAAAAACCTATATAGAATATTCAAATCAATATTTAAACGAGATAAGATTAATCTGAAGTGTTCTCCATGTCTGCAATGATAACGAGACGGAACATCGTACGAGAATGTAATTGAATAATTCAACTGTATTCAATTGTGTTTATTTCGTTTTTGTCCGTCTTCCCAGGTTATTGATCTAACTGATATGGAATATTTGTCATTTTGTTAACTACAGAGATATGATGTTCGCACTTTACAGCTTAATCTGATGAAACTTATCAACAATTCGTTTGCAGCTTTTTTTAAATTGCAGGTGACTATGGAGAAGAGAGCTCTTTAAACTACGGGTCGTCTTGTATGTTTAGATAATTGCGTATATAATCTTTATGGATTCTTCTAGATTATTGTCAAACTGCTGCTAGTCTTCTCGGTACGCTCTCGCAGGATATTGATTTGGAGACTTACTTTTATTTAAAAATACATTGCTTTTACCTCTGTTTATTAAATAACGCTTGGTAAAGGATCACAGATGTCGTTTTTTCAGATAAGTGGCTATTGACATTTATCAATTTCATCCTCAGCTTCAAAATTTCCGCGAAAATGTTTCGGGAAACATTTGCATAATTATTTCGGCAGTTCCACATTGGGTACGGTACAGTCGGGCTAGTACTTGCCGGTACGTTGAAAAGTAAATTTGTAGTTGAAGCGTGGTTTCCGCGCCGGGGCCCAACGGTGTGTTCAGTCATAGTCTACGACAAGGCACGCAGAGGCTCGCACGTGCCTCTTCGCCAAGTGACCGGCACGAGCCGCATACGCACGCGACAATAACATTAAAGTAACATAAAAGTAAAGGAAAAAGCAGTACCACAAACACAATAACTCGTCTCATACATATTTTGCTCAGTTTTGTGAATGACTTAGTGAATGATTTTTCCAGTGATCCGATACTGAAAGGTCAGTATGTTATGAATATATTTAATTATAATGGTTGTTAATTGTACTGCGAAGTTATCAATGGATCGATTCTAACCCCGGACGTATGAGGGACCTTAACCTACGGAATAAATTTAGATTATTAAGCAGGTAAGTTTGAATCTGGAACAGTGAAAACTATAAGGAAACTTCCTTTTTTTCGAAGGCGGTTCTAATGTAACAGAATTGAATTCAAATACTTCTTTAGATTCCGATTCGTTAGGAATTTATAGTTTTTTGTTTGGTTTTATAAATGCATAATAACGAATGATAAATCTGAAAGTTCATTAACGTATATGAAGGTGTTCCATCAATAATAATTTTGATACTCGTTAAATTTGTCATATAAATTATCAGTTAATTACCCAATATACGATAGGAATCGTTCGTATTCAAATTACAAAATGTTATTTCAAACGTGACAAACACCCGAAAGATTTCGCACTTAATCTTTGCGAACACTTTGAAGCCAGTTAATGATCTTCAAAAACGGATAGCAATAAATATGATCAATAGAGAAATTATGTACTATAGCATTTGGACGATTAATAGCACCGTATCGTATGTAATTAATTAATATAACATTCATTCATTAACATTGAAATTTATGCATCCAACTTATTAGTTTATTGACATGTGGTTGGTATGGCCAGCCGTTATTTTTTATCGTCGTTTTTGTAGATCAGCTGTACGATTGATAAATGTACTGTGATTTTCTTTAGAGGCTTGTAGCGAAATATACGGTTTTTTTTCAATAGTCATATTGCTATTATCGATTCCGTCGAATCCTTAATGAGCGCAAAATTTTTTTTTGCTCTTTTTACTAACTAAAATAAGATGTCATGATTTTATACACGTAAATTGATTTCGTTATCTGTGACATCGTCATTTTGATGACTTGAAGTCAATTCAACCAGGACAATGACCATTAGTTTTTTTAAATAAAATGTCGCTTGGACATGTTACTTCACATTACTTGAGAGGTGTTAAATTTTCATAGCTCTCACAATTGCTATTCGATGACGTCATTGTTACCATTATGAATCACAAATGTAAGAATTTATGCTTAATTAACACTACGATAAAAACCATGACTCTTTATGGACAAACTGACCAATTGACTCTAACGCCATATGTTATTTTTTAAATTATATAATGTAGGGTTTTTTTTAAATTATACAATGAAGGGAACAGAGCCTAGGACCCGTCCGATGGCCAGCGAGCACCCCGGCTTCATTGCAGTGGCAATATTAGAGGTACCCTGAACCCATTGCAAACTGAATTTCGAGAGAATGGCCCTCTTAATACCAGCACTGGCAACGTACCCCAGATGAGCCCTTGATGAGTCTCACAGCAAAGGCGTAGAAAGAAAAACGCTATAAATTATTAGGTTATTTGGATGCGATCTTCTGTAAAGTGGGGTAACTCAACTCGGGCATGCCTTTATTTTTCATCCATCTGACAGACTTGCCCAAGATGATGATGTCCACCATAAGGAGCCGCTATTTGCACACAAATTATAAAAATACTATATGATATGTACAACTTATAATATCATGAAATATACAAATATATTAAGTAGAACGTAGATGATTGCACTTTACTGACATGTGGCGTGTACAGTGCACTAGAAACGTTTTACATTACACACATCATTTATGAAAAGTAACACGTACCTACAAAGCAATTATAGTTAGGCCCTTACAAATTAAATTTCGCACACTGGCTGTGATACCTCAACATTTAATTTCGAGGCGCTGATATAAAGTCTGAACTCGTTTTTCTTATCGCATCCAAGCAAATTCTTATACCACGAGTGCTGCTCCAGAGCCTACCAAAGATGCGCTGGGGGTACGTTAGCAGTAAAGATTCCTAGTCGTCTCTTATGCTGCTAGCACAGCCTTGCGAACCTTTTATCGTAAAATTCCCTTGTAAGCACGCTAGAGCAGAGATACTTCTATTATTACAGATGTTCGCCTACCATCAGGTAGGCTGTACCTTGGTGTGCCACCTTACACCTACAGATGAATATAGAATATTAACAAAAATAAAAAATACATACGTTGGTTTGGACACAGAACGAATGAATGAGCAAAAACTTACAAAACATACCTATACAATGCGAATGTGAGTGGAAGAAGTACCGGAACACCAAGGTCTAACTTCCTAGATCAAATCAAAGTACTCAGTGATGGGAGGGTAACGAGTATGTATGAAGAGATTGATGAATGTAGAAGAAATGTGTAAAAAAATATTTTCTAGTGAGTGCGTGCGAGCCTGCATATCCCGACTCACGCCAGCATGTTTTATAGGGCCGCGATAACATATCGGCGGATGGTTTAACGGGTTCAATTCATATGATTTTTCTATTGGGCCCGCTCTGCATTTAGGTCGAATAGTTACGAAGTTACGAAGCGAGCCGATAACGAGTGGCACCTAATATTTTACGATGCTATTGGAAAGGGCATTTATGCTTCATGTGCTATTAATTTACTATGTTGAGCTGTTGTTGAAGATATTCCAGTTAACGAACAGCATTGTTATAGATATCCATCCGTAATATACCTTAAATTTTGTCCATAATATTGAGTAAGTAATATATTATGATTATTTTGTGTCACATCATTAGGCCCTACAAATTGATGTTTTCAAAAGTGTTACTCTCTGAACGAAATGATTAATGAC